>OU452222.1:19946941-20436918 GCA_911728455.2 Marthasterias glacialis | reverse complement strand
TGCAGACAAACGGAGTCCTGACAGATCCAGGTGGGAAGGAATTGGACAAGGAGCAGGCAAAAGAGAAGCATGCAGACTGACATGATGGACACAAGTTTTGTTAGACTTCGCCAAGAGATTGGACTCTTTAACGGCGTCACTATCATCGTGGGCTGTATCATCGGGTCGGGAATCTTCTTGTCACCGAAGAGTGTTCTGGAGAATGCCGGTTCCGTTGGAATGTCTATGGTCGTCTGGGTAGTTTCTGGTGTCTTCTCTCTGATTGGGGCCTTGTGTTTTGCCGAACTTGGTACAACAATCCTCGCCTCTGGTGGTGAATATTCCTACATTTTATTTGCCTTTGGCGAACTCCCTGCATTCATTTTACTATGGGCCACACTCATCATAATAAATCCAACTGGACAAGCCATCATTGCTCTGACATTTGCAAACTATGTTATGCAGCCATTTGTTGGTGATTGTGAAAACCCGTCAGCCGGTGTTGTGCAAATTATTGCCATACTTTGCCTCGGTAAGCTATTTTAACATATACTTCTGAAAATAATTTAAGACTACGTAGGTATGCATACTTCAATAATAAACATGGATTTTTACACATCATTTGGTAAAAAGTCATTCTTGTTTATTTTATGGGGTTCTAAGTTATAGTAACGTATATACTATACTGAATACCATGCTCTCCACCATGCTTTATACAAATTCATCACAGTTTACACTTCATGTTGAGTACTTATTACCACTAATAGTATACCACTAAAGTCAGTTTTCAATTTGGGCATAATAAACACAAGGTAATTTCGACCCCTCAAAAAATAATAAAATCACAAATAAATTATTCAATAAATGAATAGTTTAAGCAAGATCAACAAGCTTTCATTAACACGTGCCTGTTGGTAACCATGGAGATAAAGCTTTATTCTATTGTTACATAGAGGTCACGTGATGTGAATGTTTTTAGATTGGGTCACGGCCAAATAAACGAACAGCATTCACTATAGAATAGTGTTCCAATCACGCAAGAGAAAAGCTAGAATCCTAGTTTAGGATGCTCCGGCCAGATGCCTTTTCATAGTTTTGTGAATATAGCCAATGTAATTTCTTTAGGCTTATCAATGCATGCAAATAGATTTATACACAGCCCAATGGAAGAACACATCAAATCTTATAAGATCTCCAAAAAATATTATATAATTTATGGATATTACACTTCTGAAATTGATCAACTTTTGATATAAAGAAGGGGTGCATCTAAAAAACTAGTTCAACTGTTATTTTTATAATAAATGGCACAAAATGTAAAACTGCCCGTATGACCAGTGCAGTATCTTGCCTGCCAGAAAGGCCCTGGAAAGTACGAGGTCACGCTTTTTGAAAACAAAGATTTTACATGTTCTACCCTGTTGGTATAAGTGAAGACGTTTTGGAGCCGGAAGTGCAGTGTAACGAATGTTCATGTACACCTTTCATTTACATTGCACTTCCGGCTCCAGAACGTCATCACTTCCCAACAGGAGACTGAGCGACTTTTTGTCACGGTGTTGTCGGTATACGCGTAGAGGTATATACACAAAGACGTTTGTCCACGAAGTCAAGTGACGTTGCCCTGTGTGTCTGGGCGATTGTCCACGCTGTGTCCGACCTCGGCTTTATTTATGCTATCCTTCTACAAACTGTAACGTTTATGACCTGGCCAGATATCAACCACGCTTTGCATGCTCCATAATTGGTTTTCTCAGCAAGAGGACAAGGTCGAGTTAACACCTGATAAGTCGTCGTCATCAAAACGTGTTGGCTTGGGCGTCCTCCTGTGCATGCATCTCGTTTGGTTTTTATTTATACACTTAAGGGTGACTGTGTGAAGGGTAAAATTAGATGGCAGAGGGTCTCTGTCGATATGTGGAGAAATTGCAACCACGACTAGACTGCCTGTTTGTGGTTTAGGTCTGACATTGGGAAAACGGCTCTCCTGTTTAAAACCATTAAAAGGAGCATTAGGAGATGCACATGAAATCACGTTTTTTGGAAAAGAGACTGACTTTTTAAACTGTTTTTATTTGTTCCTTTTTTTAATCTCTGTTTAATTAAAAAAATACTGTATATGTGTTTAATATTGTTTGTTAAATCGAGATCATCATTCAGATGGAGAACTTTTGTGAACAACGTTGTAAATATTACTGCGTCTAAAGACAACAAGGCGTAAACATTCAGAGGTAGCCCTACTGATTCATGATAATTTTATGCGCGGTTATATTTTGTTGCAGAAGTATAATAGATGTGGAATTCCATTCAATGCAAGTTGTTTAATTATTATAAATTATACCATGCCTGACCGTATGGATGAATCACGTAGTTCACATAGCAAGACTAGCTTCACTAGATGATACACGAGGGTGTGTCACACCAGCACTGCGGTCAGGAAGCACCATATTTGGACCACGTGAGATGAGACTAGCGCTCGCTCGACTTCAGTCTTGATCACCAACCTCACGTCAGTTATACTGAGCTTGCATGCTTTAAAGTATATGCAGTGAAAAAGGATATGTTGTAACTCTCGGATTCGAAAGAACAACATGATTATTTTTAATCCTTCACTCTAAAAACTCCTGGATCAGAATTGACCCGGGTCCCATGTGGATCCGCTGACCCATTTCTGGGTCGAGCTATAACCTGGAAACTGGTGACAGAGTTTTGGTTTTGACTCGGATTCTTCGTCGGTTTGACAAAGTTTTGGGTCATTTTGACGCAGACACACCGCATAGTAACCCAGAAATGGGTCAGGCCCGGACAGGAATCTGTGTCAATTCAGACCCGGGAGTTTTTGAGTGTTCAGAAAAATATTTCCGTCTGAAATACTGTCCAAGTCGAACCACACAGTAAAAGGTCAAGGTCATTATTTCGGTTGCTGAATCGAATAAGCCATGTAGAACGTGGACCCAGAACCTTGAAAAGTATACCGTTTCGGTTGTTTTCACGAACATTGTCACCAATAATGAAACTATTCATTTAAATTGAAAAGTGAATCAAAAACCTATAAACGTAAAAGCTTTTAAGCTGGAACATGTTGCACGATTGAAAAAAACTGGATTGCCTGTATAATACATTTAACGTATAATTTAAATGAGTGATTGGTCTATACACTCGTGTGAGGTGTTGTGTCGTGTTCCATTTATAATAACCTTCAGATCCGCATCTATTGACGGTCCATGGACAACTTGTAATAAATAAACTCTGGTGTTCAACAAAATCGATATTAATAAATACTTTAAAATGATTCTCATGTTGTATACTATTATTATTGTTGTGGGAAATGACCAGTTTACGAAATAAATTGTGCAAGCAAGGTCCCTCTGTGAGATTTGGCGGGAGCGTCCCTCTATGAGTGTTTATGGCGGGAAGTATTCTTTACGCGGTTAGTTTTCAAGGACATTGGCTCCCTTCTCTAATTTGGCATTCGTCCATATCTGGGACAAAGAGTTTACCCACTTTCGACATTGAACGCCTTTTTGGAAACCGATCAACCGGTGATGAAAAGATTAGTGAATAGAAAGTGAATTATAATAGAGACTGGAAATCAATTGGGGTATTAAGCCGGTATCTGCTGGGAGTCGTGGCGGACTTTCGCGCTTAAATTGCAAGCAATTATAACTCACTTTACCTCCCAGTAATACACAATGCTAGTAGAAGCCTAGTGGCGCGAAATATGGTAAATTTATTCAATGTTTGAAAGTTTCTAATTGGCAATGTAGGGGTGGGGTTTAGGGTTACGCGAATTATCGGGAAAATTCCCTACATACACTTCAAAGTTTGGAGTCAGGTTCTCTGGTTTTTTTTATTCTCATTCATAACAAAACTTGAAGGTTCATCCCGCTGATATTGTTGAACTCGTGGCAAAATTACTAATGTATTAATACCTTTAGCCTGAGATGTAAAATATGTTTCATGATTTTAATAAACGCTATTGGTATTAGTACGACACACAGCACATGGCAATACTGGATGTGTATACTTGATGTGTGTCACGTGAATGCAGCTTATCTCCAGAATGATATTAACCCCACCCGCTGCTGATGAGTGTGTGAGACTTGACCTTGCGACTGTTTGCGTACTATTTTTATGAATGAAAAATGTATTTCCCTTCGATTAGAATGGTTTCGTCGGCAATTTGCGCGCGCGCTGAATAATCATGCATATCACGCAGTTTTTAGAATTCATCCGGTAGAGTATCTTTGTCAACAAATCGTTGTGTGATTGGCCGGCTGACAGTCATCAGTGACGGCAGGTTGTGGAACCGAAGCTGCAAAGCGTGCTTATAGTTCAAGCAACACATTCAAAATAATTGAACTAATTTAAATAAAAATCTTTTGGGCAAAACTTGTCGCACGAGGCAGTAGAAAACTGCCAGGTTAGTTGGGAAGCCGAGTTGCGATGCTTCATTGAGAATTGACCACAGTGCGGGCTCGTTATTGTTGCTAAAAGGTTACTGGTATTTGATTGACTGATTCATCAACGATGTCACTGTTAACGGATTGACCTTTGATTGAAGCTAAATTGAATGATAATTTAAAACTTTTTACTGTACGCGAAGAGGGCGCACTTTAACAACATGCAAGTGTTCTGTCTGCGCATATCATCGTTGTTGTGATTTAGACTTCTTATTATCAAGGACAGAACTTCCAGAGATAGGGTACTTTTATACGGAACAGGTCGTGGGCGAGGGAAGCAGCAGGGGGAAGTTAACCATGAGATTTTTTTTCCGCCTATTTTGACTATAGGACATAGTAACATTTCGAGTGATGGAGTTCAAGCAACAACACTGGCCAAAAATGTTCAATGTAAAGTGTTTCTAGTTTGTTTTATTTTGTTACACGGGGTGCTCAATTCGAATTGAAAACTAAACGTTGTCATTTGTTATCAGCAAACTGATCAACGGTTGCAGATTTAAACTAATGTTTTAAATTTGGTGGTATGCCTCATTTGTCATTACCGTTGCTGTTCAGTCATTGAGTCATTCATTCATTCGATTGTTCTTTATTTCCACATTAGAAGACAGTCTTTGTGCGTACACAGTACAATACGACCGTATATATTTGTAATCAATGTACAATAAATGTGGATGATCGTAAATGCGATCCTTTTTATCTTGCTATACAGTTTGAGGCCTGATTTATGGACGGATTGCTTCCGTTTTTGGTCATTGCCTTGGTGCCCTTGAAATATTCAAACAGAAGTTTATAATTTCCTCATAGAGGTGCCCTTTATCGAGAAGAAAATGCCTTGGTGTCCTTGCCCTTTCAAGAACGAAGCAATCAGGCCTGCAACTGAGCAAGACAGGATTATACGCTCACCGGCTTGTGAACACCAATGTTCATTCACAGAGTCTTGCGTTTTTAGGGAACAGTTTGAATGAATGTTCATGTAATTTTCTGAAATGCACTACTGTAACCATCTCTTGAAAGGAAAACAGTTATTTCCATCAAGAAACAATATCACTGTCACGTTTCTCTGTGTTTGGGAAGTCCTCTTTGTGTTAACCACGCCCACATTACAACGATCACTCCAGTGGATGAGTTTTAACAAAGGTCTCCACGTCGTCACGATGCTCAGTGTCATCTTTCTTATACTGTGAAAACATACAGCCGGCGGCTGTTTCAGTAGTATGATCAAAATAACACGTGGAACCTAGGACGACATGATGCAATCACTACTTTCATGCACGCTCGATGCGCCGGCCGGGTGTGTGGTGGGGGATCGGAAGTGACTGCACTGCGGTTTTGTTGGGTTTGGAGACATTGTGGGTCCGCCGTATGTACACACACACACACACACACACACAATCACTCTGTATGAAATGTGTTGTTTTTGTGTGGCGCGTACTCATTCCCGCCAAACGTGAAAAGAAATCTGTGTCTGACCGGGCCTGATTTTCAGATGTGTACACGTGTTTGGTCGATATTTGTGAATGAACTTCATACTAGTGTAGTACTAGTAACAATTCTGTACTATGTATCGGCTATCTATCGTGTATGTCCGTGTGCTGTTATCACATTTGTGAGAACGAAATCCATCGTCGGCATTAAAATAATGGGCTTTGGTCAGTAACGATAAGTACAGTACACTTGCACTACCACCAGACCACTACTCACACATAGTCGCACATTCTTTGGAGTTTGGTAGGACGTTTTGTATAGTCGCACATTCTTTGGAGTTTGGTAGGACGTTTTGTATTGTCACTGTGTCGAGGTGGAATTTGCATTCCTCATCCATTCAGCAAAAGTGATTCGTTCTGCCTTTGTTGGTAAGCATCAAAGACCAGTAACAAGATCATCTAAGAAATTGAGTAATTGTACAATACGAAAAGAGCAAGACTTCACTTCGCAAAGATGGACGACTCTGCCAACGTTGCAATAGCCGATCCGCAAAACACAACAGTAGACAGTGACATTTCCTCAGAACCCCCGCCTTATTCCCCAAGCAGGGAGGATCAAGGGACAGTCAACACTGATGCCCGGCCTAGTGGTGATGTAATAAGACTGCAACCGCAGCTTGGACTTTTTAATGGAGTTACTCTGATTGTCGGCTGTATCATCGGGTCGGGAATCTTCTTGTCACCGAAGAGTGTTCTGGAGAATGCCGGTTCCGTTGGAATGTCTATGGTCGTCTGGGTAGTTTCTGGTGTCTTCTCTCTGATTGGGGCCTTGTGTTTTGCCGAACTTGGTACAACAATCCTCGCCTCTGGTGGTGAATATTCCTACATTCTGTATGCCTTCGGCTCCTTGCCTGCCTTCATTGTATTGTGGGTTACTGTATTGATAATCAACCCAACTGGACAGACCATCGTTGCCATGACATTTGCATATTACGTAATTCAACCATTTTACCCAGACCCACAATGTCCACCTCCAGATCTCTTTATTCGTCTTTTAACAGTTTTGTGTCTTGGTAAGTTTTATGTATATTATTAATATAGTATGGAGCAATAATTCTAGTTTATTGCTTCATGATAAAAGTTAGTAATTAAATAGTACATAGCTAGTCTGTAGTTCAGTACGTAGGCCAATAAGCGTAACCCTCGATCTTCCTGACGCCGTGACGGTCGTAGGCTGGATGGTTACGATGAACCATTTGGCAAATTTGTTGTACTTTTTCCTTTTCTTCCAACATGTGCCTACAACTTTAATAAAAGGGCTTATAAACTGTGTTGTTATTTTAATACCAAAAGCCAACTGTTAGTGTTGGTGTGACTCTCTCGGTCAAAGCTACGTATTTACACGTAGTTTGCCATCAGCTGCTATGGCGTAGTACCCACTACAGGTCATGTGATGATATGTAAACCTTGGTCACGCAATCGGTCTATTCTATTCTCAATAACTAAGTTTGACAAAACACAAAACAAGTAGGACTTTGCATGGGGGAAATATAATCTAGTGAGCTTTGCTGTGACACCACTCTTTTAATAATTGTGGTGGTTCTAAAAAGAGTATTATCTCAATATAGACTATTCTCATTGAATACACTATTCTCATAGAATACACTATTCTCATAGAATACACTATTCTCATAGAATAGACTAATCTCATCACTGGTTCTTTTCAGAACCATCACAACATGGATTGTCTCCGCAAACCTAACTAGATTAAAAGTAAAGTGTTGCTGTCTACTACTGGGATAATAAATCAGTGAAGGAACCAACTTTGTGTACTGTAACCCAATACTTTTGTTTAGTGGCATGTGTACATGGAGTTTAGTGTGCGTTGTTTTTTTTAGACCTTTTGTAAAAACTCTTATAGTTCATTTGCCTCAATGCCACCTCAGTGCCCTTTGTCAAATTACTTATGCAGCTGCAGTCTTGTAGGTGAACCATGGCCATATTAAACCTTCCAATTCAAGGACAGTGTTGACAAATAAATGCTATTGTAAAAGAGAAAAATGCAAAAATGGCGCCAAACTCAAGGCTTGTGCAGGTGTACATTGTTAGATGAAGAGAATGGCCACATGGCCTAATGCATGAGCGAATGTAGTTAGACATCGTTGACGATTCTTTTATTGGTTTCAATTTCGAAGATGAGTTTTAAGCAAAATGTGAAAGGATACTGTTTCTATTTTATTCATTAAAAAAAATATAAAAGATGAGTTGTCTGTTGTGAGAAAGAACGTTTCAAAAGCACGTGTTGAATTGTGTATAAGATCTGTTGATAAAGTTGTTTGTTGTTTACATACTGCAAATAGACAATGAGATTTCAAATAGACAGTGGGATTTGAACAAGATACATATCTGTTTTTATAAAAGCATTGTAAACAATAATGACCTCACGTTTTGACACTAGCAGAGTCAAAGGTGAAATGACAGTACAGCACACATACAAGTAAAGCATGTGTTGAATTGTTTAGGTCTATATATAGGGCTGTTGAGAAAATTGATGACATATTGCAAATAGACAATGTGATTTGAACAAGATGCAAATCTTTTCCTTATCCTTATCCTTAAAGCTTTTCCTAATCCTTAGAAAAGAATTAACAGGCAAGCCATTCCAAAAATGCAGAATCCATTATTTATTTGTTTACTAATGACAACCATTACGTTACAACCAATGTACATGTATTCATTGCTTCCGACAAACCTTTCAACAGTCCTAAAACTTTGTCACAAAGCAGCCTGACAGTGAAAAACCAAACCTTCTACAAATGATGTGTATTAACTTCTGGTTTCACTATTTACTTTTCTAAGCCATTCAAAAAATGCAGAATCCATAATTACTTTTTTTTTTTTTTTTTTTACGTACTAATGACAATCATTACGTTACAACCAATGTATATGTATTCATTGCTTCGGACAAACCTTTCAACAGTCCTAAAACATTGTCACAAAACAGCCTTACAGTGAAAAACCAAACATTTTACAACTGATGTTTACCAACTTCTGGTTTCACTATTTACTTTTCTCAAGCCCGGTTGATACCAATGCGAAGGCGAAGCGAATGTGATGTCACAAATTCGCAATGAACAATTCGCTCAAGTTGAGGTGTCCTGAACTTTTTGCAAAAATCAATGCGAATGTAGGAGAGTGACGACTTTGCGTTCGCATTCACGATGACACTTTTTAAGAACACTGTACCCATTCAAACCAAGTGATTTTATGATTTTTCAGAATGTAATGTTCAAATTAAGTGGTATCTTAGACGTTATGTATAATCTTGAATAATCCTAAATAGGACAGGTTGAACTTTGGTGGTGAACTTTGTCCTCCCCCCCCCCTCCAATCAAAGGTAAATTTAAAGAGTTGATGCTGTTACAATTCAACTCTTGTAGGTTTTTCATCAATAGTACAATAAATTGAGTCTGGGCTGACAGATCTCATTTTCTTTTTGTTATTTCACAATGCAGCTCTTTTGACGTTTGTTAACTGCTGGAGTGTACCATGGGCCACTAAGGTACAAGATGTCTTCACCGTTGCCAAGGTGCTAGCTTTGTTGGTTATCATTCTGTCTGGTCTTGTGTACATCTGTATGGGTAAGTCTTCTGAGAATAAAGTGGTATTTTTAAGTTTTATTTAGAATGTGACATTAAGGTGTTCAACTCCAGCTCCTACTCAGTACTTTCCTGACTTCTGTGAAAAAAATCCACGAGTGATATGCCTGTGGATTTTTTTTCACAGAACTCGGGAAAGTACTGAGTATACAGTGATTAAACACATTGTTGTATGGGTAAAACATATTTAATGTTTTTTATCCCCGATGCAAATTTAACATCTATTGGAAACCGTTGCGGTACCCGCTGCCAAAAAGAATTTGGCAACCTCTAGCTGCCGGGCAATCTCAGTGGTCTAGTTGGTAAGACATCTGCTCCAGAATGGCAAAGGTCGATGGTTCGAATTCCACCTGAGTAATATGCCTAGGGTGGATTTTTGTCACAGAACTCGGGAAAGTACAGTTGAGTAAACAGTACTTTAAACACACTGGTGTATGGGTAAAACAGAAATAATTATTTTGGTGAAGCTGTCAAAAAGATCTAATTAACTAGAATATTAACATCCTATGAAATGCGTGTCATGGACATCATTTTGAGGAATCCTGTGCTATATCAGGGATGTAAACCGTGGAGAGAGAGAGTGTCCTGGGGCCGATTACACAGAGCGCTAAGATTCATCTTAAGATGAGTTGTCAGTATTACCATAGTGATTTGTATTGTGACATCACACTTTGCTTAGCAGAGTGTTTCGCAGTTAAGATCAATCTTAACTCTTCTTGAAATCAAGCCCAGGTAGTATCAGGATATGTACATATTTTTTATTTTCAAGTTTAAAAGCAGTTAAAGTTAAATGTTATTCTACATTTTATATTCTTGCATGTAAATGTACCAGCACTTTTCGGTCAATAGTGTTTTCATTTCGTTTACTGAAATAAACTGTAAAGTTGCTGAATTATTTCTGCCATATGTTTGGTGCATTGCGTAGGTAGTAGGGCCTTGTTGTGTACAAGTGGAGGTTTGTGCAATTTCACCATATGTGTTCACTGAAGCGAACATCAATTACTGTGGAGAAGTTAAAGAAAAAAGATTGTGAGCTCATCACTGGCTACTTCGAAATAATTTTGTATGGTCACAATCTCAATGGGATTTGTTGAATACTGTACTTCAGCAGAAGTTTCTTGTAATTCAAACTATGCTGAGTTGTGCCATCTGCAACAAATGAGACAGCAGACTTCGAATAATTTTAGCCCCTTGTTGTGTGTTATTGTTACGTTGTTTCTCATCTACATGTAGAACATCAGTGAGTAGTTTCGCACAAAAGACCCTATGCGTATGATGTTACTATGAGCATTTAGTACTGTAAAGGGCGCCCTCGCCCTGGGATTAAAAACAGCTACAACGCATGTTCGACGCTGCATTTGACCTCAAAGATAGCGACACATACATAAGGTCTATGTACTTGTGTAATGTAGCTTGTAACTAAAACAATTTGACTATTCCAATACTTTCTGTTGCACTGAAGTAGTTTTGTGTGTCACATAATATTCTTTAGGTAATACAGAGAACTTTCAAGAACCATTCAAAAACAGCAAGGGAGGGACTGATATAGCATTGGCCTTCTATGGGGGTCTGTTTGCTTATGCGGCATGGTAAGTTGCTCACATTGCATTTTTGTTTTTTTGTTTTTCATTCCGCTGTTTTTAAAGTTTGTTTTGTTGATTGTACCCTTTTACCCATGAAATGAAATAAATATAAATATAAATAAATATGTAGAATTAATGAAAGCTTACATTAGGCCATTTCACACTACAAAAAATCTCCATGTTGGACACAGGTCCAATACATGTAAGTTTGACTGACCTTTTCACACTACAGCATTTCAATCTGGCATTGACTGTTTAGAGTGCTCGATCCATGTTGAAACCAACCCTGGTCAGGAGATGGGTTGAGAGCTCTCGATCCAACACGTGTCGAAAGCCATAGTGTGAACACTCCAGGGTTCATTTTCAATTCATGTCGAGTGCTTGGTGCCATCCAGCATGCAGCAGACACATCGTGGCGCAATGCATGCTGGGAGATTTCCGCTTGGATCCGTGGCAGTGTGAAACGATCGAACAATGCACAGGGTTGGAAGTTACACATGTGACCCACAAGCAGAGTTTGTGTAAAGGAGAGCGGATTTTGAACCTGTTGAAATTTGACTGAGTCAACATGGAGTTGACTCGTGTAGGTTTCGACAGGGATCGGACATTGGTAGTGTGGAAAGGTCAATTGTGCTTCATGTACATATGTGCATTGGTCTATTATGCATGAGATGGTACAAGGGAGGTCTATTTGGATGCATTGCTTCTACCTCCCTTTACCCAGTATGATTTTAAAATTTGTGAAATTGTTTTTATCCAAACTTTAAAATCCATGGAAAAAAAGTAAAATATACAGTGAGGTATACTATGTGAAACTTCAAGGTTATTTCATTGTGTGGCTTTAAATGTAGAAACAATACAAAATAACTAATTTAGATTTATAAGATGACATGGCGCTGGCTCCAAAGTACATGTTTGTGTTGTAAGCATGTAGGTAAGAATTTAAAATAACCAAAGTTGTAAGGATGGTGTGGCAGGTTTTCAGTGAGAGATTTGGGTCTCTCCTCACTAAATGCATACATTTGGGAGACATTTTGGGGTTATCTAAATGCTTCTCTAGATGCACAACCTCGATAGGCTGGTCGCGAATAGTCGACTAGACTAGTCCAACCACCGTCAACTTGCGTGGGTTTGATCAGAGTTAGTCAAACTATGGTACTTGATCGAATTTGCTCCAAAGTGAAGACATTTTTCTGATTATTTAAGAACTAAAGGGTTTTATTTGAAATGTTACTTACATCACATGGAAAGGCATTTTGTCTGAATTTTCTATCCATGTGACAGGTACTACTTATTTCACCTTCTACACTGCAATTGCCCAGAGAATTAGATAGATGTTAATATTGTTGCGGTACCTGCCGCTAATAATACTGGATTCGAACTGGCCCCTCGTCACCGGGCGTGCTCGGTGGTCTAGTGGTTAAGACATCTGCTCAAGTCATGCGGGAGTCGTGGGTTCGAATCCCGTCCGAGTTGTCTGTGGATTTTTTTCCACAGGACTCGAAAGCACTGAGTATACAGTGCTTATCACACATCGGTGTAAAGCAAATTGAAATTTATACCCAGAGAATTGTATTAAATTTTGAGTTGTGCCATTATTGAAAGCTATAAGGAATTAAGTAAAAGAATATCAGTCAACTTTAAGTTATTCCAGTGTTGCTTTACAGCCCATACTAACTGTCCATATGATGTAAGGATGTATGCTACCCTTTTTAATTACCCCGCTATTCATTAACTACTCCAAATGTTTTCTTTATTTTTTAGTAAGACAATCATTAACAGCATTACCATGAAATGTTAAAATCTTGGAAAATATGTTTGTTTTTAATTCGCACTCTATTGAGTGACTTCAAAATGTTATCAGTTGTATGCATTAGTGCGGAGAAACCCATTTACTATTTCCATATGTTGACCATTTATTGATTGTCACTTGACATTTATCTTGTTGCTGTTTTCATTGTGCTGGTAAGCCATGCTTGTCCCACGGAGTCCGCCCATGATGATCAGTTTGCAGTTTTTTTAATAGCTCTATATTTTACCTCTTATTTCGTAAAATTGTTTATCAGACTGTGCCAAACTATCTGTAGAAACTCAACCAGTATTTTTGTTTTCATCGTCAGATTATACAAAAGTATTCAAAGGTCAATACAGTTGTGCACATACACACAATTGAAAGTCTCATCAGCACAACAACTTTGTACAAAAGCAGAAAGCAGTACAGTCATTCAGCAATTCAAATTGATGAAAATTATAATTATCGATGAACTTCTGATCAGTTTTGCTGCAAGATAACGACATTTTACATTTATGGATAGTGATGAAGAAGCTGAAGTATTTATATTAATCAAAATCAGGAACAGCTGTCTCAAAATAACATTGAAAAAAAAAAAAAAAAAAAAAAACAGTGTTGCCACATCAAATTTGATTAGTTTAAAGAAAATTGTTGGTAAAAAGCCAAATTTATTGACACAAAGTGGCAACATTTCTTTACAGTATGTAGGTCCAGCCCCGGAGGGGTGGGTTAAACTCTGTTTAAAAGGAGCAAAAAGGGGAACACATCAGTATGTTGATTGGAGATTGTAGCTACGGATGTTTACTTCTTCACTGCCTGCATAAGAATGACAGCAAAGAAACCTACTGGGAAATGTTGCATTACCAATCAGAAAAAAGTCACTATATGGCAACTGTTTCACCCCAGTCAATCAGCTGTGTAGGCTACCAGGACTGCCACATATACCTATGGGCAATATTAAGGGATTGCCACATGTACACTCTTGAGAACTTGGAAAAGGGAACTTTTATGTTTTTTAGGGGGGGGGGGGGGCATTTTCTAACTCCTTTTAAAGGGGCTGTGTTGTCATGATTATAGCTGACCTGTGGCTGTGCATGAAAAGATTAACTCTCACCCAGATACTGCACACGCACGCGCTTGCGGTAAAATCACAAAGGGTGCCATCTTTATCAAACTGTGATGTGACCGCTGGCACGCAGGTCTGTGTAGAAATTGTGTTATTCCATTAAATGCTATAATCATGTCGACACAACCCCTTTAAGGGGTCACTTGGAGGGGCACTACTCATAGCTTAAATATATTTAAGTGATGTTTGAAGCTTTGCATGGTGTGAAGAATAATAAGGAACTATAATTAAAAAGTAAACTTGCGGGTACAACCATGTAAATCAACTCTTTTAGGAAGGAGTGGTGGCTCTGAGAAGAGCCGTTGTGGTCTCGACGTTTCGAACAGTATGCTCTGTTCGTCCTGAACAGTATGCTCTTTCTCCTGAAGACGAACAGAGCATACTGTTCGAAACGTCGAGACCACAATGGCTCTTCTCAGAGCCACCACTCCTTCCTAAAAGAGTTGATTTACATGGTTGTACCCGCAAGTTTACTATTTAATTATAGTTCCTTATTAAATATATTTTCCAAGACATGCTTGAGTTTGGTCACTGTTGGTACTCAAATGCTCCATAGCCATAAAATTCAATTTATCAACCCTAAATGTTCTTGTACATGTATAAGGCTGGATGCATCATTGATCATTCGTATCAGTTAATATATAGGAGATTACAAATCTCCTGTTTCAATTTGCCGACTTCTATAGTCAGGAGACTTTTCAATTAAAATCCAAATGAACTGACTGGAATTCATTGAATTTTTTGTTCCCCCTTCAGGAATTATCTGAATTATTTGACGGAAGAGATCAAGAATCCGTACAGGTAAACACTAACTAGTTCTGTAGCAATAGTAATATTAATAATACCAGAGTCCTTTATTATAACACGTAGCTACATGTAACATCAATTAGGTACCCACGGTGCTTGACTATTATTTTTTTAAGACAGGGTTTTAAAATTTTGAATTATGAGACCCATTTATGTTGTCTGACCTTATTGATCTCTCAGACAATGCACAGACAGCATACTAAATGTAGACTTCGAACAGTTTAACTTCATAAGCCATGAGGGCAGTCGTAAAATTTATTTAGCCCTGCCTTCAGACAGCATTGAGTTAAAACCCAGTTAGAGAGTTCCAATAAGTATTGAAAATGTGTTGATGAAAGATATTCCTATAACCCCAATCAATTATTGCTTTCATTTGCAGAAAATGAGGACTGATCATGCCAAATTGAAAATGTTCCTCCCAAATAAAACCCCCAACTATTTAAGTATAAAGTAGTATACAAACACAGCTAGCTGTTATCATGTTGTCTATTATGGTCTCTCACAAAAACATCCCCGGAACAAGTACCTGTTGCAAAGAAATTTTAGCACCTGGTTATAGTTGAGTATTGTCATTCCTAAAGCAATACTGCTTTATCCCTGTCAGTGGATGACAGGTGGCGTAAGCTCCATAGAACCACCTGTTGTGCATTGAAGGAAATCTGTGTATACATTTTATTTTACACCTATATTATAAATCCCAAACACAGCACTGCATGTTTTTGATACCTCAGTTTTGTTAATACTAAAGGAACCTTCTTTTATATTTTAGAAATCTACCTTGGGCTATTGGTGTTTCGCTTCCACTGGTAACCATCATCTACGTGTTGGCTAACATTGCATACTTTGCTGTGTTGACACCACAGGAGCTGGAGAACTCGAATGCTGTGGCTGTGGTAAGCTGTCTTACAAAATTTGGCAAATTTTCTTCAATCAAAATGAATAATCTTGTAAAACTAGTGCATAAACTGCTGCAGGTCTTTATGCTTAGTTCTTGAAAGGGCAAGGGCACCAAGGCATTTGGTAAAGGGCACCTCTATGAGGAAATTGTAAATTTCTATTGGAACATTTCAAGGGCACCAAGGCAATGACCAGTGGCGACAGGGCAGTTGCCTCCGTTGCCTCAGTGAAGTATTAGGCCTGCTGCTGGACAATTAATGTGTCTAGTATCTTTACACCAAAGACAGTCTGATTAACCAGGAAACTATTTCAAGTTAAAACTAAAAAATGTGCTCTTTTACATCTTTGTTGTGTTCTCTCGACACAAACATGTTTTGATTTTGTGGGAGTCAGCTGTTTTTCCTCGTCAAATTTTCATCAATCAAGAAAACAGTCAGAAGTCTTGTGAATTCTCTGTTTGTGTTGTTTTTAGAAACATGCACTTTCTTGAGGTCTAAAGGTTAGGCTATACAAAGCGAAAAATCCATCAACAAATTTGGTGTAGATGCCGATATGGGAGGTACTTGATTGTCGAGAGAATCAACGCATTAACTTTTGACATGAGCAACAAGTAAGAGTACACGCAAAGTGTGTATTTTACCTGCAGGTATACACCCTGGGCTTCAATCACAATCGTAGGGAAAACCCATTATACTAGGGGGTGGTGCAGTAAATTGATTTAGGCTGAGGCAGTATTGGAAAACATTTTACCGAGGGTAAAGGATCAATACTATTGATTTATCAATACCTTCAGCGCTATTTCTGTGGTTGATGCATAATTAAAGAGAGGACAAAGAGGAAAATATTTTATGAACAAGTAAAGCTGACTTTAAAGGTAAAATATAGGATTGGTAAAGCTGACAGTGTATAGCTCTTACTTTGTGTGATTCTATATGAAAAAACAAACCTCTGACAATTTGGACTCAATCCATCGTCCGAGTCAGGAAAAAAAAGTGAAAAACTGTGCACACTTTTCTGCATGTAAACACATTGTCCTTAATTTTGATTGTTACAACCAAAATTCCATTCGGGGTGTTCAAATTCTATTTTCTCGACTTTAACAGTATTTTAGACATATTTATTTCTATGGAAGATTGGTACTGATATGTACTTCATAATCAGTAGGCTTTCAGACTGATACTAATTAAACAAACTTGTAGGTGAATACTAAACCTGTACTCTACCTTTATACAAACTAAAAGACAATCATGTTATATTATTATGATTCTGTTGAATAAAAAAACATTCCCCAACACCCGAACAAACAAACAACAGTGAATATTTACACTGGACATTTTTTGAGAATCTAAACAAAAAAGACATAAATTAAACCAAATCAAATTAAAAACTACCAATAATCTAACAATGACAGATGAGCTTGAAGTTAAACCAGGTGATGTGATACTGTATTATGCCATTCTAAACTTCCTATTACCAGTAGAATCTTTATATAGGGAATGATCAATTTGAAACTCCCGTTTGCCCATTTAGCGCCCACACTCACTTCCTTTTTTCTTTACTGGACATGTTGCAGACATTTGGAGAGAAGCTGTTTGGACCAATGGCATGGATAATGCCTGTATCGGTTGCCATGTCAACATTTGGTGGTGTTAATGGAGGTTGCCTGTCGCTTTCTAGGTAAGCACTTCACTGCAATGGTATTTTATTGTGAGATTTCACCCACGAAGGAAGACTGGCAGGGAGTGATTTTGAAATTTCAATTCAAGTTTCTGTGTTCCAGAATTGTGGAATTATGTTCCCATTAAAGTTTGCCTCGCACCCTCAGTTTCTTCTCTTAAACGTAAAGCCAACAGTTTTCCCCTTGAAACTAGATGAGGTCTCCATCCCAATTTTTTTGCCCTTTAGATTAAGTTTGTTTTTTAAATTTCTTTACGGTACATTTTCCAAGGTGTACGATATTTCAAAGTGTATGCCTCCTACCAATGGGTGTCGTGCTCCTCACTCCATTGCTTGCTTTTTTGTACTCGTTGTCTACCCTTGTGGTTGGTCTTGGGCTATTATTTCCTTGTTTAAAATTTTGTGCCATTCGCTTGATTTTAATTTTATTGAATTTTGAGCTGGTGGTTGATTTGATTTGATTTTTATTTAATTTAATTATATGCTACTAAATTTTGTTGTCTTTTTTCTATTAATTTGTTTAAATTTGTTTGTATTTTGTGCTTGTGTTTTTATGTCTTGTTCTGCATGTTTTGATGTTTTATCTTTTATGTATGGGCAGGCTGAACCTTTTATGGTAATAGGAATTTATTTTCCCCCTCGTCCTTGCCCTCTCCACTTCTTTAAATTTTTACCATGTGTGTGCAATGTTTTTATGTTTAATTTTCTTAAAGTAACGTTTGTAAATTTGTAATATATTTAATTGTTAGTGGAGAAAATTAAATAATAATAAATAGTAATTATTAATAATAATAATATGAACAACTAAAAGTTGACTTTAGCATGAAAAAGGTAATATCGACATGGTTGTACATGTACATCACATGGTCATCATATAAAGTAATAGACCTCTGCCATATTTTAAAAGAAAAAAAATACAATATTGTTGCGAGGTTGGAAACAAAGATGCAATAGTAATGATAATGTAGCGACTGTTGTTAAAACAGTGACAGTGAGTTTTTTTTTTTGTTTTTTTTTTAACTTTGTGAAGCCATTAAGAAGTATAATGTTAGAGTCAAGCTACATCGGATGTTGCCTCATTACCGAGTGAGCAACATAATTCTTAAAGGAATATTTCCTTAGATTGATATTTTGTTATAACAAAGAAAAATCAAAAGAGAATAATAATAGAAGCTCTTTGTCATTCCATGTCAAGTTATTGATGAAATTTGTTGTTCACAGGTTGTTTTTTGTGGGAGCCAGGGAAGGCCAGCTACCAGCAGTTATGTCCATGATCCAAGTCAAGCGCAAGACGCCATTGCCGTCACTCATTTTCACGGTATGAATAAATAGATGTTCTTACAGTCTCTCAGTTTGGTCACTTCTTGACTTTATTCTTTAAAACTCTATTTTGAATATTTATGAAAGGCATTCTTAAGAACTATACAGAGAGTGGATTCAAATCACAGCCTGATCTGTTACAATGTGTTGTTTGTACTTGAGCAAGACACTGAACTGAGTCCTTTGAATCGGCCGTCAGGCTATACGTCTCATGTACTATGATGGGTTGTGTTTGTAAAATACCTTTGATGAACAATTTTCATGTGTGGTAGTAGGGGTTCACATTGCCATTTTCTGTTTCTGGTTCGTAGCTAGCATCCATGGTTACATGGGTCCTGCAGGGTTCCATAACGCAGTTATAAAGTTTGAAGAACATCCTAACTGTGATATTCCAACACTGAGGAGGAGTTTGTGTTTTCTTTTCTCCACAGTGTGCTCTCTCTATCATGTATGTGTTTGTCGAAAAGATTGAAACCTTGTTGAACTACTTTAGCTTCATGACATGGCTGGCCATAGGAGCAGCTGTAGCAGGTCAATTGTACTTGAGATGGGCTAAACCCGATCTACCAAGACCAATCAAGGTATGTCTGGCGCCCTCACATCTACTAAAGTAGTTAATCATTATTGTCTCTTGTAAAATAAAATACATTACAATCTGACAAATTTTATGAAACAAAACTTACAAATATTGAGGTACACATTGATGAGGAATATCTGATGTCCAAAACCCACCGCCAAAAACTGTATGGGGGTCGTGGGATGTTAATCCGGTGAGATTAACAACTTTATTTACAGGTAAGATTTGAATTATGGGCCTCTGAAATTTCTCCGCCCAAGAAATGGACCCTCTTGTCCAGGAAGTCACTGTTGTATTTTTACGAAAGTGAAGGTCTCCAGGGTTAGGAGTTATATCCCAGTGTTGGATTGAATCTGTTGATTTCATTATAGAATTCTGTAAGGGGAAATACAGGATCGTCGTGACGTGAAGACACATTTCTTAGCTTGTCATCAAGCCAGTGCCTCAGAATGTTTGTGCAAAACAAATTTCTGCCGATTACTAATAATCAAATTTTGATGTTGTTGTTGTCCACAGCTGAATATCATGTTCCCCATTGTCTTTGTGGGTGCTTGTTTGTTCTTGGTTGTCATGGGAACCATTGCTGCCCCAATGGATACCCTGATTGGCATGTTCATTACCTTGACTGGATTTCCTGTTTACTTCATGGGTGTCTGGTGGAAGAAGAAGCCAAAGTGTTTGGTTCAATTCAGTCGTAAGTTGTAAAGCTGTATTTTCTATTCTTCCCTGTTCCTATCCCCAACTTTGCCTTAAATAGAGTGATAATTAACTTACTAGATTCTCACATTTTTTCTCTTTAAAATTAAAAAAAAGTGAAGCATAATAGACTGATCCATTAAGCCCTGCCCCCTTAACATATTGACCAATCACAGCATTTGCTATATCACTACTGTACACATGGGCAGCACAATGTGCGTCTCTTCAATGCCACACTGCCTGACATGAACGTCCGCTATAAGTATGCATACACGTTTACATTTTACAATGGGTTTTTATTGTATAAGACTTTTGTCTGACTTACGGTGGCGTAGCCAAGGCTGTGATTGGTCAACAGGTATGAGTGCAGGGCTTAATGGATCGGTCTATTGTTTTTTTTCTGGATACAATTTCTGAAAATAGATTCTTTCTTCCTGTATGAATCCATTTCTTGATCCTTGAGAAATGCAAAATGATCTTTGTAATTGATAGGAATTGATTGCTTTATTTACTCATTGTATGCTGAGGCTATGTCATTTAATAATGCCCTTCACGACAAAGGTTACATCCATTTAAAAATCATTAAGACCTAAATATTAGAAATATTAGCCAAGGCAATCGTGGATCCTGACTTAAGTGTTTGTATATAATGCATTGAACCCCTTGTCTCCAAGGTGACTTCTGAAATAAATACAAGGTGTGTCTATTGTTGCCGCTAGACTCAACTAATCAATACTTGCAAAGAGTAGGATATAACATTCACTGTACTGCTACTGTATCAAAAACCAGGCCTTGGTGACAGTGAATGACTGGTCATCTTGCAAATATTCACAACTGTTTGACTGGTCATAACTTATTTGCTTAATATTCTTTCACGGCAATAACCCTTTTGTGATAAATACATCATTTTCAGACCTTTTATTTTTTTAAATGATGTCAAACTATCAGTCTCCTCCACTTGTAGAGAATTTAAAACACATTTTTACTGAAGCCTTGAAACCAGTTCGGTCCAACTTACTTTTTTGTAATAGTTTTATACACGTCTTTATCAGGCCTCAAATTTTGTTTTAAAACATCTAAGTGGTTAAAGGTGAAATATAGGATTGGTAAAGCTGATAGTGCAGTGTTCTTACTTTTTGTGACTCAGTGTATACCGATACATGTACATGAAAAAAAAACACCTTCCGAAATAAATAATTATTGGCCTGAGACATTTAAACAATTGTGTCTGTACAAGGGATGATAGATGTACTGCACTAAAATATAGGATTGGTATTGCAGCATTCTTACTTTGTGTGATATATACATGGAAAAAACTGTGAACATTTTGGCTCAATCCGTCGTCCGAGTCAGGAGAAAATAGCAAAAAACCATGCACACTTTTCAGCATGTTAACACATTTTCCTTATTTTGATTGTTCCAACCGAAATTAAAATCGGGGTCTTCGAATTTTATTTGCTCAACTTTGACAGTATTTTACACACAAATATTTCTATGGAAGATTGCTACTGGTATGAATGAACTTCATAATCATTAAGCTTTCAGACTGATACTAATAAAACAAGTTTTTGGATTCTGTATTCTACCTACAAACACAATTCTGATAATTAACCCCTTGTAGTTGTACAATGTGACAACAATCTGCTTTGCTTAAAAACCCAAAGTATGTGACTGTTTATTTTGTTGTTTATTCCAGATACAGTCACCGTTTTCCTTCAGAAGGTGTTTGTCATAGTCCCACAGGAGAAGGACGAGTAACAGTCACCTGTTGCTAAGACTGTTGCTAAGGCTGTTGCTAGGGCAACCTATGCATCAATGCATGTTTACATGTTGATTAAGCCGTAGCCAGAGCCGCTAATTTGGAACAGTGCCGTTGATACCTTCAGGCTAGTCACCAGAGGTCAGGCATTCTTACTTGTGTGGACACTATGCTTACTAGTGTAGTCCTGTATGTTGCCTGCAGTCGATTTCTGTAGACTCTTCCTAACTTAAGAATTATCTTAACTTGAAGCTGCATAGTGATTTGTATTGTGACATCACACTTTCCTTAGCAATTAAGATTCATTCTTTCATTTACTCATCTTAAGATTGACCTTAGCACTTCATGAAATCGACTGCAGGAGACGCATCGAGACAGGGTTTTAAAATCTGAGGGAAAATACCAACAATCTCTTCTTTTTGTTTTTAGGGTTTTTTCTGACTGAAAGAAAATAATAAATTGTTATATGAAAGGAAGTACTTTCATTATATTTTTGTTTATATCCTGTGCCTCAAAACTCATTTCTAAGCAGCAGAATGCAATAAAAATTGTTTAAAACAATGTCAAGGCTAAGTTTGGGTGGTTTTGGGATAAATATTTTAACTTTTAAAACAGTCTGAACCTGTTTACCAACACTGACACCCACTTGTTTGCAAATATTTATTAAACATCAATTCTCATTTCAAGACATCACATCGCGCAGCATGTCGTGGCTGAGTGGTTTAGTGCATCAGACTCAAGCTCTGGTGGCTAAGTCATCAGGATGTGGGTTCGAATTCTGGTCACGACACTTGTACCCTATTGCTTCAAATAGGGGGAGGGAGTTATGTTTGTCTCCTAATGGATTTATATACCCTTCCCTGTTCTTTGTTGCTATGTGAAGAGACTTGCGTTTATATCTCACCATGTCTTGTTTCTGCGCATTGGGGCAGGTTTCTATCCCTTCAAAAAGTAACCCATACCTCGAGTGGCCTTTGGACCATGTGATGGGTGAATTACATTTAAAAAAATTTAAAAAAAATTAAAAAAACACTTTTCCCAGTGCAGAACAATTTAAAGATTAAACAAAACAGTAACAGTAAGTACAGGCATGTAAATTTTCAGCTGATAAGCTGATTTTCTCCTCATTTCTTTATTTTCGTGCCATAGAAAAGACAATGTACAAATTTTTGTGTGTAAGATAGTTTTGTGATAATAGTCAAGCTGCCTGTCTGTTACTATCAAAGCATTATTTACTGATGATTGGCTGTCAGTATATTTAATGGTTTCTGGCCATTTTGTCTGTTAATATCAACTTCTATCTTTTTGAATTGGTTGTCAGGAGGTACTTCTAAAGTGAACTTTAAAACAGTGTTTAAAATGTCAGGGTTGATACTGTCTTGTTTGCCATATTAAGTGGTAAAAATATTCTTGAACTTCCATTTTCATGTAGTAACAAATTAAGTGAATTTGTGTTTGAAGTTGGGCATTCATTTTTCAGGTTATCAACCAAATGTGCCTGTTGAATGTATAAAATAAAACAAAGACAGTTCAGAGTTCCCGATGTACGCCATCTTTGCAGGCAACTTGGGTGTTAGCTTTGAGCTGTGTCAAGTACTTTAATGTTTCTATGCAGCTGAGTGGTTTACCGACCAATCATGCAAGGAATCTGAAAACATCTGCGTGCCGCGCGCAGTATTTTCACATGACGTGTAGTTGTGCGTTAAAAAAATAATAATTTATCATTGCCTGTGAAGATGGCCGACTTTACACTGTGTGACACCAAGTGAGAACTGTCTATTAAAAGTAAATGGAATAACATGCAATGATCTTGCATTGATTGAAACAGTTACGTTGGAGTTTAGAACACAATATGTAAGTAGACTTAACACTCAGGGTCACACTCAGTGATCCTTGTGTGCCTTAACTATACTATTGTGTTTTTGTATTTCCGTTACTTTTATGTATATTTTTATCATGTTGAAACAGTTCACATTTCACACTCCACGTGTCTTATAAGAAACTTCAATTTGATGATGTGCTCACTTGTAAATAAAATCAGGAACAAAATTGATTCAATTATTTTGTGCCTGCTGTAAAGAAGAGCATGTCTATTAACATTTAAAGGGACAACAAGACCAGGGCCAGAGGCCATTGTCCTTTTTTCATGCCTTTCTGAAATGTTGGGGTCTGATCCACATGCTAAGTGGTTTTCAATGTGTTATAATGCTACTAACCTGTGCTGTGTTTTAGCTTGATGGGCATGGTTAGTGTAGATATAGTAGTTTTTTATCCGGCTCCTGTGACTCCTTGGTTCTGATTGGTCGATATTCATGTAATATATACCTCTACACATATATTGCATGACAGCAAAAATTTATATCATGGGATTATATTGAACGTGTTTGCATGTTCGTGTTTGTCGCCAGTTGGTGGCTGCATGATAAATTTGTTGTCACAACTGCTCACAAAAAAAAATACATATAAACACTTGCATTTGGAAAATGCAATCTCAAAAAATTGAGAATGTACAGTGTAAATAATAAGTTTTGCTTCTACTGTTAAAGGGGGCAATTAAAACTCTAGGGGTTAAAATACAAACTAAAATACCTCAGCAAAGTTCATAAAATTGTAAATAAAAAGATGTTGCTGACATATTAGTGTCAAAATATATATTCACAATGTCACAAAGTAACATTATCTTTGTTTGTTTGCAAAATCCACATGGCAAGATATCAACAGGGTATAGAGACTTAAAAAAACGCCAGGCAGTATATATATACATAAAAAAAACTCCACTTTTATTCTGTAATTTTGCAAACAAACCCAACATTTGAATAAAAGAAATGAAATAAATGCAAGAGTAGAATATGCTTCTCAGTTGTAATGAAATAATCAAGTAATTAATTCATATGTTTCAATTAACCTTAAAGGTAAAAATACAGGATTGGTATTCATCAAATTTTGTTTTTATTAGTATCAGTCTAAAAGCTCACTAATTATGAAGTTCATTCCAGTACCAATCTTTCATAGAAATACTTCTGTCTAAAATACTGTCAAAGTCGAGAAAATAGAATTTGAAGACCCCATTTTAATTTCGGTTGTAGCAATCGAAATCAAGGACAATGTGTTTACATGCTGAAAAGTGTGCACGGTTTTCACTATTTTCTCCAGACTTGGACGACGGATTGAGCCCAAATTTTCACACTTGTTGTTGTTGTTCATGTATGTATTGAATCACACAAAGTAAGAGCATTGCACCATTAGCTTTACCAATCCTGTACCTTACCCTTAACTAGAGGTTATTTCTCGCACAGTTTTGATGAAGTGATTGGTTTTCTCATTTAAAAAGAAGTTTAATGATATTCTTACATAGAATTTGTACATATCAACTGTGAAATCTATTTTCCTTTTTTTTCTTGCATGAAATTTTTCAATGATGATAACTTGTACAGTGCTTTTAATAAGCTCAAAGCGCCTAACAAAACAAGAAACCTAGCAGAGGTTTAACATGAATTAGAACGAGAAAAGTTTTTGGAGTACCTGAATTGAAGAAGAGACTCTGATGTGAGCAGGGAATTTGTTCCATTCCCTGGGGCCGGCTGTGGAAAAAGCCTTGTCGCCTGTACTACAATATTTTATGTGAAACCTGTAAATGGGGACTATCAGATGAAAACTGAAGCCCCTGTCTACCTGGGACATGAAAAGATAGTCAGTCACATAGGCAGGAGCTACGCCATGTTGGCATTTAATTAAAAATAATCAGCGTTTTTCTGGTAACCAGTGTAGCTGAGTATACCAGCCTTACTGCTTGTTTTTTTGTACTGTCAACCATAATTTTAAACATATTTTTTGTTTTGTTTTCTATATTCTATGCTAGCAGCAAACTACCTGAAATATAAAACATAGGTTTGTTGCTTGCATGTATCCTCTTCACAGATCTTTTGATTTTTATTTCACAAGGTGATTGTTGTTTTGTTAAATTTTACTGTATTCTGGTCTTTAAAAATCTATATTTTAAAGTTGCTCCTAACTCAAAAATGATCCAAACCTTGCTCTGCACATCCATCTAGGAATTGCAATCCAAGTTGACTCAAGCCAACCCAAGTTGACTTGAGCCAGACCAAGTTGACTCGAGCCACACCAAGTTGACTCGAGCCAGCCCAAGTTGACTCGAGCCAGCCCAGGTTGACTCGAGCCAGCCCAGGTTGACTCGAGCCAGCCCCAGGTTGACTCGAGCCAGGCCCAGGTTGACTCGAGCCAGGCCCAGGTTGACTCGAGCCAGGCCCAGGTTGAATCGAGCCAGCCCAAGTTGACTCGAGCCAGCCCAGGTTGACTCGAGCCAGCCCAGGTTGACTCGAGCCAGCCCCAGGTTGACTCGAGCCAGCCCAGTTGACTCGAGCAAGCCCAGGTTGTCTCGAGCAAGCCCAGGTTGACTCGAGCCAGCCCAGGTTGTCTCGAGCCAGCCCAGGTTGACTCGAGCCAACCCAAATTGACTCAGCCAACCCAAGTTGACTCGAGCAAGCCCAGTTAGAAAGGCCAGTTAGAAAACTATACATCAAAAATACTACTTCTGGTACTTGTAATGTAAAGGGCATTCAGAATTGGAGGAAAGGATCAAAATTCAGTGTGCATGAAATGAATGGATACAAAAGTGAATGACCCAAAGTTAACAGAAGTGATTATGGGTACAGTGTATTACTATTCTGAAGAGTAAACAAGTAGATATTCAAGTCTGTTCAATCATGGCCAGTAGTAGTGGATCTAGTATTCACTCTAAGATGTGGTAATTAATTAACACAATAAACAGGTTCACATGGTTGCCTTCCCAGGGTATGTACCTTTTTGTAACTATTAATTGCATCATCTTGTGTCTTTCTAGCAACTTATAAGTCCATGGTAACATGAAGTGTATTACTTATACCAATAATTCAAAAGGTTTGTTTTACAAGGTAAATTTACTTGTATCCATTGTGTAGGATAGGAAATAGTTATATTTTGTTTTATATAAAAGGTT
The DNA here is from genome assembly GCA_911728455.2 of Marthasterias glacialis. Classification (NCBI taxonomy): domain Eukaryota; kingdom Metazoa; phylum Echinodermata; class Asteroidea; order Forcipulatida; family Asteriidae; genus Marthasterias; species Marthasterias glacialis. Next base: position 20,410,163 of record OU452222.1, on the reverse strand, counting down.
ATTGTTTTGCATGAGCACATTTTGGTTTAGAATAAAGCTAGGACCTTTCTGGTATTTGTAATGTAAAGGGCATTCAATTGTTGTGAAGTTATGCTGCCATTTGTGATGATGAGTAGACCAACACAGCATAGTAACTGCCAAAAAACATTATGTAACTTTGTGTACAGTGGTTTATCTGCCCCTCAATCTCATTCACACAATGTTTATGTTGTAGAATGGGATTTTAACCAATCAGGCCTTTGCAGTTGCAATTGTTTTTGTCAATGCATTAATGGGAGGGCGCTAAATGAAGTGAAATGAATGCTAAACACCACTTTGAAAACATTTGCATTGCATGTATAGTTGGGGATAACTTATTCCTTTTTCATTGACGTTCCAATACACCTTGTAAACAATACTGAATGCATATGGTTATACACCGTTCCGGCTCTGGCAACAAGCCCCGCCCACACACCTTAGTTTGTGTACTTTTACGCTGCACGTGTGACCGAGGTCACATGACTAAATGGAGTGATCCAATTGGTCAATGCACACAGTTTGATTGACAGGCTGGCAATCATTAATTATTTGGTTTTGTGAGAGATTACATTGTTTGCACTGAAGGATAATACTACTTTGTGTAGCAGTACTGATGTGTAGTAGTCGGTCATAGCTACCTGGCTCATCCAAAGGAGACACTAGGTGGCAGCAGACTTGCCAGGTAAATCCATTGTTTTCAGAAATGTGCGCATGCTAAGAACTCTGCAAACAATGGAAAATTAACTGGTAAGTCTGCTGCCACCAAGTGTCTCCCATAGAGGATGACTGAAATGGTCCCAGCCTCATAATTTGGTTTGCAAGTTATCATTAAGGATGACATCATTTTCAAAAAGATTGTAACTGATCAATGAGTTGGCTGGGGCAAGTGCGTTATTAGAGTATGTCTCCTTAAAGCCATTATACACTATTGGTAAAGTGTCTGGAAATACTTAAAGAGTTATTTAATAAAATCAACCTGCAAAAGTTTCAGCTCATTTCAATGTTTCCTTTACGAGAAAACAATACAAAGTCATTCAGCGTTTTTGTATTCTTTCTAACGGCCGGAGTTTTCGTCTCATGAGACGAAAAATCATTTGTGGATCTTATTTCACTAATTATTCGAAAACGATAACACATCAGACAGAAATATTTCACAGGAAGTTTTCTACCATCATCGTCTCTATACCATGGAAGTTATGTGCAAATCTGTGAACATTTTGTTTTTCGGTGTTCCCAAAAGTGAATATGGCTTTAATGGACTAATGTGCAAGTTTCAATCCTCCATATAACCATATAAAGTGTGCTATTTTGTTTCCTCCACACATTACAACAATGTGTTTGGCAACCCAAGGTTCCCGATGTTGAACCTTCGTGAGACAAACTTGGATTGTATAAATACTATGCAAATTGCCTTAATAAAACTACATGGTACATAACTATTTGGTATTTCATGTACCCCAAGGGTTAAAAGCGAATACAATTAATGTGGATCTCGAGTAAGAAATAAGTAAAACTCTAGTACAAAGTTTGTCTTCTAACAATTCTTATTAGTTATTTTGTCTCTTTAATCATGAATACCATCATCTGAATGCCATTTTACGAGCAAAGATGGTTTGTTTGTACAAATGCATTTTGATTGATTCTGAATAAAACAGTTTTGTGGTTTCATCTTCACTACTTTTTTTTGCTTTTGAGGCCTTTTTTTTAATGGTCGTGTATACTGATATCGTGCCAGTAAAAATAAATTACTCAAAATTGCAATGCTGTTTTATCTCTTAAATCACTTTTACTATTTTTTAAAAATTAAACAGAAATACAATTGACAATTAAAATTTCTATAATTTAATGGCAGAAGAGGGCTCTTGTAAACTCTCAGCTCCCTGTGGAATTACAGCCCTGGGCTGCCGTAGCACTTGGAAGGCTTTTTCAAACGCAATATCAACCTTGTACCTCATAAAACTCAATACAGTAACCGGCCATTGTATAATAGATGGATTGCACATGATGTCAACAATGGGAAAAATCCGCCATCTTGGGTGACAATGACTGCACATTTTTAGCGCACAACTGTACATTACGCCCAAGTACAGCACGTGTGTATTTCATGATTGGTTGTTAAGCAACTCGAACTACGTTGAAACTTGCAGAGCTTGACACGGCTACAGGCCAAAATAGAAATTGTCATCAAAGATGGCATCTATTGCAACCCATCTCATGATACCTACCAATAAGAGCTACTAAGCTAAACTTTCCAGGGGAAATGTCTTCATGATTCATTTATTCAAATTACAAAGCTCAGTTCCTTAATCCACATTAGCCTTTTTTGCACTGTTTGGTTTGGGTGTATACAGAAAAATTTACCCAAACCTAATAGGGTCATAGTATTGTGTGCCCCATATCTCAAAATAGCTCATGGCAACCGATTGAGCACCTAGAGTTTTGTGCATGAACCCATTGAGAAAGGACTTGTAGGTCTAGTGGTGAAACGTGGTCATTTACAACTCAGTTCTGTGCATTATGCTTGGATCTCATGCCATTAGTTTTGTGCCCACATCCAGTAATTTAAAGAAAGACTACAGAAAGAAAAATAAAGAAAGATTTTAAAGGTAAAATACAGGATTGGTAAAGCTGATAGTGCAATGTTCTTTTTTCATGATTTTCTGTGATTCAATATGTTTATGGAAAAACAAACCTGTGAAAATTTAGGCTCAATCGTTCGTCCGATTCAGGGGAAAATAGTGAAAAACTGTGCACACTTTTCAGCATGTAAACACACTGACCTTAATTTCAATTGTTACAACCAAAATTAAAATTTGGGTATCAAATTCTATTTTCTGGACTTTGACAGTATTTCAGACAGAAACATTTCTATGGAAGATTGTACTGGTATGAACTTCATAATCAGCAAGCTTTCAGACTGATACTAATAAAAAAAATACCAATCCTGTGTTCTACCTACAACGAGGTAACATCACATACATGACCTTATTATACTAATGGCTGAACAGGAACATTGCATAACTTTAACATCAAAAAGTGAAAATCCTCTTTTGACTATCGGTCCTTGTTCCATTATGAAAGAACATTTTAAACAAGTCCTAAGCCTGGTATCTTTACAGAATAAACCCTTGTTGTTACGGTACTCGCTCTTTCAACTTAAAAAGTGTATTTTCATGCATGCTAAATACCCTGAAACAACCAATAGAGAGTGAAGAAATATTTTAATCTTGGTAGTTAATCAAAGATGCTACTGGTCAAGATACATGTATCACACCACCAAACTTTCACATTCCGTCTTCTTGAAACATAATTTTGGACTGTAATTGCTTATTACCTTATGCCGGTCACACTTTCGTTACTAACTTCTTCCGAGCGCACACCGTCCTTTAACAGTAACAGTCCAGCCTCAAACACAAAACCTTTCATAGTAAAGACTTGATATGCTTCATGGAATACTTTCTAAACAACTAGAACCTGATTAAAGAAATCACTGTATGATACAATCTCTCCAACTCAAATCAGTAGCTGAGTTTTAGCTGAGTTTGTCATGGCAATTTATATGTGAATAACTGATTGATTACATCAAAAGGAAGGTTATGTACACGTATTTAGATGGCTATTGATTTCTGGATTCAACCATTCCTTAGTTATATCATCTAAATGGCTGTCAAAGTCTATTAAGTCCTGGTACACCTTGTCCTTCAGAAGGTCCCCTGCAATCGTCAGGCAATTATCACTCAGCAGAGGTCTGTACAAATATCAAATACAGAATTTAAAAACGTTAAAACCTTGCATCCAATAGTGTATTGTGCAGAGGCATCACACAGTCTACCCTGTCTGCCATTTAGCAGGTTAAACCAAAATAACTCATGGTTCACATTTTAGTGGTTCTACATGCACACAATGCAGCAATTTGGACCCCTTGAAATGGTGTGCAGTAGTTAGTGGTATCTTTTGCAAGGGACCTGTACACTTTTCATGTGATATAGACAGTCATTTTAGATAATTTTAATGGTAAACGTTTCCGTCATTACCTCAACAGAGATGTTATCTTTGAAAAAATGACAAATTCAATGAATATTCAATTTCAATTTCAAATCATTTATTGTCCATTTAAAAATTTAAAAATGGAAGTTTAACACAAAAGTACAATTAGAGACTCTGCTTTGTAACGGTGTATCACAACAGGCCATTACATGCTTCAATACCACTGACTGGAAAAGAATGGTAATTAAGTTTGGTATTCGATTGGCTAGTAAAATTTTACCACCATCAACGACTGTATGACTCCATGCAATTCTCACAATTTGCATGTTTACAAATTAAACCGTGTAAAAATTTTGGCCATATGTTGGTCTACAATATTGAAAATAAATTTTCATTATCGGTTGCAGTGATGGGACCCTACTTCATGACTAAAGTCGCTCAAACAGGTTGAATTAAATCAAATTAGCTGGAACTCTGGCCCCTACCAGTTTGCAAAAATGACAACCAGTGTGCAACATGATCAATATGCAAGTCGGATCTCTGATGTTTATAGAACCTTGTGTGTAATGGTGTATAGAGAGGTTGCATGACCCCGAGAAAAGTTCGTTTCGCAGCCATGTTGGGTACAGCCTTGCACAAACTCAATGGCTGGCGCGTCGCCTGCTGAATGAGTTCTAGCGTCTGTTTGTACACACGGCATTAGGAAAAGGTCTCGGGTGACGTCACGTGAAACTTATCTATAGCGTATGGCTTTGTCCTGAGAGTCAAGAGTGACTACTGAGTTCCAACTAACTGCTAACTCTGAAGGGTCACTTACACATTGGATGATTTCAATTTCCATTTATTGTCTTGTACAGTGTATTGTTTGAGAACACACTGGTCACAGTCAATTATCATCTTCGTGTTGTCAATCTGCAATCCAGTAAAAGAGTTCAATTATTAACAGATCAGCTGAGCATTATGTTAAACAGCTCTCCAGCAGAATATAATGGTCTCAACATGGCATGTCATGGCCGAGGGTTTAAGAACACTGGTTTTGCAATTCACGGTGCATGAGTTTGACAATTTCTCAGTGGAGAAAACAAAACTCACGGTGCAATAAAGAGAATCTTTGTTCTCTTGGCTTTGTCAAGTCAAAGTTTCTTTGTGCCAGTGGTACTCTTAAAGAAAAATTATTCCAGCAATTCCGACAAAGTAATCCCGCCAGGGGGATGGGAAAAAATGGAAGAATCCCAGTGGCAACTGGGTAAATAAGGCTGTGGGAACCATTTTTAAGATCCTTCACATGTTATGTTTGATTGTTTGGGTTGCAGAAGACTCTGCAAGAAACTTGACTATCTGCATTGAACTGGGGTGATTATCTAAACCAAAATGAAGGAAATAAAATAATATTAAAAATATAATCTATCCTGGCAGGAAAATACACTTACTATAAATAAGCATGCTTCATTGCAGTTGTCATATATTTTATCAGCTATCTTCAAGGCTATTGGACTTGGACTGTAACAGAACAAAAAAGAAAAGTAATGCCTCGTAAGCCAATCCGTGCACATGACTAGACTTTACTATCATTGCATCATCTGGTTCTGTGGAAACATTAATTTTGACCCTTGACTTAATAAGTATCCCAAGTTCAACAGGCAATGTAGCAAGACCAGTTTACAACGTAAATGTCTTGGTTTCTGCAAACATACACACATATTTGTATAGAGTGTAGACCGGGGACATCACTTTGTTCTCCCATTGTTTGGACTTCGTTTTTTTAGTGACGTCCCCATTGATTGTGTACACGAAACATACCGAGGACTGTCCCTGGTATGTCATTTTCCTGGATCCCTTTTGTTGAAGTCCTCGCTTTGAATGCGCAGAATGTACTCACACACATATCCATTAAGACCATCCCTTAAAGATATTGACCCCCTAAAGATATTGACCAATCACAGCATTAGCTACATCACCATTGTACATGTGGGCAGCACAATCTATGCCACACTGCACAACATGAACGAGCGCGCTAAAAGTATGCACATGCATGTTTACATTTTCCAATAGGATTTTATTGTGTCAGACTTTTGTTGGACTTCAGTGGCGTAGCCAAGGCTGTGATTGGTCAACACGTAAGAGGGTAGGGCTTAATGGATCGGACTATTGATTGCTAATGTGAGTCCTTCGGAATGTCAATAACTTAAATTATAATAAGCCAACATTCAAAGAACAGATTTAGAGTCTTGACTGCACACAAAACTGACTAGCTACATGTATGAACAAAATCAAAATCTGACTTACTTAGAGTCTTTCAGATGCTCATTTGCATGGTAATAGCCAGCAATTACCAAACCGTTTGCTTGACAATGGGAATCGATCTGAAAGGCAAATATGGTAGAGTTTATCATCAAAATCAAAAGTAGGTGAACTGGAAATAACAAATTGCTTTCAATGCTTCTTCTAAAACAGGATGGGCTTGCATCACCTGCAGCTCAAAAGAGTGACACAAATAAAATCAGATTTACAATAAAAAGATTTACAATAAAACCACCACAGGTTATGCCTGCTCTTTGAATACAGGCAAGATGACACTACTGATGTGATTTTAACAGAGCTCTGTTAATGTGAGTTAGTTTAATTTTGATGAAGTAAAACTAATCTTTGTAGACAAGCTGTAAACCTTCCAGGTCAGTTGCAGGCCAGACACTCCAAGAGCAAATCAATTCATCCTTTATTAGTAAGCAATTTTTGGGAACAGGGTATCACACATTCGTTTTAAATCCACTTTGTCACAGTGATGATACATATACCTTAATGGGGCGCTACAGTGGAGTACAGTGCCCCAGTTACTGGGTCTACACTCAACAGTAATTTGATAGCATAATTATTAAATTGCACTGAGGCTGAGTGACAATGATTTGTGTGTAAACTAATGGTGATAAGCTAGTTAGCCCTGCCCCCAATCTCATAAATTACAGAGAAACAAACATGACAAAGTTGCATTGCAGTCTCGATTTGTGTCGAAATAAATTGAATGCAATTTGTACCTCTTGTACTGTAGAGTGTGTCAGTTGTACTCATCATATTTATAATTTTACTTTTACAGTTTTAAGTCATGAATTAAATTATTAAAACAACCCCAAAAAGGCAGGCATTACAGACAAAGCAAAACAAGTCCGGTGATGTCTCTCTCAAGTTAAAAATTTAATTCGTAAGTAAGCTTACAGACATACTTGATAGATTATATATGTTATAGGGGACTATATTCATGATATTATAAAGTTGCTAATGTGTCGGAAATAGGCAACTTTACAATTAAATCGTTCACAACATCCAAGACCACACATTACCTACCTGTAGAAGAGATACCTCCAACATGGGAAGTAAACCTATCGATAAATGAAACAGTGGAACACAGTCTACAAATCGCAGGATTTTATTTTCTTTAAGTTTCCTCTTTTCTGCAAGGAGTACACCATTCACGGACGCATGTGGATATTTAGCAGCATGCATTATAAGTTTACAATAAGCACGATTTGATAGCATTGTTTCAGCCATTTTTGTTGTACTGTCTGTGTGTTACGACGGTGTATGTAGCATGCACAGAGCTTCTGCTATGCTACGCTTCAGTCAAAGGAGGGCGTGCTTCATATCTTAACTCAGGCGCATTGAAAATGGCAGCAGCATGATGATGCAGGGGTGCCCTTTTCATTCGGGGCTTGCAATCAACATTATTGGCAGCTTAGAGTTTGCCAGATGACAATAAAAAGAAGTACATTAAATTTCACATCTTTACATGCAAAAAAATATTAAAATGTACACATAAAAAAACAAGAAAATTAAAGCTGACAAACCAAATGTAAAATATAGTCTGGAGGAGGTTTCTGCACAGAAGGCCCTAGGCTATACAGAATAAGGTGATGATGAACCCTTTTTAGGTGTTCGGCGATCAGCCGAAAACCTATTGTTTTTGTACGGTTTTTTTTGGGTGTTCGGACACAAGTCCGAAGACCCTCTGTTTTTGTTCGGTTTTTTTTTAGGTGTTCGGCTACCGGCCGAAGACCTATTGTTATTAGGTGTTCGGCTAGCGGCCGAAAACCTATTGTTAGGTGTTCGGGCACTAGCCCGGAACACCTCTTGATTATTTTTGTTCGGTTTTTTAGGTGTTCGGCCAGCAGCCGAACACCTATTGTTATTAGGTGTTCGGGCACTAGCCCGGAACACCTCTTGATTTTGTTCGGTTTTTTTTTTTGGTACTTCTTCTTCTTCTTCTTCTTCTTCTTCTTCTTCTTCTTCTTCTTCTTCTTCTTCTTCTTCTTCTTCTTCTTCTTCTTCTTCTGCCTGTCGATTGTCCGCTAACAAATGCACCCTTCCCAAGCTCATATAAACTTCAAACTTCACACATAGTTAGAACTTGACTACGACATGACAGGGCTTGAGTGACGTCATAATGACGTCATCAGGTGTCGAATTACGCTAAATAAACGTTTATTATTTCAAAAAATCCTAACTCCTAAAGTACACAATGGATTTTTAAAATCTATACATCATCGGAAAGGTCATCCAAAACTACGTAATCACTCCACAGACATGACCCCAATTTGACCTTGTCTTCCGGTTCAAACCGGAAGTTGAAAACTTCAAAAATTCGTATTTTTTGAAGTATATATCACATGATCACAAATCTTACATCAGATTGTAGAGAATTTAGTCCTCTCCAACTTTTGCATTGAGGTCACACCATTTTGACCTATAGTTGCGGTTCAAAACGGACATTTAACGCATTCTTTTGTGCATGTGCGTTCAAGCGTGATCGGCAATGCTATACAACAATCCAATGCCATTATACATGTACACGTCCGGGTGGGTGTGTGCGTGTGTGGCTAAGTTACGTTGAAACTGTACATGTACATGTGCTACTGTATGATACAATAAACCGCACGTTGTTCATAGTCTCTTCTCAAGGCACGCACTCCACGCTTAGTTAGTCTTTTACACATAGCTTATTTAAACCTTTAAAAATCAAAAAAAAAATCAACCGTTTGAGATATGAACTTAATTCTTCGACAAATGTAAAGGTTAGGGAGGGTCTTTCTTTGTGACCCATTGAGTGACCTCTGTGTCATCTACTTCCGGTCAAACCGGAAATATCTCTTTATTAGAATAATGCTAAGTGCTTGGAACATAATTTTTTCACCATAACCAAGGATATGGAAGACATATTCCCTTGCACATTGTTTGACCCCTTTGACCTCTTCTTCCGGTCGAACCGGAAGTAGCCCCTCATTTAAAAGTAAATAGAAGTAGGAACATGATTGTTCCTAGAAATATCAAACTAAGGGAAGGCCTTTCTTTGTGAAACATTAAATGACCTTTGTGACCTCTATTCCGGTCAAACCGGAAGTAGTTCTTCATTAAAAAATGCTAAGAGCTAGGAACATGATTCTTTCACCAATTACCAAGGTTAAGGAAGGCCCTCTTCTGTTGTACATTGCTTGACCTCTTTGACCTATAATTCCGGTCAAACCGGAAGTAGCTCCTCATTTAAAAATGGTTAGATGTAGGAACAAGATTCTCTCACCCAAAACTAACGTTAGGGGAGGTCCTTCATTGTTCTCCTCATTTAAAGGTAAATAAATGTAGGAACATGACTGATGTTCTTGAAGTCCTAATCAGATATTATTTCATAAAGCAATATTTCATGTTTCTATTTAGGTGTTCGGCCATCAGCCGAACAACTATTGTTATTGTTAAGTTTTTTTTTTTTTTCGTTTTTTTTCTGGGTATTCTTCCCCCTGAACCTTGTCTTCAAATTTTCTCAAAAAGTAAAGCTTGTATGAACCTGAAACTTACCATGTACAATGATCTTAGTGATTAGATGAAACCGTGAATTTTTGGGAATGATGACGTCATTGATGACGTCATTATGTTAAATAAACGTTAAATAATTAAAAAAATTCATAACTCAAGAACGGCAAAGGCTACATTCAAAATCTTTGGTGCATATGAAAGGTCTTGTAATGTTGAACAAATTGTATGCACACCGTGACCCCATTTGACCTTTACTTCCGGTACAAACCGGAAGTTAAAGTAACAAATCATGTTATTTGGGGCTCTAGAGCCTAAGTGAATAAAGATATGAACTAACTTTTAATGAATAATATTTTCTTTAGCTCAAGAGCATTCTAGAAATGTGATATATGACGTCATAGCTACGTCACAACGAAATTGATACACGAGGTCGAAAAAATTTTTATTTTGCTATCTCAAAAAATAAAGCATGTACGGACTTGACACTTACTACATACCTAGACCACAGTGTGTATATGACAAAACAAAATTTTTGGAATGATGACGTCATCGATGACGTCATTACATTAAATTAAAGTTTTATACTAAAATAATCATATCTTAAGAATAATACATGCTACATACATGGTCTTTACACCATATGAAAGGTCTTGAAGTACTAAACAAATCTTACAAAGGGTGTGACCCCATTTGACCTTCACTTCCGGTCGAAACCGGAAGTAGTAGTTTTGTTATGAAAAATCGTTTCTGAATTACGTAAATTTGTGTATTAATATAATAACTTAATTTTAAAGCCCCTCGACGATTCTACAAATGTTTACAAAGTGTGACCTCATTTGACCTTCACTTCCGGTCGAAACCGGAAGTATAAGTTTGTACAACAAAAATATGTATCTCATTAATGAAACATGGTACGTTAATAATCCTTACATCAATTTAAAGCTTTCTGACAATTCTAGATACCATGCACAAGGTGTGACCCCATTTGACCTTAAGTTCCTGTCAAACCGGAAGTTGGAGTTTCATATGACAAACCTTCATGCATAAAGATAAAAAAGTATAAAAAAATATTTCGCCCGTCAGCATAGCACAAATAGACAAAAAACCTGCACACAATATTGACCTTAAAATTACGTAATTAAGCCGAACACCGTGAGTTTGTCCACAAACTCTAAATTTCTAGTTTCAAATTATTTTAGTTGTGTTAACTTTATTTACATCAAATAACAACTCTATCCGAACACCTAGTTTTTGTTCTTGGAACAAAAATTCATGTCTAGTTGTTCTGTTTTTTTTTTTTTTTAGGTGTTCGGCCATCAGCCGAACAACTATTGTTATTGTTATTTTTTTTTTCTGGGTATTCTTCCCCCTGAACCTTGTCTGCAAAGTTTCTCAAAAAGTAAAGTTCCTATGAACTTGAAACTTACCATGTACAATGATCTTAGTGAGTAGATGAACCCGCAACTTTTTTGGAATGATGACGTCATTGATGACGTCATTATGCTAAATAAACGTTAAATAATTTTAAAAATTCATAACTCAAGAACGGCAAATGCTACATTTAAAATCTTTAGTGCATATGAAAGGTCTTGTAATGTTGGATAAATTGTATGCACACCGTGACCTCAGTTGACCTTTACTTCCGGTAGAAACCGGAAGTTCAAGTAACAAATCATGTTATTTGGGGCTCTAGAGCCTAAGTGAGTAAAAATATCAACAAACTTTTAATGAATAATATTTTATTTAGCCCAAGGGCATTCTAGAAATGTGATATATGACGTCATAGCTACGTCACAACGAAATTGGTACACAAGGGAGAAAAAAAAATATTTTGCTATCTCAAAAAATAAAGCATGTACGGACTTGAAACTTACTACTTACCTAGACCACAGTGTGTATATGACAAAAAAAAAACTTTTTGGAATGATGACGTCATCGATGACGTCATTACATTACATTGAAGTTTTATATTAAATTACTCATATCTCCAGAATCAGATATGGTACATACATTATCTTTACACCATATGAAAGGTCATAAAGTATTGTGGCGGAGACCGCTTTCTGCTTAGCCTTATTATTCTCGTTGTTGAGGCAATTTAAGTTCCATATCTAAGTTATAATATTCTGCTAATTCACTGCTTTTTCCCCTTGTATTTATAAACTGGGTGTACACACGTTTGGTTGCTTGCCGTGGACGGTGCGTCAGCATGCGCGTTTGCGCGCGCTGACAAGCTGAAAACGCGCAAGCTGCCAGACGCGTTTACATTCATTGGCTTACTATTTTAATGTTTAACCAATTAGTCCATTGATTCAGGCATTCTGCGTGCAGCGCGTATTTCAATAATATTTCACCAAGATGACCTATTAAATCAAGAGAGGGCGCTATGTACATTTTAATGATTGAATAAAGTATTACACGTAGAATTGAAATCGGAACCTCCGACTGAACGAGTTCATTATTTCATGAAGTCTGCTGTATGTCCGCTATTTAAAGGAGTAGTTTGTAAACATCATCCTCCGAAACTTCTAGGACAACGACAAATTGCAGGGTTCAAATTACACTTCATATAGGGACCCTGAATCGTTACATTTTTGGTGGCAGCGGTGGGATTAATTTCTGAAATATTAGAAAAAGAAATAAAAGAGTGATCTCTATAGAGAAAGAAAGATGGAGAGACAAGTTTCTGATATCCGTGAAGAATCCATGGCAGAGGTTTCGAGGGACGATGCTAACGACATTTCAATAGCAGATTTTGATGAACTGAATGCAGTTAAAGAAAACGGAGATGCAAGTTCGATGTCAAATTATCAAGATTCCCCGCAAAAGACACTAATTCAAGAAGGACAAGCAGTTCTCGACAAAATGAAGCAAGAATGTTTGATCTTACAGACGGAACTGGAAAAAGCAAGAACCGAAAGAAGCAATACGGTGACCCCAGAAAAGCTAGAGGACACTCAAAGTTCAAGAAAAACAGAATTACTTGATCTTAAAGCCAAAGTGAGAATTAAACCGACGACGTACGATGGCACAAGCCCTTGGAACGATTATGCCGTTCAATTCGAAATGCTAGCTGAGATGAATGGATGGGATGAAAGGACACAGGCATTGTACCTGGCGGCAAGTCTGAGAGGTGCAGCGCAAGCCATTCTAGGTGATTTGGATAAAGACAGACGACGGAATTATAAAGCGTTAGTCAAGGCTTTAAGTAGTAGATTTGGATCAGATAACCAACAAGAACTATTCAGAGTCCAATTAAAGAATCGACAGAGAAAGAGGGAGGAAACGCTTCCTGAGCTCGCACAAGCCGTGAGACGACTAGTGCGTTTAGCATATTCGACTGCATCCTACGATTTACAAGAGACATTAAGTAAGGAGCATTTCATCGACGCTCTATGTGACACGGAAGTAAGATGGCGAGTCTTTCAGTCAAAGCCAGCAAACCTTGATGACGCAGTGCGGATTGCTGTTGAATTAGAAGCGTTTAAAGCAGCGGAGAGACAAAGAGATGTACCATTTAGAAAGATGGCAAGAGTTGTATCGTCAGAGCAGGATGAAAAGACCAAAACTGATCAAGAAATTGATGGACTAAAGAACAAAATTGCAGGAATGTCTACTGAAATCAGTAAGATGACTGAGACAATGAGCAAGATGTTGAGAATTAGAAACTGTGTGGAGAATAACGGCGAGAAGCAGATGCAACAGTCAAGTACAAAGAATGATTCAAACGACCGGCAAAATTGGGACCAACGAAGAAAGTACAGACAAACGATAGTGTGCTGGAACTGCAATGAAAATGGACACTTCTCACGCGAGTGCCCCAAACCTAAGCAGCAGACTAACTATCACCAAACAAGAAATGATCAGCGCAGTTGGCGTTTGGGAAAAGAGCAGCAGCCGACTCCATGGTCCGACAGCCGGCTGGGAAATCGAATTGGCCGGAAGGACCAACAGTAGAAGCAACTTTGTCACCAGAAAAAGAATTTTCAGTCACACAAGGAATGGAAATTGTGGCACAAGTACACGAAGTAACAGTAAATTTTCTAGTTGATACAGGAGCAAGTTTAACAATACTTCGACCCGATATGTATTACAAGATTTCACAGAGTTCAAGACCGATCCTTCATCCAACCAATGTACGAGTTACTATGGCTAATGGAGAACCTACTCCCTGCTTGGGATGGGTAAAGTTACAGATAACAGTTGGAGACCAAAGAAAGACTGTTGAGCATGAGGCGTATTTGGCGAGCATTGAACCAGAAGGAATTTTGGGTTATGACTTCCTTCAAAAACATAACTGTGCGTTAGACATAGGAAGAGGAGAGATGAGAATTGGACGTCAAAAAGTGAAGTGTTATGTGTACACCGCGTCTACACAGCCCCAATGTGGCCGAGTTATCGTTGATCAAACTGTCACTATACCATCAGGAAAGGAGATGATACTACCCGGCAGGTTGCAATACAGAAGCAGAAATGCTGAAATCGGTATAGTAGAGCCGGATGACAAATTTTCGAAAACTCATGATGTGATCGTAGCCAAAGCATTAGTAGATGTACAACAAGACCTGGTGCCAGTAAGAGTGTTCAACGTCAGATCCGAAGCAGTTACCGTATACAAGGGTGCATGTGTCGCAACATGTGAGCCCATTAACAGTGGCAACATAATACAAGAGCAGAAAAATCGCAAGATCGCTACCTTACACAGAGACTTACAAGAAAATGACAATGAAGTTCCAAAATACCTGGATGAGATGTACAAGACAAGTGCTGAACATTTGGATATGGGACAACGAAAACAACTATCAGAGTTAATTAGAGAGTATCAAGACGTTTTTGCAAAAGACTCAAACGATCTAGGCAGAACATCTAAAGCGCAGCATGAAATTAATACGGGTATGACAAATCCAATCAGACAGCCGGCAAGACGATTACCGATACATCAACGACAAGAAGCAAAAGAAGAGATCGAGAAGATGCTTAAGAAGGGGGTTATAGAACCATCATCTAGCCCGTGGGCTTCACCCATAGTCTTGGTCAAAAAGAAAGATGGATCAACTAGATTTTGTGTGGACTATCGCAAGATTAATTCACACACCATTAAAGATTCCTACCCTTTGCCGAGAATTGATGACACCCTGGATACACTGTCTGGTTCTCAGTGGTTTTCCACTCTAGACTTAGCAAGTGGCTATTGGCAAGTAGAGATGTCCGAAAAAGACAAACAGAAAACGGCATTCATTACCAGCCGAGGACTCTACCAATTTAAAGTCATGCCTTTTGGGTTGTGTAATGCTCCTGCAACTTTTGAACGTCTTATGGAAAGAGTTTTGTCTGGTCTACAGTGGAAGACATGTTTACTGTACATTGACGACATCATCGTATATGGCGAAAGTTTTCAGCTATCATTGGATAGATTACGAGCAGTGTTAATACAACTAAGAGCTGCAGGACTTAAATTAAGTCCAAAGAAATGTCATCTCTTCCAGAAAAGTGTCACGTTTTTAGGACACATTGTATCCAGTGAAGGAATACAGACAGACCCTTCCAAGACAGAGACCGTAAAGAACTGGCCGACACCAAGAAATGTCACAGAAGTCCGAAGTTTTCTTGGGCTATGCTCATATTATAGGAGATTTGTCCAGGGTTTCGCCGAGATTGCACGACCTTTGCATCGCCTGACAGAAAAGACAAAAGATTTCGTGTGGAACCCAGAGTGTGATATTGCTTTCATTCAGCTTAAGAGAAAGTTGATTTCGGCACCCATCCTCACCTATCCTAATCAGACAAGTGCATTTATTCTGGACACCGACGCAAGCAATCAAGGTATAGGAGCAGTGCTGTCACAAGTACAAAACGGGGATGAGAAAGTTATTGCTTATTTTAGCCGAACTTTGACAAAGACTGAAAGAAACTACTGCGTCACGAGAAAAGAATTGCTAGCTATTGTTGCTTCAGTGAAGCATTTCCATCATTATCTTTACGGCAAGAAATTTCTCGTCCGTACAGATCATGGTGCTCTCCGGTGGTTGATGAATTTTAAGAATCCTGAAGGACAGACCGCTCGATGGTTAGAGGTCATGAGTACATATGACTTTGACATTCAACACCGCCCAGGCAGACAGCATGGAAATGCTGATGGACTATCAAGAAGACCGTGTAATGATTGTCGACAGTGCGACAGAGCAGAAAAGAACAACGAAGAGGCCCAGACTATCAAGCATAGCATTAGACGACCTAGCCAGTTCAAAGATAAAACAGAATCAAGCAAAGAATCTCCTGTCGAACGCCCCCAAAGAAAGACCGATCCAGCCTGTGTGAGACTCAAAAAACGAATAAAAGATATGCCAAGGGACGACAATAACAGCGATGCTCAGCTCGATGAGTGTGTATCAAGACAAGAAATGAGGGACGCGCAAGAAAAAGACAAAAATATTGGCAAGATGCTTGAGTGGAAAGAGACTTCCCAAGTTCGACCGCAGTGGTCTGGGATATCACATGAAAGCACTGAACTAAAGAGTTATTGGTCACAGTGGGAACGACTTCAAGTCAAAGATGGCGTCCTATGCCGACGATGGGAAACGCCAGTGGGTGATAAAATCACGTGGCAGATTGTTCTACCTAAAACCTTGAGAAAAGGGATAATCACGAGATTACACAGTGACCAGACCTGTGGACACCTAGGACAAAATAAGACGCGTGGAAGAGTAAGATGCAGATTTTATTGGAACAAATGGCAAAGAGACGTAAATCAGATCTGTTCCATTTGTGACAAGTGTGCGTCTCGCAAATCACCGAACAAAAAGCCTAGTGGTCAAATGAAGACGTATAATGTTGGAGCCCCTATGGAAAGAATAGCAATGGACATTCTCGGTCCTTTGCCCATCACTGACCAAGGCAATAAGTATATCCTGGTAGTTGGGGATTATTTTACAAAGTGGACTGAGGCGTATCCCCTTCCTAATCAAGAAGCGAGTACAGTCGCCACAGTATTTGTAGAACAATTCGTATGCCGATATGGGGTACCAATGGAACTTCATACCGACCAAGGACGCAATTTTGAGTCACAACTTTTTAAAGAGATGTGTCAGCTACTTGGAATTGCAAAGACGAGAACGTCAGCTCTACACCCGCAGTCAGACGGCATGATTGAGCGGACAAATCGTACGCTGGAGAATTTGCTAGCAATGTTCGTAGAAGATAGCCAGAAAGACTGGGACAAGTGCTTGCCATGCGATGATGGCGTACCGAACTGCTGTACATGAGACCACCGGATGTACCCCGAGTGAGATGATGTTGGGGAGAGAGGCAATCTTGCCAGCAGATTTGCTTGTAGAGAAGCCAATTACAATAGACACCCAAGAAGATCCTACCCAATACACAGTTAACCTACAGGAACGGCTCGAGAAGGTCCACGAATACGCAAGAGAACACATAAAGATCTCTACAGAAAGGCAAAAGCGAAACTACGACAGGAAGGCAGACAGTGGAGGATACCGTGAAGGAGATGCTGTCTGGTTGTATAACCCTAAAAGAAAGAAAGGGGTGTGTCCAAAGTTGCAACTGCCTTGGGACGGACCGTATATAGTAACAAGACGCCTAAGTGATGTTACTTTCCGAATACAGAAAGGTGCTCGAGGAAAACCCCGTGTTGTTCATTACAACAGATTGAAACCATACGTGGGAGAACATGCACCGACGTGGTTCAAAGACAGGACAGTGAGTCTACCAGAGACCACGGAGACCAATTCAGAGGAGCACCTGCTGCAGGAAGAACCTGTAGTTACACTAGAAGATGAAACAGAAAATGGGCAATTGGAACAGCAACATCCTATTGTTCAGAACCAAGGAGTGACACGCCGTGGTCAGCGAGAACGCAGACAGCCGGAAAGATATAGAGACATATAAAAAGAAATTACAAAGCTATAAATGATGCAATAAGTTTTTACAGATTGAAATACATGTAAAGTAGGATGCACTCGACATTAAAGGGGTATAGTAAAATGTGCCAACGGATAATTAATCAAGGTTATTGCAAAAGATTAGGACGATATGCAAAGGCAAAAGTGGACAGGACATAATAGGAGACGTCAATACAGCAGCAAGGATGATGAATAAGCGACACAGACTTTGGGAGAAGTAATTGATCCCTGGCCAGGACCAAACTTTCAAAAGCCCAAGAGAATGCGAAGTAATATCATCAAAAGCAAGTCACAAGACGTCAGAGTGCCTAACACCTTCGACCCGAGTAGAAGGACCTGATCAAGTTATGCTGGATGTTGAGATAATTACTCGTGCTTGGATGCACAGCGCACGCACGTAGTAAGTGGATGATATGGAGGGCGCCCTCATAAGTTTTTGCGGAGAGACCGCATGCAGTAAATCCAGTATAGTTGCAGTGTGAAATTCAAGAACAGAGAAAATGAGTAAAAGTGAAGAATATGAGCAATAAGGAGTTGCTCGTGACAGTTCATCTACGAAATAGAAATAAAAAAAAAAAAATAAATAAATAAAAGAAGGAGACATTGACAGATTATCTCCAAGAGTTTAAATCCATGTGTGAAGTGGATGTTTGCATCATCATCAGCTTAGTGGATTTCATTGACATTATTACTGATGAAAGAGTAGTAATAATATTTATTAAGAAGAATATTTTTTTATTAAGAAATAAATTAAACAAACCCAAAGAAACACTTTGAAAGTATCTTGCGCAGGAGATAACACATCTTAGCGGACGAGATAGCAAGTAATTTAATGACGTCACATAAAACTGGCGGGAAGTACAAACTTTTAAGAAAGTGATGCGTGACGTAGATAAATTCCCCGGGGGCCCCGGGCCGGCCAAACCCAGTGTGTAAAGCATCAGTGTGCAACTCAGACATCATTTGATGAGCACACTATCTTCAAAGAGAGATGAGCAGACAAAGAGAAAGCGAACCCGGTTGGGGAAAAAAAAAACTGAAGATGGTGTTTAGCTGTTCGCAGTGCACTAAGGAGTACGATCAGTTTGGGTACTTCCAACAGCACATGCTACGGGTGCATAAAGTGCATCCCAGGGAGTGTCGGGATGTAGGCAGGAGATGGAGAGCGGAGGAGAGCAAAGAAAGAAGGGGAGGAGAGTCAAAAGCGAGAAACCCGCAGGTGCAGATAAAGTCAACAGCCCCCAAAACAAGCCGAGTGGACCACGAAAGAGTCAAGAAAGATCAAACCCAAGAAAGGGACAAAGTCACAAAAATACTGGAGAGGATGGTACCACCACCACCACTAATCACTCTCCCTGCGATGTCACCATTTAACTCACCATCCCCACCCACATCTCCAGAGCCAGTCTTCTCACCGGCTGACTCCATGGCACCAACCACTCCGGACCGGGATTTATTCCCTGAAATGATGACGGCTTCGCCCCCCAAGACGACTCCACCCCCCAAGACACCACCACCTCCACCACCACCAGACGCGACCACGGCCGCACGACAAATCGGACCGCCGCGGCCGGGCCGCATCATCCCATCATCAGCGACGCCGACGTCTGCTGCACACCACCACTACCTATGCAGGACGGGACCACCACAGAGTGCAGCAGGAGCGGAAGTCCAGAGGGTGAGAACCGAGGTAATATCTCAGAAACAACCTATGACAACTGAACACGAGCTCCACCAGCTGGGACATGGGATAATCCTCCGGCAGGTCACGGAAACGGCGAAGTTCCCAGACGGTCGGGAGTATTCCGTCAGGTTTAATGAATATCTGCTCCCGGCGAATACTCCCACCGGTCGACCCCGGTGGCAGACCGGTTACGCAAGGCAAGCAACAGATCAACTGCCCAACCCCACAATCTTTTCACAACAAGAACAATGAACAATCATCTAAATTAGTTTTGAGCCTCGTTAGCCTATCATTAGTAATAGTAGTCAGCCAAATTTAAGGGGGAGTATAAACATGTAAAGATGCCAACCTGGATGAATGTTATATTGCTGAAACTTGGTAAGTTGCAATTGTTCGATTATTTTTGCCTAAAATCAAGGCTATGTTTTTACGACAACGTTGCTGTTGATCAGATGCACTTTTAGTACATGATCAACACTGTCACTGCATGTAAACAAAATAGTCTGACGTTAAAACACAGCGTCTACAAAAACTTCTGTGAATAAATACTCTACGTGTGAATTCTTCCCGAAATTAGCATTTTTAGATGATCCTTAGGAAAATCCAAGAACTAGTACCACTACTCCTACTCCTAGACCTAGTGTTTAATGTTAAATATAAAAACAGTATACGAGAAGCAGACGATTTGTAGAATTTTGCTTCTCAAAATTGCCGCCCTCGATGAGCTACCTTTATGACTGACCCAGATGGCTGTATGTAAATTGGATAATGGTTTTGCAGAATTTGAGCTCTTTGATTGGCCAAAGCTAGAAAATACAGTGACCCAGCTCATGTTTTTCCTTGGTACACGGTCTTATACGTACAATGATGCATAAGATTTAGGGTGAAACAGTGAACCAGTGAAACGATACAATTATTACAAAATACAAGATGGATGCCCCCATGGCAAGTAAACATTGATTCGTGTTTTAAAGTTTGACAGTAGAGTTGACGTATACTTACAGGTGATTTAAGGCTTATTTTTTTCAGACAGAGGCACCACTAAAGCATGGTTGCAGTGAGTGTAACCATAATAAGGTAGATCTTTTTATTTGAAGTATCCATACATTACTTGTTGTATTATAAATGAAAGAAATGTGCTGTTTAATCATGGCCTCGCTGGGCCTACATTAAACAGATGATAAACTAAATTATCAACCGAGATTGAGAATATGCTGTCTGAGGTATAAATTATCAGCAGGGGCTTTGTAAATTCTGTGGTGAATACAGAATAGAGGTGTGTTGTATATAATGATTTTCTTAATGCGCTCTCTCTCTACCTGTTGTATTGTATAGATATCGGAAATCAGTCATATCAGTCATATCAGTAAGTAAACTATAATTGTAAAGCAGGTGTGAAGAAAATTTGTAAATTCATTCGATATTTTGATTGAACAAGCGTACTGTAAATAGTAATACATGTAGGGAACAGGCCTGCCATTTTTTTGTTATGTGATTTCAGATACAAAAGAGTCAGGGTCTTGAATTTGATGTAGCAATGATAGATGAAATGTTTATTTGAGGAAGATTGCCTTCAGGTCAGAGAAATTTTGCCGTGTTTGTGTATATAGCTGTACAGTCTTCCCTTGCAGAACAATAATTGCAGCAATTTAAGAGTTACATTTAGTGGTTTTTGTTTATTAAGAAGTTCATTACGAAAAAGAGTTCCAGTGTTTTTTTTGAGTTATGTCTAATGTTCTTTATGGACGGAATGCGAGGACGCATTCAATTTTTAAGAAGGGGGTAGTGTGGCGGAGACCGCTTTCTGCTTAGCCTTATTATTCTCGTTGTTGAGGCAATTTAAGTTCCATATCTAAGTTATAATATTCTGCTAATTCACTGCTTTTTCCCCTTGTATTTATAAACTGGGTGTACACACGTTTGGTTGCTTGCCGTGGACGGTGCGTCAGCATGCGCGTTTGCGCGCGCTGACAAGCTGAAAACGCGCAAGCTGCCAGACGCGTTTACATTCATTGGCTTACTATTTTAATGTTTAACCAATTAGTCCATTGATTCAGGCATTCTGCGTGCAGCGCGTATTTCTTGTAGGCTATAAAAGGCGCTGAAAAGTCAGCTCGTGGCTCAGTCTTCCAGACGGGTACGACGTTACAAGATCAAAGACCTGAAGATGTTAACAACACAGATGCCAGCGACAAAGAAATACAAGATATAACTTACACTTTTTATTAGATGATGAGCACTCAGCCACGGCTACCAAAACACTGTTGCGTGCGATCATTGCAATACATTATGATTCATCGGACTGGTTGCTAATTCTAGTACAATAATATTTCACCAAGATGACCTATTAAATCAAGAGAGGGCGCTATGTACATTTTAATGATTGAATAAAGTATTACACGTAGAATTGAAATCGGAACCTCCGACTGAACGAGTTCATTATTTCATGAAGTCTGCTGTATGTCCGCTATTTAAAGGAGTAGTTTGTAAACATCATCCTCCGAAACTTCTAGGACAACGACAAATTGCAGGGTTCAAATTACACTTCATATAGGGACCCTGAATCGTTACAGTATTAAATAAATCTTACACAGGGTGTGACCCCATTTGACCTTCACTTCCGGTCGAAACCGGAAGTAGTAGTTTTTTACATAAAAATGATCTCTGAATAACGTAATTTTGTGTATTAATATAATAACTTCATTTTAAAGCCCCTCAACGATTCTACAAATGTTTACAACGTGTGACCTCATTTGACCTTCACTTCCGGTCGAAACCGGAAGTATAAGTTTGTACAACAAACATATGTATTTAGTAACGAAACATGGTACATTAATAATCGTGACATCAATTTAAAGCTCTCTGACAATTCTAGATACCATGCACAAGGTGTGACCCCATTTGACCTTTAGTTCCTGTCAAACCGGAAGTTGAAGTTTCATATGACAAACCTTCATGCATAACGATAAAAAAGTACAAATAAATATTTCGCCCGTCAGCATAGCACAAATAAACAAAAAACTTGCACACAATATTGACCTTAAAATGTTCAATTACGTAATTAAGCCGAACACCGTGAGTTTGTTCACAAACTCTACATTTCTAGTTTTTTTAGGTGTTCGGCCATCAGCCGAACAACTATTGTTCTTGTTATGTTTTTTTTTTCTTTTTTCTGGGTATTCTTCCCCCTGAACCTTGTCTGCAAAGTTTCTCAAAAAGTAAAGCTCCTATGAACTTGAAACTTACCATGTACAATGATCTTAGTGAGTAGATGAACCCGCAACTTTTTTGGAATGATGACGTCATTGATGACGTCATTATGCTAAATAAACGTTAAATAATTTTAAAAATTCATAACTCAAGAACGGCAAACGCTACATTTAAAATCTTTAGTGCATATGAAAGGTCTTGTAATGTTGGACAAATTGTATGCACACCGTGACCTCAGTTGACCTTTACTTCCGGTAGAAACCGGAAGTTCAAGTAACAAATCATGTTATTTGGGGCTCTAGAGCCTAAGTGAGTAAAAATATCAACAAACTTTTAATGAATAATATTTTATTTAGCCCAAGGGCATTCTAAAAATGTGATATATGACGTCATAGCTACGTCACAACGAAATTGGTACACAAGGGAGAAAAAAAAATTATTTTGCTATCTCAAAAAATAAAGCATGTACGGACTTGAAACTTACTACTTACCTAGACCACAGTGTGTACATGACAAAAAAAAACTTTTGGAATGATGACGTCATCGATGACGTCATTACATTAAATTGAAGTTTTATATTAAAATACTCATATCTCCAGAATCAGATATGCTACATACATGATCTTTACACCATATGAAAGGTCATAAAGTATTAAATAAATCTTACACAGGGTGTGACCCCATTTGACCTTTACTTCCGGTCGAAACCGGAAGTAGTAGTTTTTTACATAAAAATCATATCTGAATAACGTAATTTTGTGTATTAATATAATAACTTCATTTTAAAGCCCCTCAACGATTCTACAAATATTAACAACGTGTGACCTCATTTGACCTTCACTTCCGGTCGAAACCGGAAGTATAAGTTTGTACAACAAAGATATGTATTTAGTAATGAAACATGGTACATTAATAATCGTTACATCAATTTAAAGCTCTCTGCCAATTCTAGATACCATGCACAAGGTGTGACCCCATTTGACCTTTAGTTCCTGTCAAACCGGAAGTTGAAGTTTTATATGACAAACCTTCATGCATAACAATAAAAAAGTACAAATAAATATGTCGCCCGTCAGCATAGCACAAATAGACAAAAACTTGCACACAATATTGACCTTAAAATTTTCAATTACATAATTAAGCCGAACACCGTGAGTTTGTTCACAAACTCTAAATTTCTAGTTTTTTTTTAGGTGTTCGGCCAGCAGCCGAAAACCTATTGTTATTAGGTGTTCGGGCACTAGCCCGGAACACCTCTTGATTTTGTTCGGTTTTTTTAGGTGTTCGGCCAGCAGCCGAAAACCTATTGTTATTGTTCTGTTTTTTAGGTGTTCGGCCATCAGCCGAACAACTATTGTTATTGTTATGTTTTTTTCCTTTTTAGGTGTTCGGCTAGCGGCCGAAAACCTATTGTTATTGTTCTGTTTTTTTTTTTTTTTCTGGGCTTTCTTAGTCGTCGAAACTTGTCCACAAATTTTCTCAAAAAGTTAAACTTGTATGAACTTGAAACTTACCATGTACAAAGATATTTGTGAGTAGATGAAACCGCTAATTTTTTGGAATGATGACGTCATTGATGACGTCATGACGTTAAATATACGCTAAATAATTCAAAAAATCATAACTCCTGAAGTACACAATGGATTTTTACAATCTATACATCATCGGAAAGGTCTTTAAAAAATAATTAAATGTCTCACAGAGATGACCCCAATTTGACCTTGTCTTCCGGTTGAAACCGGAAGTTGAAGCAAAAAATGCTTAAAAAGTCACAATTTAAGCTGTGGAGTCAATATGAAACAGAATTTGGACATGGTTTCAGTGAACGAAATAAAATGTAGTTTATGACCTTTGAAAATATTACATTGATGACGTCATCAAATGTTACAGTTTGTTACGACGACGAGTTTAAAAATGAAAAAAAAATTATTTCAATTGTTTTTTGAGCAAACTACATGTTGAATTTTCTAGTAATAGATAACGACTATAAAAGCCTAATTGTGAAATTTTAACAAAATTGGCCGTTGCATAACGAAGTTATATTAAGGTGAAAAGTGCCGTTTTTAGCGCGATCGCCGATAGAGTCTGTGCAGTTACCCCCCCCCCCCCCCCGTGCGTGTGCACTCTAGGATTTTACTGCGTGTTGTGTATAATATACACAGCGCTGCTCGGTAGTAGTGTCAACAACAGTAACGCGTGCACAGTAACTTGGCATGCTTCCAAGAAATGAACCTGCGAGGCGCATACACAGTGCTTTTACAAACTAAGACCGTTAATTTGAAATAGCGCCCTCAAACCTGTATGGACGCACACTTCTTTATTTTATTGACACCACGTAGATGCTGAACAAAATGGAGGGCAGCAAGGCTTAATGTTTCGATAAAAGGCAAAATGAATACTATTTTGAAATGTAATTAAAAGTGGTGTATACTATCAGTTATTTTTTCACTTCGTGGCTGTTTACATGAAAATTCCAATGTAAAAAGATACTGCAGCCTTCATCCATGAAATAAATAATTCAAAAAATTCATAACTCAAGAACGGCAAATGCTACATTCAAAATCTTTAATGCATATGAAAGGTCTTGTGATGTGGGACAAATTGTATGCACACCGTGACCCCATTTGACCTTTACTTCCGGTAGAAACCGGAAGTTAAAGTTAAAGTTCATGTTATTTGGGGCTCTAAAGCCTAAGTGATTAAAAATATCAACAAACTTTCAATGAATAATATTTTCTTTAGCTCAAGAGCATTCTAGAAATGTAATGTATGACGTCATAGCTACGTCACAACGAAATTGATACACGAGGTCGAAAAACAATTTATTTTGCTATCTCAAAAAATGAAGCATGTACGGTCTTGAAACTTACTGTACACCTAGACCACAGTGTGGATATGACAAAGCAAATTTTTTGGAATGATGATGTCATCGATGACGTCATTACATTAAATTGAAGTTTTATACTAAAATAATCATATCTTAAGAATAATACATGCTACATACATGATTTTTACACCATATGAAAGGTCATGAAGTACTGAACAAATCTTACAAAGGGCGTGACCCCATTTGACCTTCACTTCCGGTCGAAACCGGAGGTAGTAGTTTTGCTATGAAAAATCGTTTCTGAATTACGTAAATTTGTGTATTAATATAATAATTTATTTTTAAAGCCCTTCGACGATTCTACCAATGTTTACAAAGTGTGCACTCATTTGACCTTTACTTCCGGTCGAAACCGGAAGTATAAGTTTGTACAACCAAAATATGTATCTTATTAATGACACATGGTACATTAATAATCGTTACAGCAATTTAAAGCTCTCTGACAATTCTTGATACCATGCACAAGGTGTGACCCCATTTGACCTTTAGTTCCTGTCAAACCAGAAGTTGAAGTTTCATATGACAAACCTTCATGCATAAAGATAAAAAAGTACAAATAAATATTTCGCCCGTCAGCATAGCACTAATAGACAAAAAACTTGCACACAATATTGACCTTAAAATTTTCAATTACGTAATTGAGCCGAACACCGTGAGTTTGTCCACAAACTCTAAATCTCTAGTTTTTCTGGGTATTCTTCCCCCTGAACCTTGTCTGCAAAGTTTCTCAAAAAGTAAAGCTCCTATGAACTTGAAACTTACCATGTACAATGATCTTAGTGAGTAGATGAACCCGCAACTTTTTTGGAATGATGACGTCATTGATGACGTCATTATGCTAAATAAACGTTAAATAATTTTAAAAATTCATAACTCAAGAACGGCAAATGCTACATTTAAAATCTTTAGTGCATATGAAAGGTCTTGTAATGTTGGATAAATTGTATGCACACCGTGACCTCAGTTGACCTTTACTTCCGGTACAAACCGGAAGTTCAAGTAACAAATCATGTTATTTGGGGCTCTAGAGCCTAAGTGAGTAAAAATATCAACAAACTTTTAATGAATAATATTTTATTTAGCCCAAGGGCATTCTAGAAATGTGATATATGACGTCATAGCTACGTCACAAAGAATTGGTACACAAGGGAGAAAAAAAAATATTTTGCTATCTCAAAAAATAAAGCATGTACGGACTTGAAACTTACTACTTACCTAGACCACAGTGTGTATATGACAAAAAAAAACTTTTTGGAATGATGACGTCATCGATGACGTCATTACATTACATTGAAGTTTTATATTAAATTACTCATATCTCCAGAATCAGATATGGTACATACATTATCTTTACACCATATGAAAGGTCATAAAGTATTAAATAAATCTTACACAGGGTGTGACCCCATTTGACCTTCACTTCCGGTCGAAACCGGAAGTAGTAGTTTTTTACATAAAAATGATCTCTGAATAACGTAATTTTGTGTATTAATATAATAACTTCATTTTAAAGCCCCTCAACGATTCTACAAATGTTTACAACGTGTGACCTCATTTGACCTTCACTTCCGGTCGAAACCGGAAGTATAAGTTTGTACAACAAACATATGTATTTAGTAACGAAACATGGTACATTAATAATCGTGACATCAATTTAAAGCTCTCTGACAATTCTAGATACCATGCACAAGGTGTGACCCCATTTGACCTTTAGTTCCTGTCAAACCGGAAGTTGAAGTTTCATATGACAAACCTTCATGCATAACGATAAAAAAGTACAAATAAATATTTCGCCCGTCAGCATAGCACAAATAAACAAAAAACTTGCACACAATATTGACCTTAAAATGTTCAATTACGTAATTAAGCCGAACACCGTGAGTTTGTTCACAAACTCTACATTTCTAGTTTTTTTTTTTTTAGGTGTTCGGCCAGCAGCCGAAAACCTATTGTTATTAGGTGTTCGGGCACTAGCCCGGAACACCTCTTGATTTTGTTCGGTTTTTTTAGGTGTTCGGCCAGCAGCCGAAAACCTATTGTTATTGTTCTGTTTTTTAGGTGTTCGGCCATCAGCCGAACAACTATTGTTATTGTTATGTTTTTTTCTTTTTAGGTGTTCGGCCAGCAGCCGAAAACCTATTGTTATTGTTCTGTTTTTTTTTTCTGGGCTTTCTTAGTCGTCGAAACTTGTCCGCAAATTTTCTCAAAAAGTAAAGCTTGTATGAACTTGAAACTTACCATGTACAAAGATATTAGTGAATGGATGATACCGAAACTTTTTTGGAATGATGACGTCATTGATGACGTCATTAGGTTAAATAAACGTTAAATAATTCAAAAATTCAATAACTCAAGAACGGCAAATGCTACATTCAAAATCTTTGGTGCATATGAAAGGTCTTGTGATGTGAAACAAATTGTATGCACACCGTGACCCCATTTGACCTTTACTTCCGGTCAAAACCGGAAGTTAAAGTTAAAATTCATGTTATTTGGGGCTCTAGAGCCTAAGTGATTAAAAATATCAACTAACTTTCAATGCATAATATTTTTGTTAGCTCACGAGCATTCTAAAAATGTAATGTATGACGTCATAGCTACGTCACAACGAAATTGATACACGAGGTCGAAAAAAAAATTATTTTGCTATCTCAAAAACTAAAGCATGTACGGACTTGATACTTACTATATACCTAGACCTCAGTGTGTATATGACAAAGCAAAATTTTGGAAATGATGACGTCATCGATGACGTCATTAAATTAAATTGAAGTTTTATACTCAAATAATCATATCTTAAGAATAATACATGCTACATACATGATCTTTACACCTAATGAAAGGTCTTGAAGTACTAAACAAATCTTACACAGAGTGTGACCCCATTTGACCTTCACTTCCGGTCGAAACCGGAAGTAGTAGTTTTGTTATGAAAAATAGTTTCTGAATTACGTAAATTTGTATATTAATTGTATAACTTAATTTTAAAGCCCCTCAACGATTCTACAAATATTTACAAAGTGTGACCTCATTTGACCTTCACTTCCGGTCGAAACCGGAAGTATAAGTTTGTACTACAAAAATATGTACCTTATTAATGAAACGTGGTACATTAATAATCGTTACATCAATTTAAAGCTCTCTGACAATTCTAGATACCATGCACAAGGTGTGACCCCATTTGACCTTTAGTTCCTGTCAAACCGGAAGTTGGAGTTTCATAATTATGACAAACCTTCATGCATAAAGATAAAAAAAGTACAAATAAATATTTCGCCCGTCAGCATAGCACAAATAGACAAGAAACGTGCACACAATATTGACCTTAAAATTTTCAATTACGTAATTAAGCCGAACACCGTGAGTTTGTCCACAAACTCTAATTTTTTTTTTTTCTGGGCTTTCTTAGTCGTCGAAACCTGTCCACAAATTTTCTCAAAAAGTTAAGCTTGTATGAACTTGAAACTTACCATGTACAAACATATTAGTGAGTGGATGATACAGAAACTTTTTTGGAATGATGACGTCATTGATGACGTCATGACGTTAAATAAACGTTAAATAAATCAAAAATTTAATAACTCAAGAACGGCAAATGCTACATTCAAAATCTTTAATGCATATGAAAGGTCTTGTGATGTGGGACAAATTGTATGCACACCGTGACCCCATTTGACCTTTACTTCCGGTAGAAACCGGAAGTTAAAGTTAAAGTTCATGTTATTTGGGGCTCTAAAGCCTAAGTGATTAAAAATATCAACTAACTTTCAATGAATAATATTTTCTTTAGCTCAAGAGCAATCTAGAAATGTGATATATGACGTCATAGCTACGTCACAACGAAATTGATACACGAGGTTGAAAAAAAAATTATTTTGCTATCTCAAAAACTGAAGCATGTACGGACTTGATACTTACTACATACTTAGACCACAGTGTGTATATGACAAAGCAAAATTTTGGGAATGATGACGTCATCGATGACGTCATTACATTAAATTGAAGTTTTATACTAAAATAATCATATCTTAAGAATAATACATGCTACATACATGATCTTTACACCATATGAAAGGTCTTGAAGTACTAAACAAATCTTACACAGGGTGTGACCCCATTTGACCTTCACTTCCGGTCGAAACCGGAAGTAGTAGTTTTGTTATGAAAAATCGATTCTGAATTACGTAAATTTGTATATTAATTGTATAACTTAATTTTAAAGCCCCTCGACGATTCTACAAATATTTGCAAAGTGTGACCTCATTTGACCTTCACTTCCGGTCGAAACCGGAAGTATAAGTTTGTACTACAAAAATATGTACCTTATTAATGAAACGTGGTACATTAATAATCGTTACATCAATTTAAAGCTCTCTGACAATTCTAGTTACCATGCACAAGGTGTGACCCCATTTGACCTTTAGTTCCTGTCAAACCGGAAGTTGAAGTTTCATATGACAAACCTTCATGAATAAAGATAAAAAAGTACAACTAAATATTTCGCCCGTAAGCATAGCACAAATAGACAAGAAACGTGCACATAATATTGACCTTAAAATTTTCAATTACGTAATTAAGCCGAACACCGTGAGTTTGTCCACAAACTCTAAATCTCTAGTTTTTCTGGGTATTCTTCCCCCTGAACCTTGTCTGCAAAGTTTCTCAAAAAGTAAAGCTCCTATGAACTTGAAACTTACCATGTACAATGATCTTAGTGAGTAGATGAACCCGCAACTTTTTTGGAATGATGACGTCATTGATGACGTCATTATGCTAAATAAACGTTAAATAATTTTAAAAATTCATAACTCAAGAACGGCAAATGCTATATTTAAAATCTTTAGTGCATATGAAAGGTCTTGTAATGTTGGATAAATTGTATGCACACCGTGACCTCAGTTGACCTTTACTTCCGGTACAAACCGGAAGTTCAAGTAACAAATCATGTTATTTGGGGCTCTAGAGCCTAAGTGAGTAAAAATATCAACAAACTTTTAATGAATAATATTTTATTTAGCCCAAGGGCATTCTAGAAATGTGATATATGACGTCATAGCTACGTCACAACGAAATTGGTACACAAGGGAGAAAAAAAAATATTTTGCTATCTCAAAAAATAAAGCATGTACGGACTTGAAACTTACTACTTACCTAGACCACAGTGTGTATATGACAAAAAAAAACTTTTTGGAATGATGACGTCATCGATGACGTCATTACATTACATTAAAGTTTTATATTAAATTACTCATATCTCCAGAATCAGATATGGTACATACATTATCTTTACACCATATGAAAGGTCATAAAGTATTAAATAAATCTTACACAGGGTGTGACCCCATTTGACCTTCACTTCCGGTCGAAACCGGAAGTAGTAGTTTTTTACATAAAAATGATCTCTGAATAACGTAATTTTGTGTATTAATATAATAACTTCATTTTAAAGCCCCTCAACGATTCTACAAATGTTTACAACGTGTGACCTCATTTGACCTTCACTTCCGGTCGAAACCGGAAGTATAAGTTTGTACAACAAACATATGTATTTAGTAACGAAACATGGTACATTAATAATCGTGACATCAATTTAAAGCTCTCTGACAATTCTAGATACCATGCACAAGGTGTGACCCCATTTGACCTTTAGTTCCTGTCAAACCGGAAGTTGAAGTTTCATATGACAAACCTTCATGCATAACGATAAAAAAGTACAAATAAATATTTCGCCCGTCAGCATAGCACAAATAAACAAAAAACTTGCACACAATATTGACCTTAAAATGTTCAATTACGTAATTAAGCCGAACACCGTGAGTTTGTTCACAAACTCTACATTTCTAGTTTTTTTAGGTGTTCGGCCATCAGCCGAACAACTATTGTTCTTGTTATGTTTTTTTTTTTTAGGTGTTCGGCCAGCAGCCGAAAACCTATTGTTATTGTTCTGTTTTTTTTTTTCTGGGCTTTCTTAGTCGTCGAAACTTGTCCGCAAATTTTCTCAAAAAGTAAAGCTTGTATGAACTTGAAACTTATCATGTACAAAGATATTAGTGAATGGATGATACCGAAACTTTTTTGGAATGATGACGTCATTGATGACGTCATTAGGTTAAATAAACGTTAAATAATTCAAAAATTCCATAACTCAAGAACGGCAAATGCTACATTCAAAATTTTTGGTGCATATGAAAGGTCTTGTGATGTGGGACAAATTGTATGCACACCGTGACCCCATTTGACCTTTACTTCCGGTCAAAACCGGAAGTTAAAGTTAAAATTCATGTTATTTGGGGCTCTAGAGCCTAAGTGAATGAAGATATGAACAAACTTTCAATGCATAATATTTTTGTTAGCTCACGAGCATTCTAACAATGTAATGTATGACGTCATAGCTACGTCACAACGAAATTGATACACGAGGTCGAAAAAAAAATTATTTTGCTATCTCAAAAACTAAAGCATGTACGGACTTGATACTTACTATATACCTAGAACTCAGTGTGTATATGACAAAGTAAAATTTTGGAAATGATGATGTCATCGATGACGTCATTAAATTAAATTGAAGTTTTATACTAAAATAATCATATCTTAAGAATAATACATGCTACATACATGATCTTTACACCATATGAAAGGTCTTGAAGTACTAAACAAATCTTACACAGGGTGTGACCCCATTTGACCTTCACTTCCGGTCGAAACCGGAAGTAGTAGTTTTGTTATGAAAAATGGTTTCTGAATTACGTAAATTTGTGTATTAATATAATAACTTATTTTTAAAGCCCTTCGACGATTCTACAAATTTTGTACAAAATGTGAACTCATTTGACCTTCACTTCCGGTCGAAACCGGAAGTATAAGTTTGTACAACAAAAATATGTATCTTATTAATGACACATGATACATCGATAATCGTCACATCAATTTAAAGCTCTCTGACAATTCTAGATACCATGCACAAGGTGTGACCCCATTTGACCTTTAGTTCCTTTCAAACCGGAAGTTAGAGTTTCATATGACAAACCTTCATGCATAAAGATCAAAAAAAGTACAAATAAATATTTCGCCCGTCAGCATAGCACAAATAGACAAAAAACTTGCACACAATATTGACCTTACAATTTTCAATTACGTAATTAAGCCGAACACCGTGAGTTTGTTCACAAACTCTAAATCTCTAGTTTTTTCTGGGTATTCTTCCCCCTGAACCTTGTCTGCAAAGTTTCTCAAAAAGTAAAGCTCCTATGAACTTGAAACTTACCATGTACAATGATCTTAGTGAGTAGATGAACCCGCAACTTTTTTGGAATGATGACGTCATTGATGACGTCATGACGTTAAATAAATGTTAAATAATTCAAAAATTTAATAACTCAAGAACGGCAAATGCTACATTCAAAATCTTTAATGCATATGAAAGGTCTTGTGATGTGGGACAAATTGTATGCACACCGTGACCCCATTTGACCTTTACTTCCGGTAGAAACCGGAAGTTAAAGTTAAAGTTCATGATATTTGGGGCTCTAAAGCCTAAGTGATTAAAAATATCAACTAACTTTCAATGAATAATATTTTTTTTAGCTCAAGAGCAATCTAGAAATATGATATATGACGTCATAGCTACGTCACAACGAAATTGATACACGAGGTCGAAAAAAAAATTATTTTGCTATCTCAAAAACTAAAGCATGTACGGACTTGATACTTACTACATACTTAAACCACAATGTGTATATGACAAAGCAAAATTTTGGGAATGATGACGTCATCGATGACGTCATTACATTAAATTGAAGTTTTATACTAAAATAATCATATCTTAAGAATAATACATGCTACATACATGATCTTTACACCATATGAAAGGTCTTGAAGTACTAAACAAATCCTACACAGGGTGTGACCCCATTTGACCTTCACTTCTGGTCGAAACCGGAAGTAGTAGTTTTGTTATGAAAAATCGATTCTGAATTACGTAAATTTGTATATTAATTGTATAACTTAATTTTAAAACCCCTCGACGATTCTACAAATATTTACAAAGTGTGACCTCATTTGACCTTCACTTCCGGTCGAAACCGGAAGTATAAGTTTGTACATACAAAAATATGTACCTTATTAATGAAACGTGGTACATTAATAATCGTTACATCAATTTAAAGCTCTCTGACAATTCTAGATACCATGCACAAGGTGTGACCCCATTTGACCTTTAGTTCCTGTCAAACCGGAAGTTGAAGTTTCATATGACAAACCTTCATGAATAAAGATAAAAAAGTACAACTAAATATTTCGCCCGTCAGCATAGCACAAATAGACAAGAAACGTGCACATAATATTGACCTTAAAATTTTCAATTACGTAATTAAGCCGAACACCGTGAGTTTGTCCACAAACTCTAAATCTCTAGTTTTTTTGGTACTTCTTCTTCTTCTTCTTCTTCTGCCTGTCGATTGTCCGCTAACAAATGCACCCTTCCCAAGCTCATATAAACTTCAAACTTCACACATAGTTAGAGCTTGACTAGGACATGACAGGGCTTGAGTGACGTCATAATGACGTCATCAGGTGTCGAATTACGCTAAATAAACGTTTATTATTTCAAAAAATCATAACTCCTAAAGTACACAATGGATTTTTACAATCTATACATCATCGGAAAGGTCATCCAAAACTACGTAATCACTCCACAGACATGACCTTGCCTTCCGGGTCAAACCGGAAGTTGAAAACTTCAAAAATTCGTATTTTTTTAAGTATATATCACATGATCACAAATCTTACATCAGATTGTAGAGAATTTAGTCCTCTCCAACTTTTGCATTGAGGTCACACCATTTTGACCTATACTTGCGGTTCAAAACGGACATTTAACGCATTCTTTTGTGCATGTGCGTTCAAGCGTGATCGGCAATGCTATACAACAATCCAATGCCATTATACATGTACACGTCCGGGTGGGTGTGTGCGTGTGTGTGTGTGTGTGTGCCTGGCTGTGTGACATCGATGCCCCATTGCTATGCACATTAACCACACGTTGTTCTTAGTCTCTTCTCAAGGTGCATACTCCACGCTCTGTTAGTCTTTAATACAGGGCTTATTTAAACATTTAAAAATCAACAAAAAATCAACCGTTTGAGGTATGAACATAATTCTTTCGACAAATGTCAAGGTAAGGGAGGGTCTTTCTTTATGACACAATAAGTGACCTCTGTGACATCTACTTCCGGTCAAGCCGGAAGTAGCTTTTTATATAAAATTGCTAAGAGCTAGGAACATGATTCTTTCACCAAATACCAAGGTTAGGAAAGTTCATTCTCTGTTGCACATTGGGTGACTTCTATGACCTCTACTTCCGGTCAAACCGGAAGTAGCTCCTCATGTAAAAGTGGTTAGAGTTTAGAACATGATTATTTCGAGAAATATCAAGGCTAGGGAAAGACTTCATTTGTGAAACATTAAGTGACCTTTGTGATATCTACTTCCGGTCAAACCGGAAGTAGCTCTTTATTTTAAAATGGTGAGAGCTAGGAACATGATTCTTTCACCACATACCAAGGTTAGGGAGGGTCCTTCGGTGTTGCACATTGGGTGACCTTTGTGACCTCTACTTAAGATCAAACCGGAAGTAGCTCCTCATTTATACATGGTAAGAGCTGGGAACATGATTCTCCACCAAATACCAAGGTTAGGGAAGGTCCTTCTTTGTTACACATTGCGTGACCTCTCTGAACTCTACTTCCAGTCAAACCGGAAGTACCTCATTTAACGCATTCAAAAGTGGTTAGAAATTCCTGTCCAAACCGGATGTTCAAATTAAATATATTATAAAGCTCAATTTAACATATGTTTTTCTTCATATTTTCTTATTAGGTGTTCGGGCACTCAGCCCGGAACACCTATTGATTTTGTTCGGTTTTTTTTGTTTTTTTTTATACTTCTTCTTCTTCTCACCGAACGTTGTCCGCTAACACATGCACACTTCTTAAAGTCACACAAACTTCAAACTTCACACACAGTTAGAACTTCACTAGGACAGGAAACCGTTTGAGTGACGTCATGATGACGTCATCGGGTGTCGAATTACATTAAATAAAAGTTTATTATTTCAAAAACTCATAACTCCTGAAGTACACAATGGATTTTTACAATCTATACATCATCGGAAAGGTCATTCAAAACTGCGTAAACGCTCCACAGACATAACCCCAATTTGACCTTGTCTTCCGGTTCAAACCGGAAGTTGAAAATTTTTGAAAATTTCAAAAAATCATATTTTAAGAAGTACTTATCACATGATCACAAATCTTGCATCAGATTGTAGAGAATTGAGTCTTCTCAAACTTTTGCATTGGAGTGACACCATTTTGACCTTTACTTCCGGTTCAAACCGGACGTTTAACGCAAATCGATTGTCCGTGTGCGTTCAAGCGTGTCCAACATTGCTGTACAAAATCCAATGCCATTATACATGTACACGTGTGTGTGTGTGTGCCTGGCTGTGTGACATCGATGCCCCATTGCTATGCACATTAACCACACGTTGTTCTTAGTCTCTTCTCAAGGTGCATATATACTCCACGCTTTGTTAGTCTTTAATACAGGGCTTATTTAAACATTTAAAAATCAACAAAAAATCAACCGTTTGAGGTATGAACATAATTCTTTCGACAAATGTCAAGGTAAGGGAGGGTCTTTCTTTATGACACAATAAGTGACCTCTGTGACATCTACTTCCGGTCAAACCGGAAGTAGCTTTTTATATAAAATTGCTAAGAGCTAGGAACATGATTCTTTCATCAAATACCAAGGTTAGGAAAGGTCATTCTCTGTTGCACATTGGGTGACCTCTATGACCTCTACTTCCGGTCAAACCGGAAGTAGCTCTTCATGTAAAAGTGGTTAGAGTTAGGAACATGATTATTTCGAGAAATATCAAGGCTAGGGAAAGACTTCATTTGTGAAAGATTAAGTGACCTTTGTGACATCTACTTCCGGTCAAACCGGAAGTAGCTCTTTATTTAAAAATGGTGAGAGCTAGGAACATGATTCTTTCACCACATACCAAGGTTAGGGAGGGTCCTTCTCTGTTGCACATTGCGTGACCTCTCTGAACTCTACTTCCGGTTTGACCGGAAGTACCTCCTCAATTAAAAGTGGTTAGAAATTCCTGTCCAAACCGGATGTTCAAATTAAATATTGTATCATAAACCTCAATTTAACGTATGTTTATCTTCATATTTTCTTTAATACAAGTTGGATTAACTTTTAATTTCATTTAACTTTTAACACAAAATATTTTTTATACATCACACTCCGAACACCTAGTTTTTGTGATGCCACAAAAACTCATTTCTAGTATTTAAGTTGGATTAATTTTAATTTTATTTAACTTTTAACACATCAAAATTCTTTTAATACATCACACTCCGAACACCTAGTTTTTGTGATGCCACAAAAACTCATTTCTAGTTAGGTGTTCGGGCACTCAGCCCGGAACACCTATTGATTTTGTTCGGTTTTTTTTTTTTTTTAATACTTCTTCTTCTCACCGAACGTTGTCCGCTAACAAATGCACACTTCTTAAAGTCACACAAACTTCAAACTTCACACACAGTTAGAACTTCACTAGGACAGGAAACCGTTTGAGTGACGTCATGATGACGTCATCGGGTGTCGAATTACATTAAATCAAAGTTTATTATTTCAAAAAATCATAACTCCTGAGGTACACAATGGATTTTTACAATCTATACATCATCGGAAAGGTCATTCAAAACTGCGTAAACGCTCCACAGACATAACCCCAATTTGACCTTGTCTTCCGGTTCAAACCGGAAGTTGAAAATTTTTGAAAATTTCAAAAAATCATATTTTAAGAAGTACTTATCACATGATCACAAATCTTGCATCAGATTGTAGAGAATTGAGTCTTCTCAAACTTTTGCATTGGAGTGACACCATTTGACCTTTACTTCCGGTTCAAACCGGACGTTTAACGCAAATCAATTGTCCGTGTGCGTTCAAGCGTGTCCAACATTGCTGTACAAAATCCAATGCCATTATACATGTACACGTGTGTGTGTGCCTGGCTGTGTGACATCGATGCCCCATTGCTATGCACATTAACCACACGTTGTTCTTAGTCTCTTCTCAAGGTGCATACTCCACGCTTTGTTAGTCTTTAATACAGGGCTTATTTAAACATTTAAAAATCAACAAAAAATCAACCGTTTGAGGTATGAACATAATTCTTTCGACAAATGTCAAGGTAAGGGAGGGTCTTTCTTTATGACACAATAAGTGACCTCTGTGACATCTACTTCCGGTCAAACCGGAAGTAGCTTTTTATATAAAATTGCTAAGAGCTAGGAACATGATTCTTTCACCAAATACCAAGGTTAGGAAAGGTCATTCTCTGTTGCACATTGGGTGACCTCTATGACCTCTACTTCCGGTCAAACCGGAAGTAGCTCCTCATGTAAAAGTGGTTAGAGTTAGGAACATGATTATTTCGATAAATATCAAGGTTAAGGAAGGTCTTCATTTGTCAAACTTTAAGTGACCTTTGTGACATCTACTTCCGGTCAAACCGGAAGTAGCTCTTTATTTAAAAATGGTGAATGCTAGGAACATGATTCTTTCACCACATGCCAAGGTTGGGGAGGGTCCTTCTCTGTTGCACATTGGGTGACCTCTGTGACCTCTACTTAAGATCAAACCGGAAGTAGCTCCTCATTTATGCATGGTAAGAGCTAGGAACATGATTCTTTCACCAAATACCAAGGTTAGGGAAGGTCCTTCTTTGTCACACATTGCGTGACCTCTCTGAACTCTACTTCCGGTCAAACCGGAAGTACCTCCTCATTTAAAAGTGGTTAGAAATTCCTGTCCAAATCGGATGTTCAATTA
Organism: Marthasterias glacialis; assembly: GCA_911728455.2. Taxonomy (NCBI): domain Eukaryota; kingdom Metazoa; phylum Echinodermata; class Asteroidea; order Forcipulatida; family Asteriidae; genus Marthasterias; species Marthasterias glacialis. The sequence continues at coordinate 20,371,747 of OU452222.1, read as the reverse complement.
AATATTGTATTATAAACCTCAATTTAACGTATGTTTTTCTTCATATTTTCTTAAATATAAGTTGGATTAACTTTTAATTTCATTTAACTTTTAACACATAAAATATTTTTTATACATCACACTCCGAACACCTAGTTTTTCGATGCCACAAAAACTCGTTTCTAGTTCTGTTTTTTTTTCTGGGCTTTCTTAGTCGTCGAAACTTGTCCGCAAATTTTCTCAAAAAGTAAAGCTTGTATGAACTTGAAACTTACCATGTACAAAGAAATTAGTGAATGGATGATACGGAAACTTTTTTGGAATGATGACGTCATTGATGACGTCATTAGGTTAAATAAACGTTAAATAATTCAAAAATTCAATAACTCAAGAACGGCAAATGCTACATTCAAAATCTTTGGTGCATATGAAAGGTCTTGTGATGTGAAACAAATTGTATGCACACCGTGACCCCATTTGACCTTTACTTCCGGTCAAAACCGGAAGTTAAAGTTAAAATTCATGTTATTTGGGGCTCTAGAGCCTAAGTGATTAAAAATATCAACTAACTTTCAATGCATAATATTTTTGTTAGCTCACGAGCATTCTAAAAAAGTAATGTATGACGTCATAGCTACGTCACAACGAAATTGATACACGAGGTCGAAAAAAAAATTATTTTGCTATCTCAAAAACTAAAGCATGTACGGACTTGATACTTACTATATACCTAGACCTCAGTGTGTATATGACAAAGCAAAATTTTAGAAATGATGACGTCATCGATGACGTCATTAAATTAAATTGAAGTTTTATACTCAAATAATCATATCTTAAGAATAATACATGCTACATACATGATCTTTACACCATATGAAATGTCTTGAAGTACTAAACAAATCTTACACAGGGTGTGACCCCATTTGACCTTCACTTCCGGTCGAAACCGGAAGTAGTAGTTTTGTTATGAAAAATCGTTTCTGAATTACGTAAATTTGTGTATTAGTATAATAACTTAATTGTAAAGCCCTTCGACGATTCTACAAATTTTGTACAAAGTGTGAACTCATTTGACCTTCACTTCCGGTTCAAACCGGAAGTATAAGTTTGTACAACAAAAATATGTCTCTTATTAATGACACATGATACATTAATAATCGTCACATCAATTTAAAGCTTTCTGACAATTCTAGATACCATGCACAAGGTGTGACCCCATTTGACCTTTAGTTCCTTTCAAACCGGAAGTTAGAGTTTCATATGACAAACCTTCATGCATAAAGATAAAAAAGTACAAATAAATATTTCGCCCGTCAGCATAGCACAAATAGACAAAAAAAACTTGCACACAATATTGACCTTAAAATTTTCAATTACGTAATTGAGCCGAACACCGTGAGTTTGTTCACAAACTCTAAATTTCTAGTTTTTCTGGGCTTTCTTAGTCGTCGAAACTAGTCCAGAAATTTTCTCCAAAAGTTAAGCTTGTATGAACTTGAAACTTACCATGTAGACAGATATTAGTGAGTAGATGAAACCGCGAATTTTTTGGAATGATGACGTTATTGATGACGTCATGACTTTTAATAAACGTTAAATAATTAAAAAAATCCATAACTCAAGAACGGCAAATGCTACATTCAAAATCTTTGGTGCATATGAAAGGTCTTGTAATGTTGGACAAATTGTATGCACACCGTGACCTCATTTGACCTTTACTTCCGGTAGAAACCGGAAGTTAAAGTAACAAATCATGTTATTTGGGGCTCTAGAGCCTAAGTGATTAAAAATATCAACTAACTTTCATTAAATAATATTTTTTTTAGCTCAAGAGCAATTTAGAAATGTGATATATGACGTCATAGCTACGTCACAACGAAATTGATACACAAGGGAGAAAAAAAAATTATTTTGTTATCTCAAAAACTAAAGCATGTACGGACTTGAATCTAACTATATACCTAGACCTCAGTATGTACATGACAAAGAAAAAAATTTGGAATGATGACGTCATCGATTACGTCATTACATTAAATTGAAGCTTTATACTAAAATTATCATATCTTAAGAATAATACATGCTACATACATGATCTTTACACCATATGAAAGGACTTGAAGTACTAAACAAATCTTACACTGGGTGTGACCCCATTTGACCTTCACTTCCGGTCGAAACTGGAAGTAGTGGTTTTGTTATGAAAAATCGTTTCTGAATTACGTAAATTTGTGTATTAATTTAATAACTTAATTTTAAAGCCCCTCGACGATTCTACAAATATTTACAAAGTGTGACCTCATTTGACCTTCACTTCCGGTCGAAACCGGAAGTATAAGTTTGTACTACAAAAATATGTACCTTATTAATGAAACGTGGTACATTAATAATCGTTACATCAATTTAAAGCTCTCTGACAATTCAAGATACCATGCACAAGGTGTGACCCATTTGACCATAAGTTCCTGTCAAACCGGAAGTTGAAGTTTCCTATGACAAACCTTCATGAATAAAGATAAAAAAGTACAACTAAATATTTCGCCCGTCAGTATAGCACAAATAGACAAGAAACTAGCACACAATATTGACCTTACAATTTTCAATTACGTAATTCAGCCGAACACCGTGAGTTTGTTCACAAACTCTAGATTTCTAGTTTTTTGGTACTTCTTCTTCTTCTTCTTCTTCTTCTTCTTCTTCTGCCTGTCGATTGTCCGCTAACAAATGCACCCTTCCCAAGCTCATATAAACTTCAAACTTCACACATAGTTAGAACTTGACTAGGACATGACAGGGCTTGAGTGACGTCATGATGACGTCATAAGGTGTCGAATTACGCTAAATAAACGTTTATTATTTCAAAAAATCATAACTCCTAAAGTACACAATGGATTTTTACAATCTATACATCATCGGAAAGGTCATCCAAAACTACGTAATCACTCCACAGACATGACCCCAATTTGACCTTGTCTTCCGGGTCAAACCGGGGGTTGAAAACTTCAAAAATTCGTATTTTTTGAAGTATATATCACATGATCACAAATCTTACATCAGATTGTAGAGAATTTAGTCCTCTCCAACTTTTGCAATGAGGTCACACCATTTTGACCTATACTTGCGGTTCAAAACGGACATTTAACGCATTCTTTTGTGCATGTGCGTTCAAGCGTGATCGGCAATGCTATACAACAATCCAATGCCATTATACATGTACACGTCCGGGTGGGTGTGTGCGTGTGTGGCTAAGTTACGTTGAAACTGTACATGTACATGTGCTACTGTATGATACAATAAACCGCACGTTGTTCATAGTCTCTTCTCAAGGCACGCACTCCACGCTTTGTTAGTCTTTTACACATAGCTTATTTAAACCTTTAAAAGTCAACAAAAAATCAACCGTTTGAGATATGAACTTAATTCTTCGACAAATGTAAAGGTTAGGGAGGGTCTTTCTTTGTGACCCATTGAGTGACCTCTGTGTCATCTACTTCCGGTCAAACCGGAAATATCTCTTTATTAGAATAATGCTAAGTGCTTGGAACATGATTTTTTCACCATAACCAAGGATATGGAAGACATATTCCCTTGCACATTGTTTGACCCCTTTGACCTCTACTTCCGGTCGAACTGGAAGTAGCCCCTCATTTAAAATTAAATAGAAGTAGGAACATGATTGTTCCTAGAAATATCAAACTAAGGGAAGGCCTTTCTTTGTGAAACATTAAATGACCTTTGTGACCTCTATTCCGGTCAAACCGGAAGTAGTTCTTCATTAAAAAATGCTAAGAGCTAGGAACATGATTCTTTCACCAATTACCAAGGTTAAGGAAGGCCCTCTTCTGTTGTACATTGCTTGACCTCTTTGACCTCTAATTCCGGTCAAACCGGAAGTAGCTCCTCATTTAAAAATGGTTAGATGTAGGAACAAGATTCTCTCACCCAAAACTAACGTTAGGGGAGGTTCTTCATTGTTCTCCTCATTTAAAGGTAAATAAATGTAGGAACATGACTGATGTTCTTGAAGTCCTAATCAGATATTATTTCATAAAGCAATATTTCATGTTTCTATTTTCAAATTATTTTAGTTGTGTTAACTTTATTTACATCAAATAACAGCTCTATCCGAACACCCAGTTTTTGTTCTTGGAACAAAAATTCATGTCTAGTTATTGTTCTGTTTTTTAGGTGTTCGGCTAGCGGCCGAAAACCTATTGTTATTGTTCTGGTTTTTTTTTCTGGGCTTTCTTAGTCGTCGAAACTTGTCCGCAAATTTTCTCAAAAAGTTAAGTTTGTATGAACTTGAAACTTACCATGTACAAAGATATTAGTTAGTAGATGAAACCGCGAATTTTTTGGAATGATGACGTCATTGATGACGTCATGACGTTAAATAAACGTTAAATAATTCAAAAAATCATAACTCCTGAAGTACACAATGGATTTTTACAATCTATACATCATCGGAAAGGTCTTTAAAAAATAATTAAATGTCTCACAGAGATGACCCAATTGACCTTGTCTTCCGGTTGAAACCGGAAGTTGAAGCAAAAAATGCTTAAAAAGTCACAATTTAAGCTGTGGAGTCAATATGAAACAGAATTTGGACATGGTTTCAGTGTACGAAATAAAATGTAGTTTATGACCTTTGAAAATATTACATTGATGACGTCATCAAATGTTACAGTTTGTTACGACGACGAGTTTAAAAATGAAACAAAATTTATTTCAATTGTTTTTTGAGCAAACTACATGTTGAATTTTTTAGTAATAGATAACGACTATAAAAGCCTAATTGTGAAATTTGAACAAAATTGGCCATTGCATAACGAAGTTATTAAGGTGAAAAGTGCCGTTTTTAGCGCGATCGCCGATAGAGTCTGTGCAGTTACCCCCCCCCCCGTGCGTGTGCACTCTAAGATTTTACTGCGTGTTGTGTATAATATACACAGCGCTGCTCGGTAGTAGTGTCAACAACAGTAACGCGTGCACAGTAACTTGGCATGCTTCCAAGAAATGAACCTGCGAGGCGCATACACAGTGCTTTTACAAACTAAGACCGTTAATTTGAAATAGCGCCCTCAAACCTGTATGGACGCACACTTCTTTATTTTATTGACACCACGTAGATGCCGAACAAAATGGAGGGCAGCAAGGCTTAATGTTTCGATAAAAGGCAAAATGAATACTATTTTGAAATGTAATTAAAAGTGGTGTATACTATCAGTTATTTTTTCACTTCGTGGCTGTTTACATGAAAATTCCAATGTAAAAAGATACTGCAGCCTTCATCCATGAAATAAATAATTCAAAAAATTCATAACTCAAGAACGGCAAAAGCTACATTCAAAATCTTTGGTGCATATGAAAGGTCTTGTAATGTTGGACAAATTGTATGCACACCGTGACCTGATTTGACCTGTTATTATATATGACGTCATAGCTACGTCACAACGAAATTGATACACGAGATCAAAAAAAAATTATTTTGCTATCTCAAAAACTAAAGCATGTACGGACTTGATACTTACTACATACTTAGACCACACTGTGTATATGACAAAGCAAAGTTTTGGGAATGATGACGTCATCGATGACGTCATTACATTAAATTGAAGTTTTATACTAAAATAATCATATCTTAAGAATAATACATGCTACATACATGATCTTTACACCATATGAAAGGTCTTAAAGTACCAAACAAATCTTACACAGGGTGTGACCCCATTTGACCTTCACTTCCGGTCGAAACCGGAAGTAGTAGTTTTGTTATGAAAAATCGATTCTGAATTACGTAAATTTGTATATTAATTGTATAACTTAATTTTAAAGCCCCTCAACGATTCTACAAATATTTACAAAGTGTGACCTCATTTGACCTTCACTTCCGGTCGAAACCGGAAGTATAAGTTTGTACTACAAAAATATGTACCTTATTAATGAAACGTGGTACATTAATAATCGTTACATCAATTTAAAGCTCTCTGACAATTCTAGATACCATGCACAAGGTGTGACCCCATTTGACCTTTAGTTCCTGTCAAACTGGAAGTTGAAGTTTCATATGACAAACCTTCATGAATAAAGATAAAAAAGTACAACTAAATATTTCGCCCGTCAGCATAGCACAAATAGACAAGAAACGTGCACATAATATTGACCTTAAAATTTTCAATTACGTAATTAAGCCGAACACCGTGAGTTTGTCCACAAACTCTAAATCTCTAGTTTTTCTTTTTTCTGGGCTTTCTTAGTCGTCGAAACTTGTCCGCAAATTTTCTCAAAAAGTTAAGCTTGTATGAACTTGAAACTTACCATGTACAAAGATATTAGTAAGTAGATGAAACTGCGAATTTTTTGGAATGATGACGTCATTGATGACGTCATGACGTTAAATAAACGTTAAATAATTCAAAAAATCATAACTCCTGAAGTACACAATGGATTTTTACAATCTATACATCATCGGAAAGGTCTTTAAAAAATAATTAAATGTCTCACAGAGATGACCCCAATTTGACCTTGTCTTCCGGTTCAAACCGGAAGTTGAAGCAAAAAATGCTTAAAAAGTCACAATTTAAGCTGTGGAGTCAATATGAAACAGAATTTGGACATGGTTTCAGTGTACGAAATAAAATGAAGTTTATGACCTTTGAAAATATTACATTGATGACGTCATCAAATGTTACAGTTTGTTACGACGACGAGTTTAAAATTGAAAATTTGTTTTATTTCAATTTTTTTTTGAGCAAACTACATGTTGAATTTTTTAGTAATAGATAACGACTATAAAAGCCTAATTGTGAAATTTGAACAAAATTGGCCGTTGCATAACGAAGTTATATTAAGGTGAAAAGTGCCGTTTTTAGCGCGATCGCCGATAGAGTCTGTACAGTTACCCCCCCCCCCCCCCCGTCCGTGTGCACTCTAGGATTTTACTGCGTGTTGTGTATAGTATATACACAGCGCTGCTCGGTAGTAGTGTCAACAACAGTAATGCGTGCACAGTAACTTGGCATGCTTCCAAGAAATGAACCTGTGAGGCGCATATACACAGTGCTTTTACAAACTAAGACCGTTAATTTGAAATAGCGCCCTCAAACCTGTATGGACGCACACTTCTTTATTTTATTGACACCACGTAGATGCCGAACAAAATGGAGGGCAGCAAGGCTTAATGTTTCGATAAAAGGCAAAATGAATACTATTTTGAAATGTAATTTAAAGTGTTGTATACTATCAGTTATTTTTTCACTTCGTGGCTGTTTACATGAAAATTCCAATGTAAAAAGATACTGCAGCCTTCATCCATGTAATTATAAAGGCCCTCTTATGGTGATTTGAAAAGAAACAAAAAATTATATGTCGTAGCTCTTGTATGGGCCTTGTCACATTGAGTATTTTTTACAGACAACATGGCGGCAGCCAATTGCACTGCGTGGAAAAGGAGCACTTCGGAAGCACAAAAACAGTGTTTTTCCAGACAGTGACAATTAAAAAAGAGTACTTGTTTTTCCTTCAGGTGTCCAGTTACAATAAATGTAGCCTATGCGTGTTTTTTTTATATTATTTCTTAGTGACCTGATTTGACCTCGCTTCCTGCCCAAACTGGAAGTCCCTATAAAATACATATGATAAAGTTCTACTTAATTATTTTGGTGTTCATTTGTGTTAAATGGTGTTCCATGAAGACCGTTATGTTACTTTAAATGTTTAATTCCTGCAAAATTTAACTCAAGATTGAAGTTAAACAGAGCCTTGAAACTGTGCATATACTTGAACCTCAATATGAAGACTGGACATAAAATAATGACGTCATGAGGACGTCATCAGATGTTGAGTTACAATAAATCAAAGTGTATTAGTTAAATCATAAACCCTGAAATGCACAATGGATTTTTACAATCTACACACCATCGCTGAACTTTACTTCTATTTGAACTTTACTTCCGGTCGAAACCGGAAGTAGTAGTTTTTTTATATAAAAATTCATATCTGAATATCGTAAATTTGTACATTAATATAAAAACCTGATTTTAAGGCCGTTCTGCGATTCGACAAATTTTGTACAATGTGTGACCCCATTTGACCTCAACTTCCGGTCGAAACCGGAAGTTGAAGTTTGTACAAAAAAATATGTATCTTTTTAATGAAACGTGGTAAATTAATAACCATGACATCAATTTAAAGCTCTCGGGCAATTCTAGATATCGTGTACAAAGTGTGACCCCATTTGACCTTTATTTCCTGTCAAAACCGGAAGTTGAAGTTTCATATGACAAACCTTCATGCATAAAGATCAACAAAAGGTACAAATAAATAGCACAAGAGACAAAACCTTGCACACAATATTGACCTTAAAATTTTCAATTACGCAATCTCTTTAATACGTTCAAGCCGAACACCGTGAGTTTGTCCACAAACTCTAGATTTCTAGTTGTTCTGTTTTTTAGGTGTTCGGGCACTAGCCCGGAACACCTCTTGATTTTGTAGTTTTTTAGGTGTTCGGGCACTAGCCCGGAACACCTCTTGATTTTGTTCGGGTTTTTTTTGGTACTTCTTCTTCTTCTTCTTCTTCTTCTTCTGCCTGTAGATTGTCCGCTAACAAATGCACCCTTCCCAAGCTCATATAAACTTCAAACTTCACACATAGTTAGAACTTGACTAGGACATGACAGGGCTTGAGTGACGTCATGATGACGTCATCAGGTGTCGAATTACGCTAAATAAACTTTTATTATTTCAAAAAATCATAACTTCTAAAGTACACAATGGATTTTTACAATCTATACATCATCGGAAAGGTCATCCCAATTTGCGTAAACGCCTCACTGACATGACCCCAATTTGACCTTGTCTTCCGGTTCAAACCGGAAGTTGAAATTTTTTGAAAATTTCAAAAAAGCATATTTTAAGAAGTACTTATCACATGATCACAAATCTTGCATCAGATTGTAGAGAATTGAGTCTCCTCAAACTTTTGCATTGGAGTGACACCATTATGACCTTTACTTCCGGTTCAAACCGGACGTTTAACGCAAATCGATTGTCCGTGTGCGTTCAAGCGTGTCCAACATTGCTGTACAAAATCCAATGCCATTATACATGTACACGTGTGTTTGTGTGCCTGACTGTGTTACATCGATGCCCCATTGCTATGCACATTAACCACACGTTGTTCTTAGTCTCTTCTCAAGGTGCATACTCCACACTTTGTTAGTCTTTAATACAGGGCTTATTTAAACATTTAAAAATCAACAAAAAATCAACCGTTTGAGGTATGAACATAATTCTTTCAACAAATGTCAAGGTAAGGGAGGGTCTTTCTTTATGACACAATAAGTGACCTCTGTGACATTTACTTCCGGTCAAACCGGAAGTAGCTTTTTATATAAAATTGCTAAGAGCTAGGAACATGATTCTTTAACCAAATACCAAGGTTAGGAAAGGTCATTCTCTGTTGCACATTGGGTGACCTCTATGACCTCTACTTCCGGTCAAACCGGAAGTAACTCCTCATGTAAAAGTGGTTAGAGTTAGGAACATGATTATTTCGATAAATATCAAGGTTAGGGAAGGTCTTCATTTGTGAAACGTTAAGTGACCTTAGTGACATCTACTTCCGGTCAAACCGGAAGTAGCTCTTTATTTAAAAATGGTGAGAGCTAGGAACATGATTCTTTCACCACATACCAAGGTTAGGGAGGGTCCTTCTCTGTTGCACATTGGGTGACCTCTGTGACCTCTACTTAAGATCAAACCGAAAGTAGCTCCTCATTTATGCATGGTAAGAGCTAGGAACATGATTCTTTCACCAAATACCAAGGTTAGGGAAGGTCCTTCTTTGTCACACATTGCGTGACCTCTCTGAACGCTACTTCCGGTCAAACCCGAAGTACCTCCTCATTTAAAAGTGGTTAGAAATTCCTGTCCAAACCGGATGTTCAAATTAAGTATTGTATTATAAACCTCAATTTAACGTATGTTTTTCTTCATATTTTCTTAAATATAAGTTGGATTAACTTTTAATTTCATTTAACTTTTAACACATAAAATATTTTTTATACATCACACTCCGAACACCTAGTTTTAGTGATGCCACAAAAACTCATTTCTAGTTTTTTTTGGTACTTCTTCTTCTTCTTCTGCCTGTCGATTGTCCGCTAACAAATGCACCCTTCCCAAGCTCATATAAACTTCAAACTTCACACATAGTTAGATACTCATTAGGACACGAAACCGTTTGGGTGATGTCATGATGACGTCATCCGGTGTCGAATTACATTAAATCAAAGTTTATTATTTCAAAAAATCATAACTCTTAAAGCACACAATGGATTTTTACAATCTATACATCATCGGAAAGGTCATCCAAAACTACGTAATCACTTCACAGACATGATCCCAATTGGACCTTGTCTTCCGGGTCAAACCGGAGGTTGAAAACTTCAAAAATTCGTATTTTTTGAAGTATATATCACATGATCACAAATCTTACATCAGATTGTAGAGAATTTAGTCTTCTCCAACTTTTGCATTGAGGTCACACCATTTTGACCTATACTTGCGGTTCAAAACGGACATTTAACGCATTCTTTTGTGCATGTGCGTTCAAGCGTGATCGACAATGCTATACAACAATCCAATGCCATTATACATGTACACGTCCGGGTGGGTGTGTGCGTGTGTGCGTGTGTGGCTAAGTTACGTTGAAACTGTACATGTACATGTGCTACTGTATGATACAATAAACCGCACGTTGTTCATAGTCTCTTCTCAAGGCACGCACTCCACGCTTTGTTAGTCTTTTACACATAGCTTATTTAAACCTTTAAAAATCAACAAAAAATCAACCGTTTGAGATATGAACTTAATTCTTCGACAAATGTAAAGGTTAGGGAGGGTCTTTCTTTGTGACCCATTGAGTGACCTCTGTGTCATCTACTTCCGGTCAAACCGGAAATATCTCTTTATTAGAATAATGCTAAGTGCTTGGAACATGATTTTTTCACCATAACCAAGGATATGGAAGACATATTCCCTTGCACATTGTTTGACCCCTTTGACCTCTACTTCCGGTCGAACCGGAAGTAGCCCCTCATTTAAAAGTAAATAGAAGTAGGAACATGATTGTTCCTAGAAATATCAAACTAAGGGAAGGCCTTTCTTTGTGAAACATTAAATGACCTTTGTGACCTCTATTCCGGTCAAACCGGAAGTAGTTCTTCATAAAAAAATGCTAAGAGCTAGGAACATGATTCTTTCACCAATTACCAAGGTTAAGGAAGGCCCTTCTCTGTTGTACATTGCTTGACCTCTTTGACCTCTAATTCCGGTCAAACCGGAAGTAGTTCCTCATTTAAAAATGGTTAGATGTAGGAACAAGATTCTCTCACCCAAAACTAACGTTGGGAGGTCCTTCATTGTTCTCCTCATTTAAAGGTAAATATATGTAGGAACATGACTGATGTTCTTGAAGTCCTAATCAGATATTATTTCATAAAGCAATATTTCATGTTTCTATTTTCAAATTATTTTAGTTGTGTTAACTTTACTTACATCAAATAACAACTCTATCCGAACACCCAGTTTTTGTTCTTGGAACAAAAACTCATGTCTAGTTTTTTTTTAGGTGTTCGGCATTGAGCCGAAAACCTATTGTTATTGTTAAGTTTTTTTTTAGGTGTTCGGCATTGAGCCGAAAACCTATTGTTATTGTTAAGTTTTTTTTTTTTGTTTTTTTTTTTTTTTTAGGTGTTCGGCTTTTAGCCGAAAACCTATTGTTATTGTTAAGTTTTTTTTTTTTTTTTTTTTTTAGGTGTTCGGCCAACAGCCGAACAACTATTGTTATTGTTCTGGTTTTTGTTTTGTTTTTTGTTTTTTAATTTTTAGGTATTCGGCTTTTGTTATTGTTAATTTTTTTTTTTTTTTAGGTGTTCGGCATTGAGCCGAAAACCTATTGTTATTGTTAAGTTTTTTTTTGTTTTTTTTTAGGTATTCGGCTTTTAGCCGAAAACCTATTGTTATTGTTAAGTTTTTTTTTTTTTTTTTTTTTTTTTTTTCTCCGTCTTCTTCTTCTGCCTGAACGTTCTCCGCCAATTTTGAGAAAAACTGAAACTTGTATGAACTTGAAACTTCTCATGAACATCAACCTCGGTGAGTAGACGGCACCGCAACTTTTTTGGAATGGTGACGTCATTGATGACGTCATTACGTTAAAAAAACGTTAAATAAACCTTAAATAATTTGAAAAATCATATCTTCAAAACCAAAAGAGCTACGTTCAAGATTCTTTTTTTACATGAAACCTCTTATAAAGATCTACAAATGCGGTGCACAACGTGACCCCATGTGACCTTTACTTCCGGTCGAAACCGGAAGTTAAAGTAACAAATCATGTTATTTTGGGCTCTAGAGCCTAAGTGAATAAAAATATGAAAAAATGTTCAAGGCATAATATTTTCTTTAACTCAAGAGCATTCTAAAAATATGATGTGTGACGTCATAGCTACGTCACAACGAAAATGGTACACGAGGTCGAAAAAAAAATTATTTTGCTATCTCAAAAAATAGAGCATGTACGGACTTGAAACTTACCACGTACTTAGACCAAAGCGTGTACATGACAAAGAAAAAAATTTGGAATGATGACGTCATCGATGACGTCATTATATTAAATTGAAGTTTTTTATTAAAACAATCATATCTCCAGAATCAGATATGCTACATACATGATCTTTACACCATATGAAAGGTCAGGAAGTATTAAACAAATCTTACACAGGGTGTGACCCCATTTGACCTTTACTTCCGGTCGAAACCGGAAGTAGTAGTTTGTTTTATAAAAAATCGTATCTGAAAAATATTATTTTGTGTATTAATATAATAACTTAATTTTAAGGCCCTTCGACGATTCTACAAATGTTTACAATGTGTGACCTCATTTGACCTTCATTTCCGGTCGAAACCGGAAGTATAAGTTTGTACATACAAAATTGTGTATCTTATTAATGAAACGTGGTACATTAATAATCATTACATCAATTTTGAGCTCTCTGGCAATTCTAGATGTTATGCACAAAGTGTGACTCCATTTGACCTTTAAATCCTGTCAAACCGGAAGTTGAAGTTTAATATGACAAACCTTCATGCATAAAGATAAAAAAATACAAATAAATATTTCGCCCGTCAGCATAGCACAAAAAGACAAAAAACCTGCACACAATAATGACCTTAAAATTACGTAATTAAGCCGAATACCGTGAGTTTGTTCACAAACTCTCAATTTTTTTTTTTTTTTTTTTTTCCTCGTATTCTTATCAGCGAACCTTCTCCGTCGATTTTTAACAAAAGTAAAGCTTATATGAACTTGAAACTTATCAGGAACATGAACCATAGTTAGTAGATGAAACCGCAATTTTTTTAGAATGATGACGTCATTGATGACGTCATTATGCTAAATAAACCATTAATAATTAGAAAATTCATATCTTGAGAACCGGAAAAGCTACGTACGAGATTCTTTCAAAACATAAAAGTTCTTGTAATGACCAACTTGACCTCATTTGACCTTTACTTCCGGTCGAAACCGGAAGTTCAAAATTTCAAAAAATCATATCTCAAGAACTGCTAATGATATTGTCAAAATTTGAATGACAGTTTGAAGATCGGTTAGCCTGCTCAAACTTTTGCACAGACATAATACCAGTTTGACATTGTCTTCTGGCCGTAAAAATGACGTCATTGATTGCGTCATTATATTAAATCAACGTTTAATATTTAAAAAATCCATATCTGAAGAACCGTATATGTTACATACAAGATCTTTGCACCATATGAAAGCTTTTTGATTACTCTACAAATCTTACACAGTGTGTGACCCCATTTGACCTTGACTTTCGGTCGAAACCGGAAGTTAAAATGTCATTTTTCCAAAAAATCCTATTTCAATAAAAAACAGGCTATAGTAATAACCATTACTTCATCTGCAAACACTTTAACCAGTCTACATGTCTTACAGAAAGTGTGACCCCATTTGACCTTTACTTCCGGTCGAAACCGGAAGTTGAAGTTAACATATAAAAAGATTCATAGGTCATTAACTAAACGAGGTACAGTCTTGAAACTTACTATTACCTTCAACTTTACTGTGCAGTAAACTGCACTGTTTTTTCTGGATGATGACGTCATCGATGACGTCATTACAATAAATCAACGTTTAATATTTCAAAAATTCATATCTGAAGAACCGTAAATGATACATACAAGATCTTTGCACCATATAAAAGATCTTCAATTACTCTGCACATCTTACACAGTTTGTGACCCCATTTGACCTTGACTTCCGGTCGAAAGAGGAAGTTGAAATTTTATTTTTCAAAAAGATTATTTTTCAATAACAAAACAGAATTCATTAATAATCATTACTTCATCTGAAAGCTCGTTAACCATTCTAAAAATTGTGTTGAAGATGTGACCCTATTTGACCCTTACTTCCGGTTGAAACGGATATTTTTTTTTCTGGGCTTTCTAAGTCGTCGAAACTTGTCCACAAATTTTCTCAAAAAGTTAAGCTTGTATGAACTTGAAACTTACCATGTACAAACATATTAGTGAGTGGATGGTACAGAAACTTTTTTGGAATGATGACGTCATTGATGACGTCATGACGTTAAATAAACGTTAAATATTTCAAAAATTTAATAACTCACGAACGGCAAATGCTACATTCAAAATCTTTAATGCATATGAAAGGTCTTGTGATGTGGGACAAATTGTATGCACACTGTGACCCCATTTGACCTTTACTTCCGGTAGAAACCGGAAGTTAAAGTAACAAATCATGTTATTTGGGGCTCTAAAGCCTAAGTGATTAAAAATATCAACTAACTTTCAATAAATAATATTTTTTTTAGCTCAAGACCAATCTAGAAATGTGATATATGACGTCATAGCTACGTCACAACGAAATTGATACACGAGGTCGAAAAAAAAATTATTTTGCTATCTCAAAAACTAAAGCATGTACGGACTTGATACTTACTACATACTTAAACCACAGTGTGTATAATTATGACAAAGCAAAATTTTGGGAATGATGACGTCATCGATGACGTCATTACATTAAATTGAAGTTTTATACTAAAATAATCATATCTTAAGAATAATACATGCTACATACATGATCTTTACACCATATGAAAGGTCTTGAAGTACTAAACAAATCTTACACAGGGTGTGACCCCATTTGACCTTCACTTCTTGTCGAAACCGGAAGTAGTAGATTTGTTATGAAAAATCGATTCTGAATTACGTAAATTTGTATATTAATTGTATAACTTAATTTTAAAGCCCCTCGACGATTCTACAAATATTTACAAAGTGTGACCTCATTTGACCTTCACTTCCGGTCGAAACCGGAAGTATAAGTTTGTACTACAAAAATATGTACCTTATTAATGAAACGTGGTACATTAATAATCGTTACATCAATTTAAAGCTCTCTGACAATTCTAGATACCATGCACAAGGTGTGACCCCATTTGACCTTTAGTTCCTGTCAAACCGGAAGTTGAAGTTTCATATGACAAACCTTCATGAATAAAGATAAAAAAGTACAACTAAATATTTCGCCCGTCAGCATAGCACAAATAGACAAGAAACGTGCACACAATATTGACCTTAAAATTTTCAATTACGTAATTAAGCCGAACACCGTGAGTTTGTCCACAAACTCTAAATCTCTAGTTTTCTCCGTCTTCTTCTTCTGCCTGAACTTTCTCCGCCAATTTTGAGAAAAACTGAAACTTGTATGAACTTGAAACTTCTCATGAACATCAACCTCGGTGAGTAGACGGCACCGCAACTTTTTTGGAATGGTGACGTCATTGATGACGTCATTACGTTAAAAAAACGTTAAATAAACCTTAAATAATTTGAAAAATCATATCTTCAAAACCAAAAGAGCTACGTTCAAGATTCTTTTTTTACATGAAACCTCTTATAAAGATCTACAAATGCGGTGCACAACGTGACCCCATGTGACCTTTACTTCCGGTCGAAACCGGAAGTTAAAGTAACAAATCATGTTATTTTGGGCTCTAGAGCCTAAGTGAATGAAAATATGAAAAAATGTTCAATGCATATTATTTTCTTTAACTCAAGAGCATTCTAAAAATATAATGTGTGACGTCATAGCTACGTCACAACGAAAATGGTACACAAGGTCGAAAAAAAAAATGATTTTGCTATCTCAAAAAATAGAGCATGTACGGACTTGAAACTTACCATGTACTTAGACCAAAGCGTGTACATGACAAAGAAAAAAATTTGGAATGATGACGTCATCGATGACGTCATTATATTAAATTGAAGTTTTTTATTAAAATACTCATATCTCCAGAATCAGATATGCTACATACATGATCTTTACACCATATGAAAGGTCATGAAGTATTAAACAAATCTTACACAGGGTGTGACCCCATTTGACCTTTACTTTCGGTCGAAACCGGAAGTAGTAGTTTGTTTTATAAAAAATCGTATCTGAAAAATATTATTTTGTGTATTAATATAATAACTTAATTTTAAGGCCCTTCGACGATTCTACAAATGTTTACAATGTGTGACCTCATTTGACCTTCATTTCCGGTCGAAACCGGAAGTATAAGTTTGTACATACAAAATTGTGTATCTTATTAATGAAACGTGGTACATTAATAATCATTACATCAATTTTGAGCTCTCTGGCAATTCTAGATGTTATGCACAAAGTGTGACTCCATTTGACCTTTAAATCCTGTCAAACCGGAAGTTGAAGTTTAATATGACAAACCTTCATGCATAAAGATAAAAAAATACAAATAAATATTTCGCCCGTCAGCATAGCACAAAAAGACAAAAAACCTGCATGGCAATTCTAGATGTTATGCACAAAGTGTGACCCCATTTGACCTTTAAATCCTGTCAAACCGGAAGTTGAAGTTTAATATGACAAACCTTCATGCATAAAGATAAAAAAATACAAATAAATATTTCGCCCGTCAGCATAGCACAAAAAGACAAAAAACCTGCACACAATAATGACCTTAAAATTACGTAATTAAGCCGAATACCGTGAGTTTGTTCACAAACTCTCAATTTCTAGTTTTTTTTTTTTTTCTCCGCCTTCTTCTTCTGCCTGAACGTTCTCCGCCAATTTTGAGAAAAACTGAAACTTGTATGAACTTGAAACTTTTCATGAACATCAACCTCGGTGAGTAGACGGCACCGCAACTTTTTTGGAATGGTGACGTCATTGATGACGTCATTACGTTAAAAAAACGTTAAATAAACCTTAAATAATTTGAAAAATCATATCTTCAAAACCAAAAGAGCTACGTTCAAGATTCTTTTTTTACATGAAACCTCTTATAAAGATCTACAAATGCGGTGCACAACGTGACCCCATGTGACCTTTACTTCCGGTCGAAACCGGAAGTTACAGTAACAAATCATGTTATTTTGGGCTCTAGAGCCTAAGTGAATGAAAATATGAAAAAATGTTCAATGCATATTATTTTTTTTAACTCAAGAGCATTCTAAAAATATAATGTGTGACGTCATAGCTACGTCACAACGAAAATGGTACACAAGGTCGAAAAAAAAATGATTTTGCTATCTCAAAAAATAGAGCATGTACGGACTTGAAACTTACCACGTACTTAGACCAAAGCGTGTACATGACAAAGAACAAAATTTGGAATGATGACGTCATCGATTACGTCATTACATTAAATTGAAGCTTTATACTAAAATTATCATATCTTAAGAATAATACATGCTACATACATGATCTTTACACCATATGAAAGGACTTGAAGTACTAAACAAATCTTACACTGGGTGTGACCCCATTTGACCTTCACTTCCGGTCGAAACTGGAAGTAGTGGTTTTGTTATGAAAAATCGTTTCTGAATTACGTAAATTTGTGTATTAATATAATAACTTAATTTTAAGGCCCTTCGACGATTCTACAAATGTTTACAATGTGTGACCTCATTTGACCTTCATTTCCGGTCAAAACCGGAAGTATAAGTTTGTACATACAAAATTGTGTATCTTATTAATGAAACGTGGTACATTAATAATCGTTACATCAATTTAAAGCTCTGACAATTCTAGATACCATGCACAGGGTGTGACCCCATTTGACCTTTAGTTCCTATCAAACCGGAAGTTGGAGTTTTATATGACAAACCTTCATGCATATAGATAAAAAAGTATGAAAAAATATTTCGCCCGTCAGCATAGCACAAATAGACAAAAAACCTGCACACAATATTGACCTTAAAATTACGTAATTAAGCCGAACACCGTGAGTTTGTCCACAAACTCTAATTAGGTGTTCGGACTCTGGTCCGAAGACCTCTTGTTTTTGTTCGTTTTTTTTTAATACTTCTTCTTCTTCTTCTTCTCCCTGGCGATTGTCCACTTTCAAATGCACACTTCCGAAGGTCATATAACCTTGAAAATTCATACATAGGTAGCATATGTCAAGGAGACGAAACCGTTGTTGTGATGTCATGATGACGTCATCAGGTGTCGAATTACATTAAATCAAAGTTTATTATTTCAAAAAATCATAACTCCTGAAGTACACAATTTTTACAATCTATACATCATCGGAAAGGTCTTTAAAAAATAATTAAATGTCTCACAGAGATGACCCCAATTTGACCTTGTCTTCCGGTTCAAACCGGAAGTTGAAGCAAAAAATGCTTAAAAAGTCACAATTTAAGCTGTGGAGTCAATATGAAACAGAATTTGGACATGGTTTTAGTGTACGAAATAAAATGTAGTTTATGACCTTTGAAAATATTACATTGACGACGTCATCAAATGTTACAGTTTGTTACGACGACGAGTTTAAAAATAAATAAAAAATTATTTCAAATTTTTTTTGAGCAAACTACATGTTGAATTTTTTAGTAATAGATAACGACTATAAAAGCCTAATTGTGAAATTTGAACAAAATTGGCCGTTGAATAACGAAGTTATATTAAGGTGAAAAGTGCCGTTTTTAGCGCGATCGCCGATAGAGTCTGGACAGTTACCTTACTGTATTGCACCCCGTGCGTGTGCACTCAAGGCTTTTACTGCACGCTGTGTATATACATACACGCAACAAGTCAGGGCCCAATTTCATAGAGCTGCTTAACGGCAAGCAAATTTTTCTGCTTACTATAGCAAAAAAATGTGCTTAAGCGTAAACGTATTTCACCATCGTTTGCTAACTTAAGCACGTAAACAAACTGCGCACGCAACAAAAAAGTACCGTCTGCTTAAGCAAAAAATACTTCCGATCGAAAAATTTACAAAATGGCGGACGAAGTCAACGGAGTAGCGGTGGCTAAAAAATCAACAAAAAAGGAAATTATCGATGGAAATAATAAAATTTTCTGATGGAATTGGGTCACGTCAGAAAGCGCCCCCTTTGGTTCGAATAATAAAGAGATATGAAACTTTGTATTACATTGTTACAATGTTTGATCGATGTTTGATAAAACTATAAGTTTTCACAATGTGTTTGTACACATTTTTACGTGCAGTATACGCGTACCTTACACACAAAATAACTAGCTGCCGATGATGTTTCATAACCGTTGCTGTGCACATTTTTAAGACTACTGCTGGGACTGGACTAGTACAAAGTTAACTTACATTAACGACTCCGTGATACAAAGGACATTTCTTTCGTCATATTTCTTATTTATCTTTAAAGATCAAGGTGAGTCATAACAAAAAAATGTGTCAGTCATGATGTCCGTTCCCTTTCTAAATTCTATTCTACAGTACTGCAAAGTTAACGCCGTTATTTTCCCAAGTTTGATTTGCTTTGGCAAAACGTTCACACCGTATGAATTATGACTGTTGTTAAATTCATGTCTTTACCGTAATTCAGGGCAATTTTCCAGCCATGCCTTTTGATAAAACTAGTCTATTAAGAGGATAATTACATTGATTATCATGACAATATTGTGACTCTCCTCCAAATTATAGCGGCCATTTTGACACAACATGACTTGCTTAAGCACAAAAACGAGTGTTTAAGGCTGCTTGTTGGTTGCTTACCGCGTTAAGCAAAAAATCGTGCTTAATAGAGGCTATGAAATAGAAAATCTGTTTAACACGCCCGTTAAGCACAAAATTGGCTGTTAAGCAGCTCTATGAAATTGGGCCCTGGTCTTGTCACAGTTCATCGAACTTTGCGGTGTGTTAAGTTCTGTGTGTGTGTGTGTGTGTGTGTGTGTAATAATGCCAACGCAAAGAAAAACTGTTACGTCATGCCAAGTTCAGTGTGGAAATGTTTCCCTTTATGCCATTCTGGTGGCTTAAATTGTGACAGGGAGAGGAAGAGGAAACTTTACTGAGACGATCACATGCTCACGTGAGTTGTTTGATGTATAATGGTGGAGAAAATGCAATTGACAAAGTGATCGTCTTTCGTTCTATATATACCGATCACGTACGTGCTTACGTACGAGAGTCACAAGTGTGCACCAGCGGGGCCAGAGGCACTTTAACCCCGCGAGAGTTGTTGTCGGGATTCGCTGAGTAAAACTGTTTAAAAGTAAAGTTTAAAAGTAAAGTCTTCGCTTTACAAAATGTCCGTGTATTTCTTTAGCCGTGCACACTTGTGTTTATGATGTTTATCAAAGTGGGGTAGTTTTTATAAAACTTTGGAACTTTTTAATACAGATAATGAGCTCGGAATTTGAATCTGTCAAATGTCAGATTGATTGTACAGTACACCAGTGTTCAGTAAAGGTGATGTTACAAAATGAGACCGTTAATTTGATATAGCGCCATCAACGTTCACTAGCGATACACACTTCTTTATTTTATTGACACCGCATAGATGCCGAACAAAACGAAGGGCAGCAAGGGTTAATGTTTTGATAAAAGGCAATATGAATAGTATTT
The DNA here is from genome assembly GCA_911728455.2 of Marthasterias glacialis. Taxonomy (NCBI): domain Eukaryota; kingdom Metazoa; phylum Echinodermata; class Asteroidea; order Forcipulatida; family Asteriidae; genus Marthasterias; species Marthasterias glacialis. The sequence continues at coordinate 20,350,802 of OU452222.1, read as the reverse complement.
TGAACACACAACCTGGTGGCAGCCAATTGCACTGCGTGGAAAAGGAACACTTTGGAAAGCACGAAAACATTGTTTTTCCTGGTAGTTAAAATCAAAAAGGTAACTTGTTTTTCCTCCAGGAGTCGAGTTACAATAAATGTATGCGGTTCTTTATAATTCTTAGTGACCTGAGTTGACCTCGCTTCCTGTCCAAACCGGAAGTCCCCATGAAAAACATATGATAAAGCTCTTTTTAATTATTTTCATATTCATATTTAAAGGTTTTATTTGATTTCACTTTTAATATATCAAACAAAATCAAAACCATGCGTTATACGGTGTCTCATAGAGACCATTATGTTGCTTTAAATGTTTCATTACTCCAAAATTTTCTCCAAATAAATAACTCAAAATTGAAATTAAACTGATCCTTGAAACTGTGCATATATTTGAACCTCAATATGAAGACGCGAAATAAAACGATGACGTCATGATGACGTCATCAGATGTTGAGTTACAATAAATCAAAGTTTATTAATTAAATCAGAACTCCTGAAGTGCACAATGGATTTTTACAATCTACACATCATCGCAAAGGTCTTTTGGAAACTAATTAAATATCTCAAAGAAATGACCCCAATTTGACCTTGTATTGCGGTTCAAACCGGAAGTTGAAGGAAACAATTGTTATAAAGCCATCATTTTTTAGTTCTTTGGTCAGTATAAAACGAGCTTTGGACAGTGGTTTCAGTGTGTGAGTAGGTAAAGGACTCTGCGTTTTCAAGTTTAAAACTGATGACGTCATTACATTAAACAGCGTCCTCTGGTAACAAGTTTGAAAACAATGGTGCTACAACACTAATTCTAACGGCTTTTTAGGTGTTCGGGCTCTCAGCCCGGAACACTTCTTGATTTTGTTCGGTTTTTTAGGTGTTCGGACTCTGGTCCGATAACCTCTTGGTTTTGTTCGCATATGGCAAGGAGACGAAACATAACTCCTGAAGTACTCAATGGATTTACAATCTTTACATCATCGGAAAGGTCATCCAAATCTGCGTAATCGCCCTACAGACATGACCCCAATTTGACCTTGTCTTCCGGTTCAAACCGGAAGTTGAAAATGATGGAAATTTTCAAAAATTCATATTTTAAGAAGTACTTATCACATGATCACAAATTTTACATCACATTGTAAGATTGAGCCTTCTCAAACTTGTGCATTGGGGTGACACCATTTTGACCTTTACTTCCGGTTCAAACTCGGACGTTTAACGCAAATGTCCATGTATGTTCAAGCGTGTCCCACATTGCTGTAGAAAATCCAATGCCATGTACACGTCCTTGTGTGTGCGTGGCTGTGTAACATCGATGCCCCATTGCTATGCACATTAACCACGCGTTGTTCTTTTTTCAAGGTACACACTCCACGCTTTGTAAGTCTTTAATACAGGGCTTTTTTTAAACTTTATAAATCAACAAAAAAATCAACCGTTTGAGATATGAACTTAATTCTTTCGACAAATGTCCAGGTAAGGGAGGCTCTTTCTTTTCGACACATTAAGTGACCTTTGTGACACCTACTTCCGGTCAAACCGGAAGTAGATCTTTTTTTAAAAATGCTAAGAGCTAGGAACATGATTCTTTCACCAAATACCAAGGTTTGGAAAGTTCATTCTCTGTTGCACATTGGGTGACCTCTACTTCCGGTCAAACCGGAAGTAGCTCCTCGTGTAAGAGTGGTTAGAGTTAGGAACATGATTGTTTCGAGAAATATCAAGGTTAGGTAAGGTCTTTCTTTGTGAAACATAAAGTGACCTTTGTAACCTCTACTTCCGGTCAAACTGGAAGTAGTTCCTCATTTAAAATTAGTAAGAGCTAGGAACATGATTCTTTCACAAAATAACAAGGTTTGGGATGGTCCTCTGTTGCATATTGCGTGGCCTGTGATGTCTACTTCCGGTCAAACCTGAAGTAGCTCGTCAATTAACAATGGTAAGAGCTTGGAACAGGATTCTTTCACCAAATACCAAGGTGAGGGAAGGTCCTTCTCTGTTACAAATTAAATATTATCTTTTAAAGAACAATTTCATGTCCATATATTTAGATACTTTAGTTGCTACATCAAATAACAACTTTAAGTACTAAAATCCGAACACCTTGTTTTTGTGATGTCACAAAAACCTATGTCTAGTTTTTTACTTCTCCTTCTTCTTATGCCTGAAGATTGTCCGCTAACAGAAGCACAATTCCTAAGCTTGTATGAACTTGAAACTTCACACATAGTTAGATATTCATTAAGACACGAAACCGTTTGAGTGATGTCATGATGACGTCACCCGGTGTCGAATTACATTAAATCAAAGTTTATTATTTCAAAAAATCATAACTCTTAAAGTACACAATGGATTTTTACAATCTATACATCATCGGAAAGGTCATCCAAAACTACGTAATCGCTCCACAAACATGACCCCAATTTGACCTTGTCTTCCGGTTCAAACCGGAAGTTGAAAACTTCAAAAATTCATATTTTTTGAAGTATATATCACATGATCACAAATCTTACATCAGATTGTAGAGAATTTAGTCCTCTCCAACTTTTGCATTGAGGTCACACCATTTTGACCTATACTTGCGGTTCAAAACGGACATTTAACGCATTCTTTTGTGCATGTGCGTTCAAGCGTGACCGGCAATGCTATACAACAATACAATGCCATTATACATGTACACGTCCGGGTGGGTGTGTGCGTGTGTGGCTAAGTGCCGTTGAAACCGTACATGTACAGTACATGTGCTACTGTATGATACAATAAACCGCAAGTTGTTCATAGTCTCTTCTCAAGGCACACACTCCACGCTTTGTTAGTCTTTTACACATAGCTTATTTAAACCTTTAAAAAATCAACAAAAAATCAACCGTTTGAGATATGAACTTAGTTCTTCGACAAATGTAAAGGTTAGGGAGGGTCTTTCTTTGTGACCCATTGAGTGACCTCTGTGTCATCTACTTCCGGTCAAACCGGAAATATCTCTTTATTAGAATAATGCTAAGTGCTTGGAACATGATTTTTTACCATTACCAAGGATATGGAAGACATATTCCCTTGCACATTGTTTGACCCCTTTGACCTCTACTTCCGGTCGAACCGGAAGTAGCCCCTCATTTAAAAGTAAATAGAAGTAGGAACATGATTGTTCCTAGAAATATCAAACTAAGGGAAGGCCTTTCTTTGTGAAACATTAAATGACCTTTGTGACCTCTATTCCGGTCAAACCGGAAGTAGTTCTTCATTTAAAAATGCTAAGAGCTAGGAACATGATTCTTTCACCAATTACCAAGGTTAAGGAAGGCCCTTCTCTGTTGTACATTGCTTGACCTCTTTGACCTCTAATTCCGGTCAAACCGGAAGTAGCTCCTCATTTAAAAATGGTTAGATGTAGGAACAAGATTCTCTCACCCAAAACTAAGGTTAGGGGAGGTCCTTCATTGTTCTCCTCATTTAAAGGTAAATAAATGTAGGAACATGACTGATGTTCTTGAAGTCCTAATCAGATATTATTTCATAAAGCAATATTTCATGTTTCTATTTTCAAATTATTTTAGTTGTGTTAACTTTATTTACATCAAATAACAACTCTATCCGAACACCCAGTTTTTGTTCTTGGAACAAAAATTCATGTCTAGTTTTGTTTGTAATGGTAGCCTAAATCACTGTAAAAAAAAAAAAGGATAAACAACGTTGGAATAGTGAGCATTAATACCTAGCCTTGCAGAATTTCAAAAAGGCAAAGGAATCACACAGTTTTGGAAAGCAATTTCTGTGGAGGATTTCAGCTTCAAAACTTTGAAATTCTTGTGTTGAAAAGTGTGTGGTGATCGCGGTCGTCTGGCCTATTATTCCGTCGTGCGCTGTACACATCGTGCACATTTATACGGTACTTTTACAATTTTCAAGACTTGCTGGAACTGTCCTTACTGGCTTTATTCAGCCACTTGAAGGTCTTTGGTACAAACTCTGAAATATGTTTCACAGATTTCGAGCAAAAAAAGCCTTGATCAAATCAACTAAATGCATTAATCTTCGTGTACCGTACCACCCTTTCCTTTGGAGGATTACGAGTTCGTTACATTTTTAACCCAACAGGGGTCACGTGACGTAGATCGCGCAATCGGTCTATTGTGGGTACTACATGTACGTCATCTGTAAGTAATGTTTATGGCAGGTTACCAAGTACAAGTAATCTGGGCCCGGTATGTGTGTATGTCTTTTTGGGGTTACTTTCCCATAAAATTTATTGAAGTGAAGTAGTTCCTGTTTTTTTTGCCCAAGTGGTAATAAACCAATCTTGTTTGAATCAACGTAACATTTTTAAAAGCTGGTACCAAAAGTCAATTCAAAGTGTACGGTTGTTTCTGTGTGTCATATAAAAAATAAAGCTAATTTAATTCCCTTGTTTGGGCAAATGCCTATTACATTCCTCCGCTCATTGAATTAAAGAAGTCGATGATTCAACCTTGTGCAAAGGTGATGGTACAGACACACCATAACAATACAGATTCCTATTTATTGTCTTTTTCCAGTGTTATATGCCCGGGAGTAAAACGACTAAAGGCTAAAATAAAAGAACGTATAATTTGATGAAAGTTTTATGGGATAATATTGTTCATTGAAAAAAAGAGCTAACATGAATTCAGATTTCCAATGTTGTGTTTCCCTTTTAACAAATAGGCCTACCTATACACTGATGGTATAAAATTAGCCAGAAATTGATTTACGTCTCTTCACAAATTAAAAGGCAAAAATTATAAAAAATATACATAGGCCTGTCGCTGACATAATAAAATTAGCTGTTGCAAACTGCTTCCCAAACACAAGGACCTGTTGTATAAATGCAATCAAATTGTTCATGACCTCACGTTTCCAACCTAGCAGAGTCTTTGTCAATGGCTGAAAGAAAAAGACCCTGAGAAAGACTCTGCTAGGGTTGAAACGTGACTGGATGCGTCTAACAAGTTTTTGCATGTGTATAATGCTGTGTATTTCATGTAGGTTTTTTTCAAATGACTTTGTCTGGTAATCTGTAAAATGAGATTATTTGGGTGCACTTCATCTTTTTTCTTATCAGTGAGAAAGATTATAAATCCTGACTATAAGTAGGGCACACACTTTAAACCAATCAGGTGGGGGTGTGTGAGACAAAAGCGTCGGTACATTTACATATCAATCAGAGCGGGAAAAAATTCACTTCGATTCAGCTTCCAATAGATCGATTGCACAACCAGTGTTTACATGTCATCACGTGACCTATTGTGGGTACTACATGTACTTCATCTGAGCTGATGGCGAACTATGTGCAAAAAGTACATACCATGACTGACAGAGTCATACCAAAAGTCGGCTTTTGCTACTACTATCAAAGTTACTAGGCCATTTTGTTAAAGTTGAATGTTGTGACATTGATATTTATCACACTACTATTTCATAAACTGCCAGTATTCTACGACAGACAAAAGAGGTTTATTTTGAATTATGCACTACCGGCATCGGACGATTATGTATCCAACCGCTTTTTAATTTGTTTGTAATGCAGGCCTAAATCATTGTAAAAAAAAAGAAAGAAAGAAAAAAAGGTAAAGAACGCTGGAAAAGTGAGCATTTATACTTAGCCTTGCGAAATTTCAAAAAGGAAAGGAATTACACAGTTTTGGAAACCAATTTCTTTGGATGATTCAGCTTCAAAACTTTTAACTTCTTGTGTTGAATAAAGTGTGTGATCGCGGTCGTCTGGCCTAAACGTTCAGTCGTGCACTAGTACATCATGCATATTTATACGTTACTTGTAGAATTTGCAAGACTTGTTGGAACTGTACGTCCTTACTGGCTTTATTCAGCCACTCGAAGGTTTCTGGTACAAACTCTGGAACGTTTTTCTCCAATGTTGAGAAAGAAAAGCCTCGATTGAATAAACAAATGCAAGATTCACCATGTATCGTACCGCACTTTCCTATAAAGGACGACGTGTTTGTTTACATTTAACACCCACAATAAATAGGTCACGTGACGCGGGTCGCGCAATAAGTCTATTGTGCTAACACAAAAGGTGGCCAGGCAAGTGTGGTGCCCCTCCTTTGTTTATGGCAGGTTGCCAAGTAATGTTTATGGCAGGTTACCAAGTACAAGTAATCTGGGCCCGGTATGTGTGTATGTCTTTTTGGGATTACTTTCGCATAAAATCTATTGAAGTGAAATAGTTCCTGATTTTTTCCCCCAATTGGTAATAAACCAATGTGGTTTGAATAAACACACCATTTTTAAAAGCTGGTACCAAAAAGTCAATTCAAAGTGTACGGTTGTTTCTATGTGTCATATACAAAATAAAGCTAATTTAATTCCCTTGTTTGGGCAAATGCCTATTACATTCCTCCGCTCATTGAACTAAAGAAGTGGATGATGCAAATGTGATGGTACAGACACACCATAACAATACAGATTCCTATTTATTGTCTTTTTTCAGTGTTATATGCCCAGGAGTAAACGTCTAAAGGCTAAAATAAAAGAACGTATAATTTGATGAAAGTTTTATGGGATAATATTGTTCATTGAAAAAAAGAGCTAACATGAATTCAGATTTCCAATGTTGTGTTTCCCTTTTAACAAATAGGCCTACCTATACACTGATGGTATAAAATTAGCCAGAAATTGATTTACGTCTCTTCACAAATTAAAAGGCAAAAATTATAAAAATATACATAGGCCTGTCGCTGACATAATAAAATTAGCTGTTGCAAACTGCTTCCCAAACACAAGGACCTGTTGTATAAATGCAATCAAATTGTTCATGACCTCACGTTTCCACCCTAGCAGAGTCTTTGTCAATGGCTGAAAGAAAAAGACCCTGAGAAAGACTCTGCTAGGGTTGAAACGTGACTGGATGCGTCTAACAAGTTTTTGCATGTGTATAATGCTGTGTATTTCATGTAGGTTTTTTTCAAATGACTTTGTCTGGTAATCTGTAAAATGAGATTATTTGGGTGCACTTCATCTTTTTTCTTATCAGTGAGAAAGATTATAAATCCTGACTATAAGTAGGGCACACACTTTAAACCAATCAGGTGGGGGTGTGTGAGACAAAAGCGTCGGTACATTTACATATCAATCAGAGCGGGACAAAATTCACTTCGATTCAGCTTCCAATAGATCGATTGCACAACCAGTGTTTACATGTCATCACGTGACCTATTGTGGGTACTACATGTACTTCATCTGAGCTGATGGCGAACTATGTGCAAAAAGTACATACCATGACTGACAGAGTCATACCAAAAGTCGGCTTTTGCTACTACTATCAAAGTTACTAGGCCATTTTGTTAAAGTTGAATGTTGTGACATTGATATTAATCACACTACTATTTCATAAACTGCCAGTATTCTACGACAGACTAAAGAGGTTTATTTTGAATTATGCACTACCGGCATCGGACGATTATGTATCCAACCGCCTTTTAATTTGTTTGTAATGCAGGCCTAAATCATTGTAAAAAAAGGAAAGAAAAAAAGGTAAAGAACGCTGGAAAAGTGAGCATTTACACTTAGCCTTGCGAAATTTCAAAAAGGAAAGGAGTTACACAGTTTTGGAAACCAATTTCTTTGGATGATACAGCTTCAAAACTTTTAACTTCTTGTGTTGAATAAAGTGTGTGGTCGCGGTCGTCTGACCTAAACTAAATTAGTACATATTATGCATATTTAAACGTTACTTGTAGAATTTCCAAGACTTGTTTATTCAGCCACTCGAAGGTCTCTGGTACAAACTCCGGAACGTATAATTTGATGAAACTTTTTCGGAATGATGACGTCATTGCTGACGTCATGACGTTAAATAAACGTTAAATAATTCAAAAAATTCATAACTCAAGAACGGCAAATGCTACATTCAAAATCTTTGGTGCATATGAAAGGTCTTGTAATGTTGGACAAATTGTATGCACACCGTGATCTCATTTGACCTTTACTTCCGGTAGAAACCGGAAGTTAAAGTAACAAATCATGTTATTTGGGGCTGTAGAGCCCAAGTGATTAAAAATATCAACAAACTTTTAATGAATAATATTTTTTTTTAGCTCAAGAGCATTCTAGAAATGTAATATATGACGTCATAGCTACGTCACAACGAAATTGATACACGAGGTCGAAAAATATTTATTTTGCTATCTCAAAAAATAAAGCATGTACGGACTTGAAACTTACTATATACCTAGACGACAGTGTGTACATGACAAAGCAAATTTTGGGGAATGATGACGTCATCGATGACGTCATTACATTAAATTGAAGTTTTATATTAAAATATTCATATCTTAAGAATAATACAAGCTACATACATGATTTTTACACCATATGAAAGGTCTTGAAGTATTAGAAATATCTTACACAGAGTGTGACCCCATTTGAACTTTACTTCCGGTTGAAACCGGAAGTAGTAGTTTTTTATATAAAAATTCATATCTGAATATCGTAAATTTGTACATTAATATAATAACTTGATTTTAAAGCCGTTCGGCGATTCTACAAATTTTGTACAATGTGTGACCCCATTTGACCTTCACTTCCGGTCGAAACCGGAAGTTGAAGTTTTTACATACAAAAATATGTATCTTATTAATGAAACGTGATAAATTAATAATCGCTACATCAATTTAAAGCTCTCTGACAATTCTAAATAACATGCACAAGGTGTGACCCTATTTGACCTTTAGTTCCTGTCAAACCGGAAGTTGAAGTTTCATATGACAAACCTTCATGCATAAAGATAAAAAAGTACCAATAAATGTTTCGCCCGTCAGCATAGCACCAATAGACAAAAAACTTGCACACAATATTGAAATTAAAATTTTCAGTTACGTAATTAAGCCGAACACCCTGAGTTTGTTCACAAACTCTAAATTTCTAGTTTTTACTTCTCCTTTTTAGGTGTTCGGACTTGAGTCCGAAGACCTATTGTTTTTGTACGGTTTTTTAGGTGTTCGGACTTGAGTCCGAAGACCTATTGTTTTTGTACGGTTTTTTAGGTGTTCGGGCACTAGCCCGGAACACCTCTTGATTTTGTTCGTTTGTTTTTTTAGGTGTTCGGGCACTAACCCGGAACACCTCTTGATTTTGTTCGGTTTTTAGGTGTTCGGGCACTAGCCCGGAACACCTCTTGATTTTGTTCGGTTTTTTTTTGTTGGTACTTCTTCTTCTTCTTCTTCTGCCTGTCGATTGTCCGCTAACAAATGCACCCTTCCCAAGCTCATATAAACTTCAAACTTCACACATAGTTAGAACTTGACTAGGACATGACAGGGCTTGAGTGACGTCATGATGACGTCATCAGGTGTCGAATTACGCTAAATAAACGTTTATTATTTCAAGAAATCATAACTCCTAAAGTACACAATGGATTTTTACAATCTATACATCATCGGAAAGTTCATCCAAAACTACGTAATCACTCCACAGACATGACCCAATTGGACCTTGTCTTCCGGGTCAAACCGGAAGTTGAAAACTTCAAAAATTCGTATTTTTTGAAGTATATATCACATGATCACAAATCTTACATCAGATTGTAGAGAATTTAGTCCTCTCCAACTTTTGCATTGAGGTCACACCATTTTGACCTATACTTGCGGTTCAAAACGGACATTTAACGCATTCTTTTGTGCATGTGCGTTCAAGCGTGATCGGCAATGCTATACAACAATCCAATGCCATTATACATGTACACGTCCGGGTGGGTGTGTGCGTGTGTGGCTAAGACGTTGAAACTGTACATGTACATGTGCTACTGTATGATACAATAAACCGCACGTTGTTCATAGTCTCTTCTCAAGGCACGCACTCCACGCTTTGTTAGTCTTTTACACATAGCTTATTTAAACCTTTAAAAATCAACAAAAATCAAGCGTTTGAGATATGAACTTAATTCTTCGACAAATGTAAAGGTTAGGGAGGGTCTTTCTTTGTGACCCATTGAGTGACCTCTGTGTCATCTACTTCCGGTCAAACCGGAAATATCTCTTTATTAGAATAATGCTAAGTGCTTGGAACATGATTTTTTCACCATTACCAAGGATATGGAAGACATAATTCCTTGCACATTGTTTGACCCCTTTGACCTCTACTTCCGGTCGAACCGGAAGTAGCCCCTCATTTAAAAGTAAATAGAAGTAGGAACATGATTGTTCCTAGAAATATCAAACTAAGGGAAGGCCTTTCTTTGTGAAACATTAAATGACCTTTGTGACCTCTATTCCGGTCAAACCGGAAGTAGTTCTTCATTTAAAAATGCTAAGAGCTAGGAACATGATTCCTTCACCAATTACCAAGGTTAAGGAAGGCCCTCTTCTGTTGTACATTGCTTGACCTCTTTGACCTCTAATTCCGGTCAACCCGGAAGTAGCTCCTCATTTAAAAATGGTTAGATGTAGGAACAAGATTCTCTCACCCAAAACTAAGGTTAGGGGAGGTCCTTCATTGTTCTCCTCATTTAAAGGTAAATAAATGTAGGAACATGACTGATGTTCTTGAAGTCCTAATCAGATATTATTTCATAAAGCAATATTTCATGTTTCTATTTTCAAATTATTTTAGTTGTGTTAACTTTATTTACATCAAATAACAACTCTATCCGAACACCCAGTTTTTGTTCTTGGAACAAAAATTCATGTCTAGTTGGGTGTTCGGACACAAGTCCGAAGACCCTCTGTTTTTGTTCGGTTTTTTTAGGTGTTCGGGCACTCAGCCCGGAACACCTATTGATTTTGTTCGGTTTTTTTTTTTTTTTAATACTTCTTCTTCTTCTTCTCACCGAACGTTGTCTGCTAACAAATGCACACTTCTTAAAGTCAAACAAACTTCAAACTTCACACACAGTTAGAACTTCACTAGGACAGGAAACCGTTTGAGTGACGTCATGATGACGTCATCGGGTGTCAAATTACATTAAATCAAAGTTTATTATTTCAAAAAATCATAACTCCTGAAGTACACAATGGATTTTTACAATCTATACATCATCGGAAAGGTCATTCAAAACTGCGTAAACGCTCCACAGACATGACCCCAATTTGACCTTGTCTTCCGGTTCAAACCGGAAGTTGAAAATTTTTGAAAATTTAAAAAAATCATATTTTAAGAAGTACTTATCACATGATCACAAATGTTGCATCAGATTGTAGAGAATTGAGTCTCCTCAAACTTTTGCATTGGAGTGACACCATTTTGACCTTTACTTCCGGTTCAAACCGGACGTTTAACGCAAATCGATTGTCCGTGTGCGTTCAAGCGTGTCCAACATTGCTGTACAAAATCCAATGCCATTATACATGTACACGTGTGTGTGTGCCTGGCTGTGTGACATCGATGCCCCATTGCTATGCACATTAACCACACGTTGTTCTTAGTCTCTTCTCAAGGTGCATACTCCACGCTTTGTTAGTCTTTAATACAGGGCTTATTTAAACATTTAAAAATCAACAAAAAATCAACCGTTTAAGGTATGAACATAATTCTTTCGACAAATGTCAAGGTAAGGGAGGGTCTTTCTTTATGACACAATAAATGACCTCTGTGACATTTACTTCCGGTCAAACCGGAAGTAGCTTTTTATATAAAATTGCTAAGAGCTAGGAACATGATTCTTTCACCGAATACCAAGGTTAGGAAAGGTCATTCTCTGTTGCACATTGGGTGACCTCTATGACCTCTATTTTCGGTCAAACCGGAAGTAGCTCCTCATGTAAAAGTGGTTAGAGTTAGGATCATGATTATTTCGAGAAATATCAAGGCTAGGGAAAGACTTCATTTGTGAAACATTAAGTGACCTTTGTGACATCTACTTCCGGTCAAACCGGAAGTAGCTCTTTATTTAAAAATGGTGAGAGCTAGGAACATGATTCTTTCACCAAATACCAAGGTTAGGGAAGGTCCTTCTTTGTTACACATTGCGTGACCTCTCTGAACTCTACTTCCAGTCAAACCGGAAGTACCTCATTTAACGCATTCAAAAGTGGTTAGAAATTCCTGTCCAAACCGGATGTTCAAATTAAATATATTTTAAAGCTCAATTTAACGTATGTTTTTCTTAATATTTTCTTATATTTAAGTTGGATTAATTTTAATTTCATTTAACTTTTAACACATAAAAATTCTTTTAATACATCACACTCCGAACACCTAGCTTTTGTGATGCCACAAAAACTCATTTCTAGTTTTTAGGTGTTCGGACTTGAGTCCGAAGACCTATTGTTTTTGTACGTTTTTTTTGTTTTTTTTTTACTTCTCCTTCTTCTTCTTCTTCTTCTTCTTCTTCTTCTTCTTCGTCTTATGCCTGTCGATTGTCCGCTAACAAAAGCATACTTTCTAAGCTTGTATGAACTTGAAACTTCACACATAGTTAGATATTCATTAGGACATGAAACCGTTTGAGTTACGTTAAATCAAAATTTATTATTTTAAAAAATCATAACTCCTGAAGTACACAATGGAATTTTACAATCTATACATCATCGGAAAGGTCTTTAAAAAATAATTAAATGTCTCACAGAGATGACCCCAATTTGACCTTGTCTTCCGGTTCAAACCGGAAGTTGAAGCAAAAAATGCTTAAAAAGTCACAATTTAAGCTGTGGAGTCAATATGAAACAGAATTTGGACATGGTTTCAGTGTACGAAATAAAATGTAGTTTATGACCTTTGAAAATATTACGTTGATGACGTCATCAAATGTTACAGTTTGTTACGACGACGAGTTTAAAAATAAGATTTTTTTTATTTCGAATTTTTTTTTAGCAAACTACATGTTGAATTTTTTAGTAATAGATAACGACTATAAAAGCCTAATTGTGAAATTTGAACAAAATTTGCCGTTGCATAACGAAGTTATATTAAGGTAAAAAGTGCCGTTTTTAGCGCAATCGCCGATAGAGTCTGTACAGTTACCTTACTGTATTGCACCTCGTGCGTCTGCACTATAGGCTTTTACAGCATGCTGTGTATATACATACACGCAACAAGTCAGGTCTTGTCATAGTTCATCGAACTTTGCGGTGTGTTGTTAAGTTCTGTGTGTGTGTAATAATGGCTACGCAAAGAAAAACTGTTAAGTCATGCCAAGTTCAGTGTGGAAATGTTTCCCTTTATGTCATTCTGGTGGCTTAATTGTGACAGGGAGAGGAAGAGGAGACTTTACTGAGACGATCACATGCTCACGTGAGTTGTTTGATGTATAATTATGGAGAAAATGCAATTGACAAAATGATCGTCTTTCGTTCAATATATACCGATCACGTACGTGCTTACGTACGAGAGTCACAAGTGTGCAACAGCGGCCAGAGGCTCTTTACCCCCGCGAGAGTTGTCGGGATACGCTGAGTAAAACTGTTCAAAAATGAAAATTAAAAAGTAAAGTCATCGCTTTTCAAAATGTCCGTGTATTTCTTTAGCCGTGCACACTTGTGTTTGTGATGTTTATCAAAGTGGGGTAGTTTTTATAAAACTTTGGAACTTTTTAATACAGATAATGAGCTCGGAATTTGAATCTGTCAAATGTCAGATTGACTGTACAGAATGAGACCGTTAATTTGATGTAGCACCACCAACGTTCACTAGCGATACACACTTTTTTTTATTGACACCGCATAGATGCCGAACAAAACAGAGGGCAGCAAGGGTTAATGTTTTGATAAAAGACAATATGAATAGTATTTTGAACAGACAACCTGGCGGGAGCCAATTGCACTGCGTGGAAAAGGAACACTTTGGAAAGCACGAAAACATTGTTTTTCCTGGCAGTTAAAATCAAAAAGGTAACTTGTTTTTCCTCCAGGAGTCGAGTTACAATAAATGTATGCGGTTCTTTATAATTCTTAGTGACCTGAGTTGACCTCGCTTCCTGCCCAAACCGGAAGTCCCCATGAAATACATATGATAAAGGTCTTTTTAATTATTTTCACATTCATTTTTATTAAATCAAAGTTTATTATTTCAAAAAATCATAAATCCTGAAGTACACAATGGATTTTTACAATCTATACATCATCTGAAAGGTCATTCAAAACTGCGTAATCGCCCTACAGACATGACCCAAATGTGACCTTGTCTTCCGGTTCAAACCGGAAGTTCAAATATTCAAAAATTCATAATTTAAGAAGTTTTTATTATATAATCACAAATCTTACATCAGATTGTAGGTTAGGGAATGTCCTTCTATGTTGCACATTGCGTGACCTGTGTGACCTCTACTTCCGGAAAAATCGGAAGTAGCTCCTCATTCAAAAGTTGTCAGAGGTAGGAACATAATTCTTTCACCAAGTACCAAGGTTAGGGAGGATCCTTCTCTGTTGCACTATGCGTGACCTTTGTGACCTCTACTTCCGGTCAAACCGGAAGTAGCTCTTTATTTAAAAACTGTAAGAGCTAGGATTATGATTCTTTCACCAAATACCAAGGTTAGGGAGGATCCTTCTCTGTTGCACATTGCGTGACCTTTGTGACCTCTACTTCCGGTCAAACCGGAAGTAGCTCTTTATTGAAAAATGGTAAGAGCTAGGAACATGATTCTTTCACCAAATACCAAGGTTAGGGAGGATCCTTCTCTGTTACATTGCGTGACCGTTCTGACCTCTACTTCCGGTCAAACCGGAAGTAGCTCTTTATTTAAAAATGGTTAGAGCTAGGAACATGATTATTTCACGTAATACCAAGGTAAGGGATGACCCTTCTCTGTTGCACTTTGCGTGACCTCTACTTCCGGTGAAGCCAAAAGTAGCTCCTCATTTTTTTAAGTTGTTAGAGGTAGGAACATGATTCTTTCACAAAATACCAAGGTTTGGTAAGGTCCTTCTCTGTTTCATATTGCGTACCTGTACTTCCGGTCAAACCGGAAAAACATGGTAAGAGCTAGAAACATGAAGGTCCTCTGCTGCAAATTAAATATATTTCAAAGCACAGTTTTACGTTTTTTTATGTTCATATTTTAAGATACTTAAGTTGATACATTAAATAGCAACTTTAACTACCATATTCCGAACACCTTGTTTTTGTGATGTCACACAAAAACTTATGTCTAGTTTTTTACTTCTCCTTCTTCTTCTTCTTATGCCTGAAGATTGTCCGCTAACAAAAACACACTTCCTAAGCTTGTATGAACTTGAAACTTCACACATAGTTAGATACTCATTAGGACACGAAACCGTTTGGGTGACGTCATGATGACGTTATCGGGTGTTGAATTACGTTAAATCAAAGTTTATTATTTAAAAAAATCATAACTCCTAAAGTACACAATGGAATTTTACAATCTATACATCATCGGAAAGGTCTTGAAAAAATAATTAAATGTCTCACAGACATGACCCCAATTTGACCTTGTCTTCCGGTTCAAACCGGAAGTTGAAGCAAAAAATGCTTAAACAGTCACAATTTAAGTTGTGGAGTCAATATGAAACAGAATTTGGACATGGTTTCAGTGTACGAAATAAAATGTAGTTTATGACCTTTGAAAATATAACATTGATGACGTCATCAAATGTTACAGTTTGTTACGACGACGAGTTTAAAAATAAGAATTTTTTTTATTTCAAACTTTTTTAAGCAAACTACATGTTGAATTTTTTAGTAATAGATAACGACTATAAAAGCCTAATTGTGAAATTTGAAAAAAATTGGCCGTTGCATTACGAAGTTAAATTAAGGTGAAAAGTGCCGTTTTTTGCGCGATCGCCGATAGAGTCTGTACAGTTACCTTACTGTATTGCACCTCGTGCGTCTGCACTATAGGCTTTTACAGCATGCTGTGTATATACATACACGCAACTAGTCAGGTCTTGTCACAGTTCATCGAACTTTGCGGTGTGTTGTTAAGTTCTGTGTGTGTGTAATAATGGCGACGCAAAGAAAAAACTGTTAAGTGATGCCAAGTTCAGTGTGGAAATGTTTCCCTTTATGTCATTCTGGTGGCTTAATTGTGACAGGGAGAGGAAGAGGAGACTTTACTGAGACGATCACATGCTCACATGAGTTGTTTGATGTATAATTATGGAGAAAATGCAATTGACAAAATGATCGTCTTTCGTTCAATATATACCGATCACGTACGTGCTTACGTACGATAGTCACAAGTGTGCAACAGCGGGGCCAGAGGCTCTTTACCCCCGCGAGAGTTGTTGTCGGGATACGCTGAGTAAAACTGTTCAAAAATGAAAATTAAAAAGTAAAGTCATCGCTTCTCCAAATGTCCGTGTATTTCTTTAGCCGTGCACACTTTTGTTCGTGATGTTTATCAAAGTGGGGTAGTTTTTTTTATAAAACTTTGGAACTTTTTAATACAGATAATGAGCTCGGAATTTGAATCTGTCAAATGTCAGATTGACTGTACAGAATGGGACCGTTAATTTGATATAGCGCCATCAACGTTCACTAGCAATACACACTTTTGTTTATTGACACCGCATAGATGCCGAACAAAACAGAGGGCAGCAAGGGTTAATGTTTTGATAAAAGGCAATATGAATAGTATTTTGAACACACAACCTGGCGGCAGCCAATTGCACTGCGTGGAAAAGGAACACTTTGTAAAGCACGAAAACATTGTTTTTCCTGGCAGTTAAAATCAAAAAGGTAACTTGTTTTTCCTCCAGGAGTCGACTTACAATAAATGTATGCGGTTCTTTATAGTTCTCAGTGACCTGAGTGGACCTCGCTTCCTGCCCAAACCGGAAGTCCCCAAGAAATACATATGATAAAGGTCTTTTTAATTATTTTCATATTCATTTTTATTAAATCAAAGTTTATTATTTCAAAAAAATCATAACTCCTGAAGTACACAATGAATTTTTACAGTCTATACATCATCTGAAAGGTCATTCAAAACTGCGTAATCGCTCTACAGACATGACCCCAATTTGACCTTGTCTTCCGGTTCAAACCGGAAGTTCAAATATTCAAAAATTCATAATTTAAGAAGTTTTTATTATATAATCACAAATCTTACATCAGATTGTAGGTTAGGAATGTCCTTCTATGTTGCACATTGCGTGACCTGTGTGACCTCTACTTCCGGAAAAATCGGAAGTAGCTCCTCATTCAAAAGTTGTCAGAGGTAGGATCATGATTCTTTCACCAAGTACCAAGATTAGGGAGGATCCTCCTCTGTTGCACATTGCGTGACCTTTGTGACCTCTACTTCCGGTCAAACCGGAAGTAGCTCTTTATTTAAAAAATAATGGTAAGAGCTAGGAACATGATTCTTTCACCAAAATACCAAGGTTAGGGAGGATCCTTCTGTTACATTGCGTGACCTTTCTGACCTCTACTTCCGGTCAAACCGGAAGTAGCTCTTTATTTAAAAATGGTTAGAGCTAGGAACATGATTATTTCACCTAATACCAAGGTAAGGGATGACCCTTCTCTGTTGCACTTTGCGTGACCTCTGTGACCTCTACTTCCGGTGAAGCCGAAAGTAGCTCCTCATTTTTTTAAGTTGTTAGAGGTAGGAACATGATTCTTTCACAAAATAGCAAGGTTTGGTAAGGTCCTTCTCTGTTTCATATTGCGTAGGCCGGAAAAAAATGGTAAGAGCTAGGAACATGAAGGTCCTCTGCTGCAAATTAAATGTATTTCAAAGCACAATTTTACGTTTTTATGTTCATATTTTTAGATACTTAAGTTGATACATTAAATAACATCTTTAACTACCATATTCCGAACACCTTGTTTTTGTGATGTCACAAAAACTTATGTCTAGTTTTTACTATTTTTGTTCCTCACACTCAGAATTATTTACAGTATCATTTTTTAAATTTTTTTATGGAAGTCGCCAGACACACAAGGCCAGTAAGCCACTCGAGGTGTGGGCTACAAATCAACTGTTTTTATCCAGGGGCCGTTGCCACCTACTCCTGGGGCTGAAACAGGGTAACCCCCTTTACAGTCCGTAAGGATGTAGGCTTAGGTATCAACTATCAGAAGCCTGGCTGGTAGAGCAGAAGGCTCTACCTCCCCAACTTTTACGGAGCAATTATGGTTAAGTGTCTTGCTCAAGGACACAAGCGTCATGACCGGGACTCGAACCCACACTCCGATGACTCAGCCACCAGAGCTTGAGTCCGACGCACTAACCACTCGGCCACGACACACCACAAAAGGAAATTTAAGAAAAACACAACACACTTTCATTGAAATTCAATTAACGACCAATAAAAATAAAGACTCACAATAGCGCAGCTGCCGACATGTTTTGAGTAACTACGGCTTTGTTTTCACCTCATAGCTTGTCATCAAATATGCCTACAGTAGGCCCTACCTCAGTATTTGTATTTTCGAAACACTTTTCTACTTCTTGACTGTGATGAGTCATTGATTGAAGAAACATCCTCGATCCCTTTTCAAGTCTTTCTAAAATCCACAATAAAAATTTCTCAAAATAATTTGTCTTTTTGTTTGGGAGGGTAAATCCCCTCCCATCTTATGGGACTGTACGCCCATGCCCCATCCCCCGGGATCCGCCCGTGCGCCCCCCCCCCCCCCCGATTTGTGCCTGAAGGGTTAACAACCTGTCTATAAAGTCAACAGTTCATGGGGCTTATCTTTCTTTGGTATGGGGATAATTATCAGGTAAAATATAATGGCACGTACAACTATTAGCCAAGATTACATGCTCACAGTAAGCCTTTGTAGAAAATAATTCTAAAACAAAACGGTCTGTGATATATAGCTTGGGTTCATACACCAGCTTTGCAACAAAAAACTGTCATAGCTATCTGTTTAATGTACAGTAAAAAACAAGATAATTTATTCAGTTAAAACCACATTTGAAACGATACACACCCTACACAAAAAAGACGGTGTAACGAATTTCATCATCCTTATGCTCATACGTATCACTATTGCTCAAAAGGGCGTCAAACATAAAGGCTACAAGCTATGGAACTCTGTGAATACTCTCTTAAAAATATACACGCAGAAAATAGCCATCCAAATTTAAATTTAAAACTCAGCTAATCGGCAAATACTTACAAGGTTAATTTTCTTTTTTTTCCCCTAAAATTATCTACTTTATACGCTAGTTATACAAATCTGTAAGTTGTTATTAATATTGTCATCATGTTATCAATGCTGTTTTGTTTTGTTCTTGTATGGGTCTCCACTCGACTAACTAATGCTGTTTGGAGACCTCTTTCTGCACACTATCTGTCCACCAAGTTGTTTCCGTTAGGCCTGTATAATGTACTTTATCATCTTTTTGTGTATGTGTGTATTGGAAAAACACATTCAGAATAAGAGTATTGTAGATGTTTTCCAAATAGTGGGAAAAGTTGCTGTGTCAGTTTGGATGACAGATCCTGAAGTGGTCGACATCATAATGTTATTATTTTAGCATGTCGTCGGTCATTCTCATGTCATTTTTATCCTCGTGGAACTGCGCACAGTTTGAAATTCAAGGGCGACCATGTGCCGCCGGATATTCCCCGAAACGAGACTGGAGGAGCATCCGGGGGATTCTTGAGGATGAACTGATGCATCAGGAACGTGAAGAAGATGAAGAGTTCCATCTTGGCAAGATGTTCACCGAGACAGATGCGACGACCTGAAGAGAGGGACATCCATTCAAAATGAGAACGTTTACATTTTGGTGCGCATGCGATGATGACATCGGAATGATTAAGAATGAGTGATTATTTCTTTCAAAGATACCGTTTTCTATGGGAGACTTTAGAAGACTAGGTGGCAGCAGACTTACCAAGTAAATTTCCATTGTTTGCTTGGTTATGGACATGTGTACATTTCCGAGAACAATGGATTTACCTGGTAAGTCTGCAGCCACCTAGTGTCCTCAAAAGTCTCCCATTAAACTTAACACTTTTCGATTTACATGAACCGTATACAAATTTTTAAATCTAAATCGACATGAGTTTTAAAAATTGACATCAGGTAAGCACCATGTTGTTCTGAAGATACGTATCCGACATAGGGGAAATTTAAATGAGATGGAAAGTGAAAAAGCAAAGATACGACAATGACGACATGCAAGGAAGACAAACGACCCACATCGTTTATCTAATTAGTCTTTGATCAATGACATCATGGCACAAATAATTCAGGTTCATAAGTACATAATACTTAAGACAAGACGCTAAACATGCCTGAATGATTAAACTTCATTTTGACGATTTCTCTGTGGTCCTGTCAATAATTTAGCCCAGCTTTCTAGATACCGATACCAGTTGTATCATTACTTTCACGTACCTATACCAAACGGAGAGAATTCCTGGGGATAACTGAACTCGCCGTCTTTGTCCAAGAATCGCTCAGGAAGAAACTTCTCTGGCTCTTCCCATACCAGAGGGTCATGATGGTGATGCCAAAGGTTGGAGATGACATACGTATCCTTTGGAATGTTGAACCTAAACCGAGGGAAAAGGGTGAAATTTTTTAAACGTATAAATATAAATGGAAGTACATATGGTAATCCAAAAGCTCAGTGATTAGAAAGTTCGTGTCAGTCATTTTATACCAATCGTACGGAGATGTTTCCAACTATAGCCTATTACTATTAGTGTCAAAGTCGAGTAAATTGCATTTGAAGACCCACAAGACGCTATCGCTTATTTCGAACTAAATACGACGCGAGAACAGAACACCATAATTCGAAACCTCCACCAATGACATTTCTCATTAGACATAAACCGTGCCCCTGTCGGAAAAGAAGGCGCTCTCGCAGGAACTCAAAGTATTCCCTCAATTTTCCGACTGTTGAGACAGTGACAAAAGAGGGGATGAAGTTGTCCAAATATTTCTATAATTAATTTATCTTACCCCATTAACGTTGTATCTTCAGATGCATAATGAGGAATGGCGAGCGGCACTATGGTGCTAATCCGTTGAACCTCACACAGGACCGCTTCAGTGTACGGCAGATTCGGCTTGTCGGAAATCCTCGGGAATCGATTACCGTTAGTGACGTCATCCAACTCTTTATGAACTCGGTTTTGTATCTCAGGGTACGCCATCATGTATAACATGCTCCATCGTAGTGTAGTGTTAGTAGTCTCACTTCCAGCCACGAAAAGTTCACCCACTATCGGTCTTAAATTATCGGTATTCATTGCCCCAGACTCATCTCCGAGCTGTTTCTTCAAGTACATTTCCTTAAGAAACTTGTCGATGAGATCGCGGGGGTGCGCGGCATCATAGTCTTGATTGTGCTCCTTGATCATTAATAGCATTCTTTCCACGTTTTTGCGAACAGATTGGCTGTACTTTTTAACAAGCGGTAAAAATGTCAGTTTGGAGACTATGGGTGAGAATTCAACAACACCTCCTGACCCAGCCCCCTCCACGATCTCATCAGAACTCATCAGTAGACTCCGAAACATTGGGTCGCTATACTGAAATCTCTTTCCAAACACCACCGAACATATGATGTTGGACACGGCGTTGCCTAGCAAGTGTTTGGGATCAAACGGAGCTCCTTCCTCCTTCTTCAATTCCTTGATTAAGATCTCGGCTTCGGTGGCGATATTCTCCTCGAAGCTTTTCTTGCCAACTCCTAGCCCTCTTAAAACCGTGGAGCAAAACCGACGTAGCTCGGTCCAGGTTTTACCAGATGAAGCGATAACACCTTGAAAATGTGTTGAAAAATAGTTACCGGAATACGTTATAGCGTCACCAAAAGCACTTCAAGTTTAATTCGAGCATGTTCTTAATAGAGTAAATTTAGACCTACTTATAATAATATCTGAATGCAATCGATCTCACGTTTTGGGAAGAATTTTGGGGGATGTGTACAGCCTAATGATTGAATATAGCGTGTGTCAGGTTGTGGACAACCTTGTTTCAATAATTATGTTTTCATGCAATAGGCCCATGGAAAACGCAAATACTTCATAAATCGTCTCTCATTACCAAAGAGCAGCTGATGTGCGAGGCAGAATATGCCTCACGAAATAAGGTATATGAACTGATTTACCGGATCCAGGAAACATCTGCCCAGTGACATGAAGTATTGGTCTGGCGCACAGTTGGTACTGACTAAAGGCCTCTTTTATTGTGTCACACCCTTGCAGAAACACGACTAAATTTCCCGCCAAATTGACACTGATCACATTTCCGTATCTGTAAAATAAATTATTTGAATAATGAAAACAAAAATTTAGGTCATTCCAAGTAAACAACGTTGTTCAATTTAATGTCCTTATGAGGCATGAAGCACATCAGCACTGACGGTGGGTATGCACGTGCCTCACGTATCTTTTCCCCGTTGGTTCTTTTAGTTGAAGAGTAGGTCCACGTGCATCAGACTCAAATGCATTACTAGAGTGTTATGAAGTCTCAAACCAAACCAAAAGGGAAATACCACAACTTCATTACTGTAAAAAGGAATTGAGCTTTAGAACAACAAAATATAAGTTATTCAATGAAAACATATAGGCCTACTCAGCGATTCAAATATGCAAACAAGAGGAGTCGAATTAAGTACAATGAAAGTAGAAGGTGAACAGAAGCCGTGATTGGGTGTGGAGAACCTGGGCTGCATGGGGTTCAAAGGCCCATGGTCCAGTCGTGGGCGGAGTCGCGATGTGTTTCTTGGCTGAGGATCTCGAGAGCTAACCGACGGTGTAACATCAACGTCAGGGGTCTGGAAACAGCGAAAAGGGTGACACTTGGATAAGACAGGAGTGGGACGTCAAAGTTATAGCAGTGGCGACATCATTGCTAGTGTTTAATACCTGGGATTTGAGCGCGATCCACGGGACACGCTTCACTGCTGCTGGACCGCCAGGAGTCACAGTCACCCCGGTCAGTCTCTGGAAACCAAAGCTAAAAAATCTGCCAGGCCGCCGAGACATCATCAGTCCTTCCAATGTTCCTCTGGCAAATGTCGACGACGATGGGTCATCAATACGCAGATCGTGACCACCATGCATGGTCACGATCCTCTTGTAAGAAGACTTCGTTTTGTATTGATATATCTATATTTTATAATGTTACGTATAAAGAAGGATTCTTAACAAGAGTGAGACGTCAGGAGAAGGTGTGGGTAATTACAATAATTTTATCTGAAAAGCCTGGGCTATTCTGTTGGCAAGTGATGACGTTTTAGAGCCGGAAATGCAATACAAATTAATGGTATACAATGTAACCTTTGCTTGCAAAGAGGTTAAACTTGTACATTCCAGGGCCTTTCTGGCAGGCGAGATACACTTGTCCTATGGGAAATCTTATATTTTGTGTGATAATTTCCACATAAATTGAAGAGTTATAAAAATATAAAAAATAACAGCTGAAGAAGTCTTGAGATGAAAAGTTGATAAAATCAGACAGTGCAATCTCCATATTGTACGATTTTATGATTTTTTTCCATTAAGCTTTGTGCAAATAGCGGCTACAGGAAATCCAGGCTCTGTGGCTCTTTTCTAAACATGTGATGTCACAGGTTACTCATCTTTACATGTACATGTACACATTCGTTACACTGCACTTCTGGCTCCAAAACGTCATTACCCTGTATACATTGTACTTGCGTACTTTTTGGTCAACTTAGAAAACATCACATGAGGCTCTTCGCCGGCCATCGCCATCTGTGGCAGATAGCCAAGCAGCGGCCATCCAGTCGGTCCTGGAGGTAGATTACGTGGTCGACGAATGATGTGCAACACGAGAAGGAACGTGAAGAGACCGATCAAAATTGACTGCAGATTAAACACGAGAGTGTAGTAGGGGATGCTTCCGACCAACTTCATCTTGCCTTTGCTTTTAGGTTTTCCAATGGACCGCATACAACGACTATTGAATCCGCAGACGTCCTTCAATCTATTGTGATGCGGCAGGGTGCTTACCTTGTTTACTTTACATGTAGAATTATACCGGAAGTGTAAAGGTTGTGACATACGACTGAGGGCGCTAATGCGTAGCCACGAAGTTGCGTGGAAAAGTTTGGCATAGCGTAAAAGCAATAAGTGAAGCAGCGCGGGCACTGATTGGACGGTGAAGGTCACCGTCCCATTGGTGTTGCAAGGCAGGCGCATGCGCGAGGCTAAGCGAATTGTATATAAAGCGCGTTCGACTAGCAGTCGGCGGCCTTGACTTGTAAGGTCGTGTTCAGTTGGCTGACTTGTAGCTGATAGACAGATAAGCAGGTATAACCTCCTTGTGTACTGGGCGTTGGGACCGTAGTAGGCTGTACGGAGATAATAGGATTCTCACAGAGTCCTAGCGGTGTAGGGATAACCGGTAATAAAGATCTCTGCCGATACCTTGCATCGCAAGTTGCTCGGGGTGGTGACTCTATCATCTCTTGCGGCCTGATCGGAACCTTGTGTCCCGGTGTGCTCGGAATTTGAATCTGTCAAATGTCAGATTGACTGTACAGAATGAGACCGTTAGTTTGATATAGCGCCATCAACGTTCACTAGCGATACACACTTTTTTTATTGACACCGCATAGATGCCGAACAAAACAGAGGGCAGAAAGGGTTAATGTTTTGATAAAGGGCAATATGAATAGTATTTTGAACAGACAACCTGGCGGCAGCCAATTGCACTGCGTGGAAAAGGAACACTTTGGAAAGCACGAAAACGTTGTTTTTCCTGGCAGTTAAAATCAAAAAAGTAACTTGTTTTTCCTCCAGGAGTCGAATTACAATAAATGTATGCGGTTCTTTATAATTCTTAGTGACCTGAGTTGACCTCGCTTCCTGCCCAAACCGGAAGTCCCCATGAAATACATATAATAAAGCTCTTTTTAATTATTTTCATATTCATATTTATTAAATCAAAGTTTATTATTTCAAAAATCATAACTCCTGAAGTACACAATGGATTTTTACAATCTATACATCATCTGAAAGGTCATTCAAAACTGCGTAATCGCCCCACAGACATGACCCCAATGTGACCTTGTCTTCCGGTTCAAACCGGAAGTTCAAATATTCAAAAATTCATAATTTAAGAAGTTTTTATTATATAATCACAATTCTTACATCAGATTGTAGGTTAGGGAATGTCCTTCTATGTTGCACATTGCGTGACCTGTGTGACCTCTACTTCCGGAAAAACCGGAAGTAGCTCCTCATTCAAAAGTTGTCAGAGGTAGGAACATGATTCTTTCATCAAGTACCAAGATTAGGGAGGATCCTCCTCTGTTGCACATTGCGTGACCTTTGTGACCTCTACTTCCGGTCAAACCGGAAGTAGCTCTTTATTTAAAAAATAATGGTAAGAGCTAGGAACATGATTCTTTCAACAAATACCAAGGTTAGGGAGGATCCTTCTCTGTTACATTGCGTGACCTTTCTGACCTCTACTTCCGGTCAAACCGGAGTTAGCTCTTTATTTAAAAATGGTTAGAGCTAGGAACATGATTATTTCACCTAATACCAAGGTAAGGGATGACCCTTCTCTGTTGCACTTTGCGTGACCTCTGTGACCTCTACTTCCGGTGAAGCCGAAAGTAGCTCCTCATTTTTTTAAGTTGTTAGCGGTAGGAACATGATTCTTTCACAAAATAGCAAGGTTTGGTAAGGTCCTTCTCTGTTTCATATTGCGTAGGCCTACCTGTACTTCCGGTCAAACCGGAAAAAAAATGGTAAGAGCTAGGAACATGAAGGTCCTCTGCTGCAAATTAAATGTATTTCAAAGCACAATTTTACGTTTTTATGTTCATATTTTTAGATACTTAAGTTGATACATTAAATAACATCTTTAACTACCATATTCCGAACACCTTGTTTTTGTGATGTCACAAAAACTTATGTCTAGTTTTTACTATTTTTGTTCCTCACACTCAGAATTATTTACAGTATCATTTTTTAAATTTTTTTATGGAAGTCGCCAGACACACAAGGCCAGTAAGCCACTCGAGGTGTGGGCTACAAATCAACTGTTTTTATCCAGGGGCCGTTGCCACCTACTCCTGGGGCTGAAACAGGGTAACCCCCTTTACAGTCCGTAAGGATGTAGGCTTAGGTATCAACTATCAGAAGCCTGGCTGGTAGAGCAGAAGGCTCTACCTCCCCAACTTTTACGGAGCAATTATGGTTAAGTGTCTTGCTCAAGGACACAAGCGTCATGACCGGGACTCGAACCCACACTCCGATGACTCAGCCACCAGAGCTTGAGTCCGACGCACTAACCACTCGGCCACGACACACCACAAAAGGAAATTTAAGAAAAACACAACACACTTTCATTGAAATTCAATTAACGACCAATAAAAATAAAGACTCACAATAGCGCAGCTGCCGACATGTTTTGAGTAACTACGGCTTTGTTTTCACCTCATAGCTTGTCATCAAATATGCCTACAGTAGGCCCTACCTCAGTATTTGTATTTTCGAAACACTTTTCTACTTCTTGACTGTGATGAGTCATTGATTGAAGAAACATCCTCGATCCCTTTTCAAGTCTTTCTAAAATCCACAATAAAAATTTCTCAAAATAATTTGTCTTTTTGTTTGGGAGGGTAAATCCCCTCCCATCTTATGGGACTGTACGCCCATGCCCCATCCCCCGGGATCCGCCCGTGCCCCCCCCCCCCGATTTGTGCCTGAAGGGTTAACAACCTGTCTATAAAGTCAACAGTTCATGGGGCTTATCTTTCTTTGGTATGGGGATAATTATCAGGTAAAATATAATGGCACGTACAACTATTAGCCAAGATTACATGCTCACAGTAAGCCTTTGTAGAAAATAATTCTAAAACAAAACGGTCTGTGATATATAGCTTGGGTTCATACACCAGCTTTGCAACAAAAAACTGTCATAGCTATCTGTTTAATGTACAGTAAAAAACAAGATAATTTATTCAGTTAAAACCACATTTGAAACGATACACACCCTACACAAAAAAGACGGTGTAACGAATTTCATCATCCTTATGCTCATACGTATCACTATTGCTCAAAAGGGCGTCAAACATAAAGGCTACAAGCTATGGAACTCTGTGAATACTCTCTTAAAAATATACACGCAGAAAATAGCCATCCAAATTTAAATTTAAAACTCAGCTAATCGGCAAATACTTACAAGGTTAATTTTCTTTTTTTTTCCCCTAAAATTATCTACTTTATACGCTAGTTATACAAATCTGTAAGTTGTTATTAATATTGTCATCATGTTATCAATGCTGTTTTGTTTTGTTCTTGTATGGGTCTCCACTCGACTAACTAATGCTGTTTGGAGACCTCTTTCTGCACACTATCTGTCCACCAAGTTGTTTCCGTTAGGCCTGTATAATGTACTTTATCATCTTTTTGTGTATGTGTGTATTGGAAAAACACATTCAGAATAAGAATATTGTAGATGTTTTCCAAATAGTGGGAAAAGTTGCTGTGTCAGTTTGGATGACAGATCCTGAAGTGGTCGACATCATAATGTTATTATTTTAGCATGTCGTCGGTCATTCTCATGTCATTTTTATCCTCGTGGAACTGCGCACAGTTTGAAATTCAAGGGCGCCCATGTGCCGCCGGATATTCCCTGAAACGAGACTGGAGGAGCATCCGGGGGATTCTTGAGGATGAACTGATGCATCAGGAACGTGAAGAAGATGAAGAGTTCCATCTTGGCAAGATGTTCACCGAGACAGATGCGACGACCTGAAGAGAGGGACATCCATTCAAAATGAGAACGTTTACATTTTGGTGCGCATGCGATGATGACATCGGAATGATTAAGAATGAGTGATTATTTCTTTCAAAGATACCGTTTTCTATGGGAGACTTTAGAAGACTAGGTGGCAGCAGACTTACCAAGTAAATTTCCATTGTTTGCTTGATTATGGACATGTGCACATTTCCGAGAACAATGGATTTACCTGGTAAGTCTGCAGCCACCTAGTGTCCTCAAAAGTCTCCCATTAAACTTAACACTTTTCGATTTACATGAACCGTATACAAATTTTTAAATCTAAATCGACATGAGTTTTAAAAATTGACATCAGGTAAGCACCATGTTGTTCTGAAGATACGTATCCGACATAGGGGAAATTTAAATGAGATGGAAAGTGAAAAAGCAAAGATACGACAATGACGACATGCAAGGAAGACAAACGACCCACATCGTTTATCTAATTAGTCTTTGATCAATGACATCATGGCACAAATAATTCAGGTTCATAAGTACATAATACTTAAGACAAGACGCTAAACATGCCTGAATGGTTAAACTTCATTTTGACGATTTCTCTGTGGTCCTGTCAATAATTTAGCCCAGCTTTCTAGATACCGATACCAGTTGTATCATAATACTTTCACGTACCTATACCAAACGGAGAGAATTCCTGGGGATAACTGAACTCGCCGTCTTTGTCCAAGAATCGCTCAGGAAGAAACTTCTCTGGCTCTTCCCATACCAGAGGGTCATGATGGTGATGCCAAAGGTTGGAGATGACATAAGTATCCTTTGGAATGTTGAACCTAAACCGAGGGAAAAGGGGGAAATTTTTTAAACGTATAAATATAAATGGGAGTACATATGGTAATCCAAAAGCTCAGTGATTAGAAAGTTCGTGTCAGTCATTTTATACCAATCGTACGGAGATGTTTCCAACTATAGCCTATTACTATTAGTGTCAAAGTCGAGTAAATTGCATTTGAAGACCCACAAGACGCAATCGCTTATTTCGAAATAAATACGACGCGAGAACAGAACATCATAATTCGAAACCTCCATCAATGACATTTCTCATTTAGACATAAACCGTGCCCCTGTCGGAAAAGAGGGCGCTCTCGCAGGAACTCAAAGTATTCCCTCACTTTTCCGACTGTTGAGACAATGACAAAAGAGGGGATAAAGTTGTCCAATTATTTCTAAAATTAATTTATCTTACCCCATTAACGTTGTATCTTCAGATGCATAATGAGGAACGGCGAGCGGCACTATGGTGCTAATCCGTTGAACCTCACACAGAACCGCTTCAGTGTACGGCAGATTCGGCTTGTCGGAAATCCTCGGGAATCGATTACCGTTAGTGACGTCATCCAACTCTTTATGAACTCGGTTTTGTATCTCAGGGTACGCCATCATGTATAACATGCTCCATCGTAGTGTAGTGTTAGTAGTCTCACTTCCAGCCACGAAAAGGTCACCCACTACCGGTCTTAAATTATCGGTATTCATTGCCCCAGACTCATCTCCGAGCTGTTTCTTCAAGTCCATTTCCTTAAGAAACATGTCGATGAGATCGCGGGGGTGGGCGGCATCGAAGTCTTGATTGTGCTCCTTGATCATTAATAGCATTCTTTCCATGTTTTTGCGAACAGATTGGCTGTACTTTTTAACAAGCGGTAAAAATGTGAGTTTGGAGACTATGGGTGAGAATTCAACAACACCTCCTGACCCAACCCCCTCCACGATCTCATCAGAACTCATCAGTAGACTCCGAAACATTGGGTCGCTATACTGAAATCTCTTTCCAAACACCACCGAACATATGATGTTGGACACGGCGTTGCCTAGCAAGTGTTTGGGATCAAACGGAGCTCCTTCCTCCTTCTTCAATTCCTTGATTAAGATCTCGGCTTCGGTGGCGATATTCTCCTCGAAGCTTTTCTTGCCAACTCCTAGCCCTCTTAAAACCGTGGAGCAAAACCGACGTAGCTCGGTCCAGGTTTTACCAGATGAAGCGATAACACCTTGAAAATGTGTTGAAAAATAGTTACCGGAATACGTTATAGCGTCACCAAAAGCACTTCAAGTTTAATTCGAGCATGTTCTTAATAGAGTAAATTTAGGCCTACTTATAATAATATCTGAATGCAATCGATCTCACGTTTTGGGAAGAATTTTGGGGGATGTGTACAGCCTAATGATTGAATATGGCGTGTGTCAGGGTTTGGACAACGTTGTTTCAATATGTTGTCATGCAATAGGCCTATGGAAAACGCAAATACTTCATAAATCGTCTCTCATTAACAAATGTGCGAGGCAGAATAGGCCTCACGAAATAAGGTATATATGAACTGATTTACCGGATCCAGGAAACATCTGCCCACTGACATGAAGTATTGGTCTGGCGCACAGTTGGTACTGACTAAAGGCCTCTTTTATTGTGTCACACCCTTGCAGAAACACGACTAAATTTCCCGCCAAATTGACACTGATCACATTTCCGTATCTGTAAAATAAATTATTTGAATAATGAAAAGAAAAATTGAGGTCATTCCAGGCAAACAACATTAGTTAATAATAATTCAAATATGTTCAATTTAATGTCCTTATGAGGCATGAAGCACATCAGCACCGATGGTGGGTATGCACGTGCCTCATGTATCTTTTCCCCGTTGGTTCTTTTAGTTGAAGAGTAGGTCCACGTGCATCAGACTCAAATGCATTACTAGAGTGTTATGAAGTCTGAAACCAAACCAAAAGGGAAATACCACAACTTCATTACTGTAAATAGGAATTGAGCTTTAGAACAACAAAATATAAGTTATTCAATGAAAACATATAGGCCTACTCAGCGATTCAAATATGCAAACAAGAGGAGTCGAATTAAGTACAATGAAAGTAGAAGGTGAACAGAAGCCGTGATTGGGTGTGGAGAACCTGGGCTGCATGGGGTTCAAAGGCCCATGGTCCAGTCGTGGGCGGAGTCGCGATGTGTTTCTTGGCTGAGGATCTCGAGAGCTAACCGACGGTGTAACATCAACGTCAGGGGTCTGGAAACAGCGAAAAGGGTGACACTTGGATAAGACAGGAGTGGGACGTCAAAGTTATAGCAGTGGCGACATCATTGCTAGTGTTTAATACCTGGGATTTGAGCGCGATCCACGGGACACGCTTCACTGCTGCTGGACCGCCAGGAGTCACAGTCACCCCGGTCAGTCTCTGGAAACCAAAGCTAAAAAATCTGCCAGGCCGCCGAGACATCATCAGTCCTTCCAATGTTCCTCTGGCAAATGTCGACGACGATGGGTCATCAATACGCAGATATTGACCACCATGCATGGTCACGATCCTCTTGTAAGAAGACTTCGTTTTGTATTGATATATCTATATTTTATAATGTTACGTATAAAGAAGGATTCTTAACAAGAGTGAGACGTCAGGAGAAGGTGTGGGTAATTACAATAATTTTATCTGAAAAGCCTGGGCTATTCTGTTGGCAAGTGATGACGTTTTAGAGCCGGAAATGCAATACAAATTAATGGTATACAATGTAACCTTTGCTTGCAAAGAGGTTAAACTTGTACATTCCAGGGCCTTTCTGGCAGGCGAGATACACTTGTCCTATGGGAAATCTTATATTTTGTGTGATAATTTCCACATAAATTGAAGAGTTATAAAAATAACAGCTGAAGAAGTCTTGAGATGATGCCCCCTTTTTTCGTATCAAAAGTTGATAAAATCAGACAGTGCAATCTCCATATTGTAAGATTTTATGATTTTTTTCCATTAAGCTGTGTGCAAATAGTGGCTTTTCTAAGCATGTGATGTCACAGGTTACTCATCTTTACATGTACATGTACACATTCGTTACACTGCACTTCTGGCTCCAAAACGTCATTACCCTGTATACATTGTACTTACGTACTTTTTGGTCAACTTAGAAAACATCACATGAGGCTCTTCGCCGGCCATCGCCATCTGTGGCAGATAGCCAAGCAGCGGCCATCCAGTCGGTCCTGGAGGTAGATTACGTGGTCGACGAATAATGTACAACACGAGAAGGAACGTGAAGAGACCGATCAAAATTGACTGCAGATTAAACACGAGAGTGTAGTAGGGGATGCTTCCGACCAACTCCATCTTGCCTTTGCTTTTAGGTTTTCCAATGGACCGCACACAACGACTATTGAATCTGGATCAGACGTCCTTCAATCTATTCATCTTGCAAACTAAATCATCAACCCCTTACCCCGTGGACTGACCTTCCTTTATTCAACAGATAGGCACGTGAACAAAGTCTATCCGTCATTGCTCTTTGGTTAGAGCTGATAATAAAAGATACAACGCGATAACTGCTGATATTGGAAGAATAGTTTAGTAACTGGACCATTCACAAAGTTTGTGAATCACTATATTCTGATCAAAAAACGTGCTAAACACCGCGATACTTGATTAGAATTGTAATTCTCAAACTTTGTAAAGTGTGTCCAGTTACTAAACTATAATTCTTGTTGAAGCGCCACTTCATTTGACATCCACCGTTTATACACTGTAGTCTCATGTAACAAGACCAGCGATCGATTCGTTATTATCTATAGCATTGCTTATTCTCCAAAACGTTCACCAAACTCCGAAGGACTTTCTGCAACGGTTGGACTTTCCAATGTCTAATCCCCGATTGCCTAAAGAGTAGTACTCATCATGCATATTCAGCGTTGGATTTGCATTATGCAACGAGAGCCTTGTGCGCAATCTATGAGCCACACCTACTCTTGCCTGTGTACACAAATCCCATCATGCAGTAACAATCGCGTGCATGCCATACAGCCGTGCATAAATCTTTGTACACGAATCCCATACCAATAGCTTATAAAACACTGGTCTTTAATTGCCAAAATCATGCATTAAGGTGTCTTAATTATTATAAACAATGCCGGAATCATTATAAAAGAGTCAAGCCTTTGGATATTTTATTTCCAAAGTTTATGTTCTTTGGTCTGTTTTCTTAAGCTTTGAAAGTGAGAACTACAATCATGGTAACACGTTTCATGAGAGTAAGTTCAATCATGTATAGTTGCCGTTGCTTAATATTTACATTGGAAATATTGAGCACAAAAACATTGTACAAAACAAGAAGGTTTTTAATTATGTGACGGTAAGTTTTTCTAAAATCGAAACCCTGACTTGAGTTTCCTTTTCAATGGAAACACTTAAATGCCATGAAAAAATGTGTAATATAGCGATGATAGCAATGATTTCCTATATAGCATTATTATATTAACCGGTATAGATGTTTGACATTAATTAGAGCCGAAACATTTTGATTTTATTTTTCATTTTCAATTCCGAACACATGTTGACTGATATCGTGTATCTGTTGGTGAGGATGTGCATCAACCTCGATTCCTGCCTCACGGCACATTTGTTCCAATGTCTCTACATTGCTGGTGGAAAGCCTTAGATATTGGCACATTAGGGCATCCAGGGGGTCGAATTTAGTGGGAGCATGTCGCAGGAGAACGGGATACTCTCGGGCCAATAGTTCCACCGCGAGACGCTTGCGTTCAGCGGCCGTCATTGGGCCGTGTGGCCTTGGCTCAAGGTGGTGGTGAGTTGGGTGATGGTGCGATGGATAGCGATGATGATGGTGGCTCGATTGATGGATATCAATGTCGGCTAGAGTACGGCTGTTACCATGGTGTGGATGACGGTAACTCTCTGGATTTCCAGCCGCTGTGTAATGTAAAACAAAATCGTACAATAATATTGTAGTGACAATATATCGTAGCCCATATAGCTTTTCCATGCAGTCACCACTATTGTGCCCTCCGGAGCCTCTAAAGGGACAGGGAAAAAAAAGGCTTTTTCGTTTCCTCGAAATATTTCTTCGTTCCCTCGTAATAATATTTCATTCTTTCGAACTATTATTTCGTCCCCTCGAAATGTTTTTCCATGTTTTTTTTCAGGGAAAGGGAACGAAATATTACACTGTTAACAAAATCTAGTCAAGGTACGAATAAAATATAGTCTTGCTGACTAAAAGTCTTCGTCCGTCACTTTTTTAAGACCACGACGAATTACTTGTTGAGCCGGACCAGATAAAATTCCTCATGAAACTGTAGTCCTTTAGTC
The DNA here is from genome assembly GCA_911728455.2 of Marthasterias glacialis. Lineage (NCBI taxonomy): Eukaryota > Metazoa > Echinodermata > Asteroidea > Forcipulatida > Asteriidae > Marthasterias > Marthasterias glacialis. The sequence goes on along the minus strand of OU452222.1, from coordinate 20,317,035 downwards.
ACACTTCCGAAAGTCACGCGAGTGAGTTGCTTGACGAAAAAGAACGGGTCATCAGGCGTCTCAGTTTTCGTTTTACATTTTGGAACGATAACAATGCGTTCAATCGTATACCATGTCCGATATGTGGCAGAGGGAGCCCTCCCCCAAATGCTCCCATTCTCTAACACACTGTTCCCCTTTTGTACAGAAGCACCCCCCTAAAATCCTCAAAAGAATTCCTGAGATTCCCAGAACACAATTAAGACACAATAGGAGGGTGTACACCCTGCCACATATCGAGCACCAAATGCGCGTCCGCCATACATTTTCTGAAGTCGATCCGCGGTTGTTTTGGCAGCATGTGTGATGCATGCAGAGCAATCTTTGATGCCGAGTCAGTCACAGTGCCGCTAGCTCGCTTGTCAGGAAGTATGAGCTCCAAATTTCTGTAAGTTGAATTTATTTCTTGTGGTTTTTGTATTGCTGAAATTTGAACGGGCGTAACGTTTATCTAGAATCGCGATGGTTGGACTCCCGTCCCCATTGTGTGCATGCAATGGCAGTTCCTATGGAGACGTTAATTTCGCTTGTTAACCAAAATCAGCTGTTGTATATAATATTTAACAGAAAAATTGGTTCTAGATAAACTTCATAGAATTAATAGTAAAAAGCTTCCAGACTGAAACTAAACAATTTTGTATACCTAATTCGTCGCTGCTTGTTCGATGACCCTTTTCACTCCTACTACTAGAAACACCAACCCCGTTGACATTCAACACTTTTCCATTGCTTTTGACTGCAGGCTTCGTAGGAGGTTCTTGGTCGAGTGCACTATGTTTCTTGACGTCACCCTGCGCCTTTGCACCGGTAGATTGTTGGGCACCTTTGGGTGTAGATTTCACGAAGGTTCCCATCGTCGGCGACTGACTTTCTGACGTAACACCGATATATCCAATGGATTTGGTCTTATCTGATACCGACAATTCATATTTGGAACACAAATAAACCATTACCGTAGACCTGTTGTCAATTTTACAACTAAAAAAATGTCTTCGCTTTCGTGTTTTCATGAATTCGAATTGTTAGCTGTAATCGAGCTTTGGCTCAGATTATAAAGGCTTGCTTTTTTTCAAGATAACAGATTACAAAATAAACACAATTTTCCATTGGATTTTGTGCAGAATTTGACAACTGCTGAAATTCCCTGGGTATTCACACATTATAAAGAGTAAGCTCCATTGTAAAGGCAACATTTTTGGACGTTAATTTTCCAATGAAGTGTCTCCGTTTCTGGTTTCGTACATGTTTTCTCGCAGCTTTCAGGATAATGTCGGTGAGTTTGACGTCAGAAACTTGTTTTGGTCAGGATCTCCAAAACGCGCACTGAGGCACCCACACGGGCTACACTCTAAAAAATGAAAGTGTTAAATCAACACTTTTATAAAGTTAGATTCAACTAATGCAAGTGTCAAACTAGCGTTTCAGCAGTAAATGCAACTCTTCAGTTGAGTTACATTTAACTCTTTCAAAGTGTTGTCACTGCCCGAACTCTTTAAGTGTTGATTTAACACTTTGGTTTTTATAGTGAACGTTAACAAACTCAACCTACCAGTATTTTCTTTACGCTGCTCTCGTTCATGTGTGTAGTGCTCCGTCTTGTCAATGCTATCAGCTCTTCTCATCTCATCTTTAGCTATCACGTCTTGCACTCCAGTCTCTTCATTGATCTTACATCTCACTCCCCGCGTCCCACCCTTGTCAGTGTGGTCATAATGGAATTCTTGTTCCTGGTATGGTGCCTGATAACCCACATCAACATGAGATAAATCAAAACTTGTATCAGACCATCAAACAAATAATGTGATGGTTATTTTATTTATTAATTTTTGCAATTCGCCCATCACAAGGCCCAAAGGCCACTCAAGGTGTGGGCTACTTTTTGAAGGGATAGAAACCTGCCCCAATGCGCAGAAACAAGACATGGTGAGATATAAACGCAAGTCTCTTCACAGCACAGCTAAAACAGGGAGGGGTATATAAAATGAATCCGTCTGCCAGACAAACATAAGCGATTCTTCCCCCTACTTAATTTAATGTTATTAAGACGATGTTGCCGAGAATCGACTAAAGATTATAAAAACTACAAACAGATTGTGTTTTGATCTCATTTTAACTTTATTACATTGCAAGGCCATTATAAAAGACAGTTCGCTGTTTCCTAGAAAATGAATGTTTCATTTATGATGTCCAACCGTCTCGGTTTAATTTACAGCGTCTCCTAATGGTAGACACAGAAATCTGCGATACTGGATGCAAAACCGAATTACACCTGGTACCAACCTTTTGATGTCGATGCGGTTTGCGATGTTGACCAGTTTCCACGCGTTCCTGGTTGGACTGACAGTCTAGAAGAGTAATGTACCTCGTGAGGCTTTCGTAGCTTCCAGCATTACGTATATCGTCCATTAGTAACTGGGATGGATGTAGATTTGTCGTGTGGTGATGAGGATGATGAGGCTGGTACAGTTTACTGTAATCAAAGCAATTTATATAAAAAATCGCACTTCAATTATTATGTTCTGACTGTGACTAGTATATACGGAAATAACTTTTATTAGATTTCCTCATTAATTTTCCTTAAATCCAAGACGGCGGTCGCGTCTTGAATTTTGTCGCGAATAGCTGGTATTGTTTAACTACTATGCTGTTTCAACGTTCAGTATTTTATCTGCAATTTATTTTGTGTCATCATAATGGGCAGAAGACCTTCAATGACGCGTGAGACGCATCCGTGTTTTCTTAACCCAACATATTTGAATAAAAATGCAAAACTTCAGAGTCATGTATGTCATTTCAGCTGGTATAGTGATTGCATACTATAGGGTCTCACAACAGTTTTCAAGAACTGTACCAGGGTATTATAATCATTGCTATGATTTGTTTTTCACCGCGTAGAAAATGGTGTGGGCCATCCAACAATGATTGTGGGCGGACTGTGGATGGGTGAAGGGGGGCGCCCTCTGATTTACGCCCATGTTTTAATTTACGTTGGTTGGCGTTGAAGAATGTCATAACAAGTAATACCCTTTATTGTGGTGTTTAGGTTTCTTGAGCTGTTGAGCATGTTCCTTTACCGAGTGGCCGTACCCAGCAGGCTGTACAATCACGTTGAGACTGGATGAATGGGAACCACCCCATGGGATATCTGCGGACGGCTGGTATCCCCGTTTGGAATGTCCACGCCAGGACTGTGGATGTGGGAAATAATCGGCAGGTCTGTGATGCGCAACTACCGGGCCATAATGATGACTGGGATCTTCAATGAAGGGAACGTGATGTCTACTTCTACCTGTGGATGAGTTCATTTGCAACAAAATTACATCACTTTCGAGTTTAACACGACTGAAAATTAGTGTTATAACAACAACGGTACACTGCGCAAGAAGTAATTATTTAGATCCGTAACATACATATATTAGTTACTAGGAGAGCATGGAGAAAGAAACACTGGTTTTGTAAAAGTAGACGAAAAAGGGAGAAGAGACAAGTACGCAAATAACATGTTCTGTGAACAATATTTTAGTGGACTGAATTTTTAACGAATTTAATAGAAACCGTCTTGAATCACTCACCCAAACAATGAAAAAATATATTGTGTCAGATGTAGACCCAAGGAAATATTCAATGACAAAGATGACGAGAACAGATATTGTGAATGTTCGGTCAAAATGGAAACTCTGCTGAACGGTATACGCGTTATGTGATGACTGCATGTGACTGTGAGCGATGTATAGTGGATGTCCAATAATCTAGACTGCACATTGGATATTGCGGTTATAGCTGTTGCTTAGGATGATGGTATGAGCGTTGCTGTATGTGCATTCAATACTTCAACGCAAGTTCTTCAACGCACATCCGCTACTTTGGAAACGGCATCAGCCAAGGTAAGCTACACCCGCCTGACAAATTATTTTGCCCATCTCACACTAGACAAAAACAAAAATCCCCAAAAGCCGGTAAAATTGTACTTACCACTTGCTTTGCTTTCGACATGTCTGATACCCGCTGTGTTGTGGAGATGAATTGTGGATGGGTAGTGGTATCCCTCGTTATGATGGGCATGCCTAACATCATCTACATGATATGAATTCCTGTCATAGTCCGTATGGTGGTGAGCGAAATTAACATCTTTCGGATGGTCTAAGTATTTGATGGATCCGTGTCTTGAAGAAGTCGAACTCTCAATCTTAAATTAAAAAAAAAGTTAGAAAGTGTCCGGGACTATTGCCTCAGATTGCACCTTAGAGCATCTAGAATGCCCTTAAGCGGGCCCCATACAGACTCCACGCTGTCAGGGATATACGCTTTTTCGCTTTTGCACTGACAAAGCATTCTTGATTCTCAGCCCCCCTAAACAATAATTATTATGGACCCGCCCATGGGGAAAATCCTTGTCATTTCACTTCTTTCCACGTTAAGATTATTTTATTTTTAATCATCAAAATTTAGTACATATTATACACAATGAGCCAATTTTATATAATAATTGCCTCACAGGTTGGTAAATGAACAGTGACAGGCATTACCTGTTCACTGGATCCTTGTCTTAATCTTGGACCTGAACGCCTGTAGTCCAGCCCAGGATGACGACGCTCCTTTTCCTTGTGAAGCTTCCAGAGTTGTTTCAGAAGATCTTTTTCCTCTTGTCTGTGTACATTAGCCTGGACATGACGAGCATTCTCCAATGATCTTATATGGATATAGCAATCAACAATTATCAGAACATACACAATTTTACTTCACAGAGTAAAGTAACTATAAGCCATTTTCAGATAATGTGATGACTACTATATAGGGTACCATGGTTTGGGTAAATTTGTATGTAACACCCAAACCAAACAGTGTACTCCTATATTGTCCACTATATCTCAAAAGGCAAATTGTTTGATGAGGTAATGCCTCATAATACCGCTGTTTTCGAGAGACGAGAGAGGTAGGTTCAAACCTTTTACTCTCTAAATGTAAAAGAGTGAGAATTTCACTCGCTTGCCAGAGTGGTGTCAGTTGGCTCTTTTGAGAGCGAAACTCACTCTTCACCACTAATTTTTTGAGTGAAAGTGAAGTGAATTTCACTCTGAATCTAGTGAAAGTACATGTTTGTCACTCTAAAAATTGTTGGCCGCCATATGGCTCCTTACAAGAGTGGTATGGCGGACAAAAAGAGTGTTTTTTCACTCGTTTACATTAAGATAGTAGAGATACCCCGTTGATTGTCAGAGTATACCCCCGGTGCGGCACAATTCATTGGGCTTGAGATTTTAAGAAACATCGTCACAATAAAACATTTGAAAACTTGGATGACAACAGGTTGCCTTTATTATTCAAACCTACTTGGTCAAAAACTTCATTTCGGCAATTTCTTTCTTGTTGTTGACATTGACTGCATGTACGATGTCTGCGTCCATGGTGGGGTCATGCTCGTTAGCAGGCTCCATTCTGACTGAAATGTCCCGTCTGTCTGCTAAACTCAGTCAGACGACTATTTAATCCAAAGTGTACAGAGCATATTGAAAGGGTGGGCAGACTCTCTTTTAGTCCCAAAGAAACGAATATTTTCGGAGTCTTCAACTTGACAAACTCTCACTGAGTACGTAGACAGTCAAGAAGTAAAAAAAACACACCATATACCAACACACTACAAAAGCACGCAGCGCGTTATACTTGTTTTGCGTTCTCCCTAAGAGATTTCCTCTGACGTCACAGTTAAAAATTGTAATTCGGTTAATGTGACGTAACATACGATACTTCACGCACAATTTTACACCCTGCTGGTAACATTCATAGCTTTTTGGTAGCATATTGCCCCTCCCCTTCCTGGAATAGTTTTGAAAAGGCGCCTAGATTGAACATTTTTGGGGCATCCATGTTTTTCTACGATTTTACTTTATATCAGTTTCTACTTACACTTACGGTCGAAAAGTGGACATTTTGCTTTTGTTGGTTTCCTATAGCAGGAAAGTAGGTTGAACCGTTCAGATTAATGCTGTATTGTTCTACTTTTTCTGTGAACCCGTAAATAGTTTGTCACACAGTGCCACCATAGTCTGCTTTTTGGCAGTCCAACAACCCAAAAAGCCGAACGGATGTTTATGACATTCGTCCAGTATAATGCAGATGGAAACTTCGTGTACTAATTTGTGGAGGAAACTTGGCACATGTGTATATTTATTATGGTGTTCCATTAATGTGCCACTATGAACAAAAGTGTTTATTGTTAAAATTGTTTATTTCATCATTTCTGTATTCTGAAAGTTCTGTATTTGTCAAGTTGTTAGGTGTATTGACGTATTTGTTTCGTTGTTTCTTTATTTCTGTATGCCTGTGTCTTCCTTCCTGTTTCTTTGTATTTATTTCTTAAAATAAACCTGTATGTGTTTCTTCATTTGTTTGTCTCTTTTTTCTTGTTCTGTCTATTTCTGTATTTGTCACAATGAGGTATTTTGGTTTGTGTTTTATTGATGTCTGTGTTTCTTTCTCTGAGTTACTTGATTGTCTGGTTTGTTTATTTCTTGATTTTGTTATGGCTTTCTCCAGATATTTCCTTGTCTTTAATATTCTTTGTTTCCTTATTTCTTGCTGTCTTTGCATCTTTTTTATTTGTTTTTTTTTCCTTTTTTGAGTTGTTGATTTGTGTGTTTCTTTGTTTCTTTATTTTTCTTCATTTACCGTTTTTAAAATGTTTATTTTGGTTGTATTATTTATTTGTTTCTAATTGTTTGTGTGTTTTTTTTATTTCTTGTTTTTATGTGTTTCTTAATCAACCAGAACCCACAAAGAAACTAGACATTTCTAACAAAAGGAGAGACAAAAAGTGGACATTAGGAGCCCATGTGAAACTGTTAAAAATTGGCTGGGTGAAGAAAAGTGATGTCAACGTTGATGCATAACCGGTCATTTTAAAAAAAATTCTCATTTCTCAAAATAAAGTTTATGTACCGGTAGTTTCCGGTGAAATGTGGATGGGTGTGTCCCTCTTTGGGGCACTGATTTACCCCGCGGGTCACAGGTGAGAGCCCAAAGTACGCTAATGAATAAGCAATCAAGACAGTGTGCAAAAGGGGGTATTGTGCTATGTAATGTCATTTAGGGTACGCTTCATAATTACTGCTGCAGCCCGCCGAGTCCGACCAATAAAGACGGGTTTGTCTGAAACAGCCAACCAGATTTCTTACCACGGCAGTCAGGGTCCTTGCCGGATCTTGAACCCCACAGCTGTCCAGTGATACCGAAGAAAGCCGGGAATAAAGTCGCCACACCAAAAAAACAGAGAGGCCCCATCCTAAGCCCCCAAAGTTACCACAAAGTAAATTAACTGCAACATTTCATACGCAAACGTCGCACTACCTAGCAGGTGCCGCGAAAGGCGGAATCTCACTATAGCATTTTAACTTGAAAACTACAGCATTCCTATTTAGGTCAAAGTTGAACTTTCTCCTCACGTGAGAGTCACGCGGAACAGGTACTGTCGAAGACCCCCCTGCGACGCAAAAAATTCTTAAGCGACAGAAACAATTCTTTATTTCTAATGCGACGCAAAAATTCTAATGCGTCGGAAACAAATTCTAATGCGATACAAACAAATCTAATGTGACGCAAACATTATACTAATGCGACAGAAACAAATTCTAATGCGACGGGAAAAAAATCTAATGCGACGCTGATTTTTTGTAAAAGTAGTGGCATATGTGGAACACCATAATTTATACCATGATTTATATAAGTTATAATTTAGAGTTATATATAACTCTTTTATGAGTGTAGGTATGCCATCTCTGAAATGACCGCCATTTCATAATAAGAGCAGTAACTAGGGGTCTAATCTACAATTTGGTGTCTATAATGTAAGTTTGCAGGCTCAATTCGGAGCTAAAAAAAACATTGCATTTTTATGTCAATATTTTTTTTTCCTACAGAAAGTACTGGAAGGTTAGCATGCCTTTCCGTGTGGTTAAAAGCGTTAGTGAAATCGAAATCGGTTTTGAGCCACACACGGAGGCCGCGCGGTGGTGGTGGTGCGTGCGACATTGGCAGGGGCGACTTTGTTGTGTATGACTTTGCTGCTTTTTTTGCTAGGGCCGAGATGACGTCCCAGCATTCCTACATGCTTGTGGGGGTTGGTTGTCGTTTGTTTGGACTACTCGACCACTACCTACCGCACCCCCGCCGCCGTGACCCCGCATCGCGGAGACCATAATGTTTGTGTACATCATGACATTGTGATTTCTGTGTTTAATGATAGTATTAATTATCATTAATAAAGTGATAACAATTTTTTGAAATACTCGAATGACTCAGCAGAAACAATTTTGGACCTATGGACAACCGCACAACGTTATATTCCTGCTTATTAAGTCAACCATAAGTTGAAAACATGAACTGACGGAGTGATTGGAATGTCAACAGTCTTGTGACTTTGGACTGGCCCTTCCGGTCCTTCCGAGCGTGATGACACAGTCATTCGGAATCAAGATTCAGTAACGACCGTTATTCACCACAGTCACTAATATTACAATAGTGTTTATTACTAAAATTCACGGACGAAGAAATGTATCCAAATTTGTTGACTAACATTAACAACTTGCTTTTTCGGTGAGTCTCAGTGAGTGTATATGTGCAACGCAACAGCTTCCTTATAAAATGCTTCAAAATCAATAGACAATATGCTTTTTATTTTAACTCATGTCATTGTCATACGGTTTGGAGTGTCTGCATTTGATGATTTGCACCTAAGTTGATGCTGGACGGACAGGACCCACAGGTAATTATAATATCCAGTGTCTCTAAAGGATTTGGCCAAACTTGTTGAAGATGATTGTGAATGTAGAAGGGGCCTGAATTAAGTACCTACTAGTACTACACTACAGTATGACAGTAGTACTAGTAAGTACTAGTCATGCTAGTTTAGTACAACTACAAGTTGTACTTGACAGAGTAGGACTGAATGTAGAAAGAAGAAGGGGGCCTACACTAAAGTACTACTAACTACTGCTACTAGTTTAGTACAAGTTGTAGTTGACAGAGTAGGACTGAATGTAGAAGAAGGGGCCTACACTAAACTAGTACTGTACTAGGGTACTAGTACTAGTTTAGTACAAGTTGTAGTTGACAGAGTAGGACTGAGTATGATTCTTTTTAGGTTGGTCAAATATTATGCCCATTGTATTGATAGGTTTAGGATGAATCATCCCTTAATTGGGGTCAAAATCAAGTCAAAACAAACATGAGTTCACCCAGAGTTCATGGGGTAGCCAGCAAGCAGAAGGCTGGGCAACGTTTTAAGGAGTACAAGCCCACCTTTACTGTGGTGCTGTTGGCCATACATCACATGTACATCACATGTATACCACATGTATACCACATGTATACTCCTAGAACTATGAGGTTCGTTCCGCTATCGTCTCCACGAGCCTCATAGAGTGATGTGTACAAATTCCTATTCGAAACTTTCTGCTATTCACGTTTACATGGCTACAGCTCTTTTTTGAAATCGGATCTCGCCAAAATTGGGCTCTGTGTGTTCTTTGAACTGTCATGTAGCGTTGCACAGGTCCAGAAAATCCACTCCGCAAACTAAAAATTGTTAAAAAGAGATAAATTCTTACCGTAATTCTGATCCCATTCAAACAGTATTGCAACAAATATGGCGACCGGAGTTGCAAAATTAACTGGTATGCTGCTATGCCGTGCGCTGGTCCTATGGGCTGGTTCCGCGTACCAGTTAATTTACAAATTTGTAAATTAACTGGTACGCGGAACCAGCCCATAGGACCAGCGCACGGCATAGCAGCATACCAGTTAATTTTGCAACTCCGGTCGCCATATTTGTTGCAATACTGTTTGAATGGGATCAGAATTACGGTAAGAATTTATCTCTTTTTAACAATTTTTAGTTTGCGGAGTGGATTTTCTGGACCTGTGCAACGCTACATGACAGTTCAAAGAACACACAGAGCCCAATTTTGGCGAGATCCGATTTCAAAAAAGAGCTGTAGCCATGTAAACGTGAATAGCAGAAAGTTTCGAATAGGAATTTGTACACATCACTCTATGAGGCTCGTGGAGACGATAGCGGAACGAACCTCATAGTTCTAGGAGTACCACATGTATACCTAGACCAACAAAGATGATCAGTATTTTGATATTAAGACTTCAAAAGAGTACTAGTAAAGGAATAAAAGAGGGCGATGAGCTCTCAAACAGCCTTTTAAAACCGGCAGGGTCATGGCCGTATAAAGGATTATCACATGGCCATGACCCTGAAGGTTTGTTGACAAAGTCGTTTAAGACCCAGTCATTACTCTTTATTCCCATTCATAAATCCCCTTAGATTAAAAACATAATAATTTTCTTTTTCCCCATCAGCACGCCAGCTACAAAGCCTGAATAATTAGTAGCTCTTCTGTAAATCCTCTCTCTACTCAACTATAGCCCATGATTTGGGGCATGGAGTTGAGCGTATAAGCCCAATTAGTGTGACGGAGATCTGGGAAAGCAGTCTCAGCCATTTAATCAAAATCTGTGCCACACTACTGAGGCTGTTTGATTGTAGTTTCTCACCATACTTTCCTTACTCCATGGTAGCTATAACAATAAGTTTGGTTGGGGCTGAGGGTGGTGTTCCAACAGTTTCCCAAAACTGACAACTAGTGGGTCCCAACGTTTTGGGTGATGGGACTGCTCAAAGGAAAGCTTACACTGTTTGTACAATGCTGTGTTTTTATTATCCTTACCCTCCCAAATCCCTCTTGAATCTTTTTTGTCTCTGCCAAAATAAAGGATTCAGAGGGACTGACGTCAGAAAGCAGCGCCGTAACTAGGTTAAAATTTTAGGGGGGCGGGGGGGGGGCACTTTTGGCCAATTGAAACTAGTTTCCGTTTGTATTTTTCTAAACAAGCCCCCATTCAGCACCCTTCTGACGTGTTGAGGCAAAACAAAATACATTCTGCGTGTAAAGAATGTAAAAACATTTAAATTACTAAAGAAAAACTAATAATGTAACATTTTTATTCTGGTAATTTTTAATCTCTAAAGTCCAGATATCAAATGGGGGGGGGGGGGGGGGGAGGCCACGGACATCAGTTGGGGGCACATGCCCCCCCCCCCTTAGTTACGCCACTGTCAGAAGGACTGATAAGAGTGAGTGTTGTAGGGCCAAATGTTGCTTATAAATCACTGGGTCAAGCATTCCAATATTACCCAAGTCCAAACAATTTGGTGTGGAGTGACAGAGGAAAGGAGGATATTGGAGGATTGAAGTTGCCAGTAGGCAAAAAGGCCTAGGGAGTAAGGGTTTTAAACATGTTAATCAAGGTAGGCTTTATTCATTACTTTGTTAAATTTGTTGTTTGGATTCTATTTTTATGTTTCCATAGGGAAAGATCAAGTGACTAGGACTTACAATTCAAGTACAAATTGTAGATCACCAGTGAAAGTATCTAACATCATCATGTACAGATTACCTAAAGTAATCCAGGGCCATCAGAGGGTGCTGGGAAAGCTCCGCCCAGACGATGCCAAAAAAATTGTAAAAAAAGCCCTGGAACAACTCAGTGACCATCCTGATCCCAAAATACGACACATTGAGCACCTTAAAAGTGTTTCCCAGGGAGTACAACGGGAACACTTTCACACAGGAGGGCGCTATCCAGCTAGTGGGAAATCGCTTTTTGGAGATTCATATGAAGTGTGGTCAGATGACATGGCTTGCATTCTTCAGGGGACCTGCCTCCCAGGTAGCACAAAGTATTGTCGAACCAAATCCATGTTTGGTAAGCTTGATTTGACCGATGTCATGCAGGGAACATTAATGAAGCGTAAAATGTCCACGTTTACCATGACCTCAGCACCAATCAGTCGTACCTTTCACACCTTAGTAAATCCTAGCACTTCAGATTCTCGAGTATGTCAGCAGCTACCGAGAAAGGTCTTTGGTCATGATGGTAGTCGGGCCAGGAGCTGTTTACAGTCTAGCTTGCCCAAGGAGGTATGGAATGAGGAGATTGCATGTGTCCTTCAAGGAACTTGTCTCCCTGGCAGTACCCGATATTGCCGTACTAAGTCTATGTTTGGCTCGTTACATCTTCGTGATGTAATGCAAGGGTCATCATCGTCACATCGATGCTACAGCACTGGGCCATCATCAGATGATGACCAAGCATCATCATCTACATCAGCAGGTAGCCAGCTCACACAACGTCAGAGGCTCAAGAATGCTGTTAGAGATTACGGCTCTACTGTAATAGTCTTCCACATCTGCATCTCATTGATGTCCCTGGGAGGGTTTTATCTTGCTGTCTCCAGGTAAATATGCTCATTTTATCAGCTTTAGAAGTGGACCATTACTGTCATCCACAAGTTGTAATGAAATTAAAAACAATGGTGAAAATAGTAACTTGTTTATAAAACAACAGCATACAACGTAAATGAACATGTACGCTATATCATCATGTCAGTGCAAAACGTATCTGGAAAATGAGTTTTTACATGACACACATTTATCTTCTACATACATGTAGCAAGAAGCAACACAAATAAGTTTGATCTCTCAAAAAATCCATTTGATATTGTCTGTCTGAGCGAAATCTTTTGAAACATTTATCTTGTCAACCTGCTGGATTGTTGTATCATTAGGAAAGATAACCATCATGGTAGTGGGGTTGCTATGTACATGTACGTACATCCAACATAGTCACTTTTGTTCACCTTGAACTAAAAATGTACATGTAAGCAAGGACAGCCTTGCTAATGTTGACTCTATGTGGCAACCAAGTTCTGTGGAGTTCATAAACACAAGGAACTCATAAACAAACTGAACTTGAACTTGAGTGTTTGTTAAATCACAAACATACGGTGTTCAGGTTTTGAATGAAGGGTGTTCTGACATGGGATGTCATGAAACATCCATTGGTCATTTCATGGATAGTTTCATTTTTTATCCCTTTATTTTACTTGGTTTATATTTTAATTTTTTGGTTTATTTTTACCTATAGATATATTTTTCTTGGATCTGAGAGTTGGTTTTGCTGTATATATCATTGCATGCTGGAATATCTTTGTGGTGGCTCTGGGAAAGCTGGTTGGTGCTCGGCGTTTCGGCCGGTGTGCTCTGGTCGTCTTCTGGAGGAGGCATTCTTCTTGGAATGCATTCTCCTGGAGACGATCGGGTGTGTTGGGCGGGACGTCAAGTGCGTCGATAAGTTATTCCTTTTAAATTTATGGTTTTTAAATTGTCATCCTGCTCCTTTTGTTTTACTACTGTGAGTTGTCTGTTTAAATTTATAATGTATATATTATATATATATATATACATATATATTATTTTGTTGTTATATTTTACTTGCTTTGTTTTATTACTGTTAATTGGTTGTTGCCGTTTTGACGTATGCTAACTTATGTCTATTGTTACTCATTTTAAAGGGGCTGTGTCGTCATGATCGTAGTCTGCCTGTTTCTGGGCCCAGAAACATGAACTCTCACCCAGTTACTGCACGCGCCCGCCTCGACCGTCATATCACAAAGGGCGCCGTCATTATTATTCTGTGATGTGACCACCACTCACGCGCGTGTGCGCGCAATAACAGATTGGGAGTTCATAATTCAGTCTAGCCACAGACTCGCTGTGATCATGATGACACAGCCCCTTTAAGTTTACTTAACCCCTATTTTACCTCTTTTGCTAACTTATGTCTATTGTTGCTCATTTTAAGTTTACTTAACCCCTTATTTTACCGCTCTAGCTTAATGCAAATATGAGTATTTCGTTGTGCATACTTTTTATTTTTGTTTATTTTATAGTTTAGTTTTGTTTTTTTAATATCATACTCTTTGCCCAGAGTTGTTGTATATTTTATTATTCTCCATGTAAAATATTTATTGTTTTAATCTCATGTTTTGTTTTTGATAAATGGCTTTTCTTAATTATTGTATTTACTTTTTACTTTTTACTGTTTGTATGCAGGGCCCTTAGGGATAGCAGTGATTTTACAGATAAGGCTAACCTGTCTTAATAAAACTGCAAATAAATAAATAAATAAATTGTTTTTCAATAGTTAAAGGGAAAAATGGTTTCAGTCATGGACTCCAAAAAAATCTTCCTCAAACATGACAGCATTTAAGATATTGTCATTGATACTGATAACTCTTTAACAAGTTGGCTTTATATGTGAGGATAGACTTTCCATGTAAGCTATGTGTGGGTTCATAGCCTACACCACCCTGGTGAGAGTGCCTTATTGCCATAAAGGAAAAGATTTTCTAGTATGTAAATATTCAGTTGTAGGAGTGCCATTTTCTTGTCATCTTTTACCCTTTAATGGCCTTTTTCTTCAGTATTTGTATAACGTGATTTTTCTATTTTTATGCAGTGGTTTGGATGTTCAGTCTCTTCTGACGACCATTGGTTTAAGCTCGGAAATGGTGTCTTCACGGATTGCTGCTGGGACGAGTACATTCCTGATGGCATATGGTGTTCATAAGGTGTTTGCACCAGTGCGGATTGCTGTGACGTTAACTTGCACACCGTTTATTGTGCGCTACTTACGTGGTATTGGTTTACTGAAGGTTAAAGCTGTACCTATTTCAAAGTGATTAGCATCTTTTGAAAATGCTAACTGTACTTTTAGAGTAAATCAACTCATTAGTTGCATTCTCAGTTGTATACTTTTGTGCATAAACACAAAGCACATCTACATCCAACATGCAATGAACAGTCTTGGGATAAGCTTTTGTACTTTAATGTTGAGAAAAATACACAAAATAAACCACAAATAAAACAAAAAAATGTAGCCAAAATAGACCGATTGCGCAACAATGTTGACATATTGACATGTATTTTCCTGTAGAGAGCTTTGTTACCTTGTAGTTTCTTTTCTGTAGGGCCTTGAGTAATTTTTGTTAGAAAGTGCGCTTTATAAGTTTGTATTAGTATTTTTATTATGCGGTCACGTGACCTCCTACTGGGTACAACGCCATACAGCTGATGGCAAAATACGTGTAAAGAGA
This sequence comes from Marthasterias glacialis, assembly GCA_911728455.2. Lineage (NCBI taxonomy): Eukaryota > Metazoa > Echinodermata > Asteroidea > Forcipulatida > Asteriidae > Marthasterias > Marthasterias glacialis. The sequence continues at coordinate 20,301,995 of OU452222.1, read as the reverse complement.
TATGCCGTGACACAGAGTAGTATGTTGTGGCATTAATTTAAATCACATCTCCGTTTCATAATTTAACAGAATTCTACTAAAAAGAGGTTTTTTAGCCATGTACTACCTGCGTCGGACGACTATTTATGTAGCCACCCGCCTGTTATTTTGTTTGTAATCAATGTTAAAAAAAGGATAAATAATGTTAGAAAAGTGAGCATTAATACCTAGCTTTGCAAAATTTCAAATAGGCAAAGGAAACACACAGTTTTGGAAAGCAATTTCTTTGGATGATTTCAACTTTGAAACTTTGAAATTTTTGTGTTAAAAAGTGTGTGGTAATCGCGGTCCTCTGGCCTAAGGTTCCATCGTGCACATTAATTTTTATACATTATTTGTACAATTTTCAAAACTTGCTGGAACTGTCCTTACTGGCTTTATTCAGCCACTCGAAGGTCTCTGGTACAAACTCTGGACTATTTTTCACAGATTTCGAGCAAGAAAAGCCTCGATCGAATAAACTAAATGCAACAATCATCATGTACCGTACCGCTCTTTCCTATTGAGGACGTCGTGTGTGTTTACATTTTATACCCAGAAGTGGTCACGTGACGCAGGTCGCGCAGTCGGTCTATCGTCACTTTGTTGTTGAACTTGGACCAAATTTCTGTGATTGTGTTTGTCGCCAGCATCTCCTACACACTGTTGTATGGTTCATTATATAACAAGTATCATTTGATTGGAGGATTTTAGGTCAGGCGGCATTCATTAATCAAACAATTACACATGGCCTATGTCATAACCCATACATTTTTCGTCCCGTCCTTTTTTTCTCTTACTATTGCACGCTACATTTAGACCACACCATGTGTTATACAGCAGAACGAAACAATCTTGTACAGTTTGTTTTTTGTTTTAAAGTTTTATTCTCCAATCAAATGACAAAGATTTACTTGGATGATATAAAGCAAAATAATAATAAATCTTTTGCACTTGTGCAATGGCAGGCCTGGAATTACATCTTTGATATGTTTTAGAGGGCAATGCCATTTTCATTTTACAAAGGGCACTTCCATTGGAAAAATCTAAATTTATGGTAAACTTTTGAAGGGGCACCAAGGTCAAGACCAGGGCAACAGAGGCTTTGGCCTCTGTGTACTTCCAGGCCCTGCAATTATGGAGGGAGTATTTTCATTTATTGAAAGATGGAATGGAACATTAAACTTGGGCTAGTTGGCTTCCCCTTGTTGAGTGAAACATTCCACACTCCAACTCGTGAAAATACCCTCACCATTGCACTCATGATTTGTACACCAGTGGGCTTGAGTGTGTGGCCTATACAGATCGATGCCTTTTCAAAAACAATTTTGGACATGATGTATGGACAGATGTACAGTACATGTACATGTATATAGCTATGAGCACATAATGCTCAAATAGGACCATAATTATATGCTTTTCTATTACTAGGTGAGTACATCATTTTCAAGGGGTCTATTTATAGTTTTATTTTAAAAAGATAACTTAAAGTTTGGTTCACTTGTTTACACTTAAAGGTACATTGCGGCCTCATATTTCTAAAAGAGTACCACTTAAAAATTGTATGTTAATGTATTCTTTTGAGACTCTATTCTTGTAAGGGCAACTATTTTTGTTTTCATTATTAAAGGGAAACCTCTATGAGGAAAATTTAAATTTGTAGGAGAACATTTCAAAGAAGCACCAAGGCAATGACCAGGTCGCATGGAGACATTGCCTCCATGAAATATAAAGCCTTCTTAACATTCTTAAGCTGTTTGGAGTATTTGAATCCTGTTGGTAAGTGATAACATTTTTGAGCTGGAAGTGCAATGTAAACTAATGGTATACATACATGTACATGAGCATTCGTCACACTGCACTTCCGGCTCCAAAACGTCACCACTCACCATAAGGATAGTTATTAATTCAGCTACAAGTTTATTGAGCAAAAGTGTACATATACCATACGTATAAAAGGAAATTTGTTGAAGCCAATCTTACTTGGTCATTATAACAAGAAGTGTGTTTATTCTTTTCATTCTTAATGAGGGTACATTATCCATTTGGAGATTATTCCAATAGTCTGAATTATTTCGTATCAACAATGTCACTGGGCATGCTGGGCAAAATAAAACCTCAAGTTCTGAGTACATGTAAACAGTGCTTAACAGGAATCGATGAATATGGGTACAACACAAATAATATTCTTTATCCCCGATGCAAATTAAACATCTACTTTACCTCAAGTTGGTGGATACTCACAACAAGGCAAGTTTTAAGTAATCTGTTTGCGTCTTGCCAGATTCTTTATACAGTGAGCTCAACTACAATCGTCCAAATCTACCTACTCAACAATATGCAAATAAGGAAATTACAAATAACTGATTTAATTTGCTTGTAACTATACATAGTGTTTAGATTAATCAATCTGCTGATGGTAAGCTCCAGTGATACTATTTAACAAAAATTTCAAGAGGTCAGTCTACAAATAATCAATACTAATTTTATGTTATTTAATTTTAATTATTTTATGTCATTGCAAAAGGATTCCTCATAATGTGAAAGCTTAACTTGACTATTAGCTGCTGGTGTGCGCATTTACATAAAGTTGTTTCCACCAGTGTGTATTGTTTAAATATGAAATGTTATAAAGGGGGTACTGGACTGAATCATGTATTGGCAAATATATTGAGTGGGTACAAGGTTTTTATATGCAGTCGGTTGAAAACAATTTAAATTTACTTTCTTTGGGATTTTCAGGAAAATAACTTACTGGTGTGGCTGTTGTGTCTCTTTTACCTTCAAGTAAAATAAACATTGCAAGGGAAACTGACTTTTAACTTCATTATATTTCATCATTATAAACACAAGATCAGTTCTACATAAAACTCAACATACACATAACTTAGCATTTGTGAATTAGAGGCCAGTCATTGACAAAAGCCCATGCAATCTTTTTTAAATTAGTTAATCCACTTAATGCTGCTGCAGATAAATGATTAAGGCCTTAAAATCTAAAGTCAAACATTCACTAGTTGTACCGAGATTAAAAAACAAAACAAACAAAAACAGTAAACAAGCATCCAAAATGAAAACAGAAAATAAGACCACAAATTTATATAACATTAGTCATACATGTATTTTAATTAAGGTACAGTAATATTTAAAACATTTGACCATTCAGAGTAGGTTGGACCTGGCATTTCAACCATCATTACCCTTTACTCAAGTTCATAGAGATGGTTAGAACATTTTGCCAAGTTATACCATAAATATTTTGGCTAGTAAACCTGTGTCTACTCAACATCATTGACTTGTACTTAGCAGCTTCATCCACCTGGAGCCAGTTTCCCAAAGAGCTAAGAGCCTGGGTAAACCATTATATGACACCCTGGACTGGGTGAAGGTGGTTTATCTTCATCGCTATGCAATTACCATTGTCTTGTTTGGATCGAGTGCCTGGTGTGACGTCAAAGTGCTGTTTTAATTCCTAGGCGCTTAGGGGCACTATATACAGGGTTGGTAAAGCTGATAGTGCAGTGTTCTTACTTTGTCTGATTCAATATATACATGAAAAAACAAACCTGTGAAAATTAGAGCTCAATCCGTCGTCTGAGTCAGGAGAAAGTAGTGAAAAACCGTGCACACTTTTCAGCATGTAAACACATTGTCCTTAATTTGATTGTTGGATCCCAAATCAACTGCTGTGTAATTACTAATTTATTAATTTTTTTTAGGTTTTCAGATACAGTTTTCTCGAATATGACAGCATTTCAGAAGGAAATATTTCACTGAAAAATTGGTTCTAGTACTAACTTCATAAACAGTAAGCTTTCAGACTGAAACTAAGCAACAATGTTTTTCATCCTTACCAATCCTGTTAGTGCCTTTAAAAGCAGGAATAAAGGCTAATACATCTACCCGTAGAAAATGGGCTTTGAATAGATGCTGTATTTTATCAACTATAAAGAGTCGGCCTCGGGCAGTGAAATCATTGAACAAAGACAGAAAATGGTGCAGCACAATATAAATACAGCTTTGATTGTGAGTTGGATTACTTACGCTTAGTAAATATCCTACATAAAAAGGCCACAGCATTTTGATAAAAATGGATCTTGGAATACTTGTATTGCATTTCATGTTTGTCCACTCCATACACATTGGTGACAATCGAAGAAGCTTTAAAAATGTCGGATTGGTTGATTTACACCTCAGACATGAAAAAGTATTCACACAATTATTTAGTACAAGAGGAACAATTGGTTTGTAAGTTTAAATACAAATGTACACAGTTTTTACACTCGGTACCCATTAGAATGATCTGCTGCCATATTTTAGCAGTGCAATGATCGGTGCCTCATGTATTGTATTTACACACACTTGATCCAAGTGCAAGATGACCTGCAGGTCACGACTTCTGCCCCTGGGTCACTGTTTTATGAGCCTTCTCAAGGATCCATGGATGAGCTAGTACACCCACTAGAGGGAGACGTTGGGAAGGGTTGTACTTCAACAGCTGTGGAGAAAAGTTAGATTAAGTCATTGTTTATGATATCAACAGATTGAACTGGAATTAGCAGCTCACTAAAGGCCTCCACATCAACCCACATAAAAACTTATGAAAAGTTTACCTTGCAACTAGCATGAAATACCATTAGGAATCAATAGGCTAATAGTAGACCGTGTTACAAAAGAAAGCTGTTTGTATAAAAGCTTCCTTCCTTCTCCCGTTACCTCTCTCTCAATGTCAATCCCTCAGTGTGTTAAAAAAAAACCTCAAGTCATTCTAGTTTTATCCTAAACACTCTCATTGCCCTCCCGACATTAAATAATGTTTTCCTCAAGATCCCATTGTTTCCAGTTCACTTGTTCAAATTATGATTCTACTTAAGCATATTCATACTCAAATGTGTTAGTGAAATAATAACAGCTTTATTTGTTGATGGTAGCCGTGTCACCATGAAGATTATTTTCAACGGGCCAAAATAAAAACAGATTAAGCAGAAATAGATTTTGTAGTTTTGTCAGTCTACTGTTTATTGTTTTCAAAGTCTACTGTTTATTGTTTTCAAAGTATGTTGTGTCTTCATTCTGTTCCGCTGTTGTACTGTTCTTCAGGCATATTCACCACAGGCCCCACTTTTGGGATTCTGCCTCCACCCTAAATTATTTTCTGTAAGATATTATACTATTTGTGTGTAATGGAAATAAATGTTACACTAAATGTAATTGATTTGAATCAAAAGACTGGCTCAATTTTATCAATATTTTCATTCATCTAACTCGTGCTGGCGAGAAGTCGTTCAGTTGGCAAGTTTAATTTTGTTGATACTAGGATCCTAAATGAGAATTTTTGTTTTTTAAAGACATCTGTGTGTCCAAGACAAAAAGCAAAGTGACTTTCATTACCTTTAACACTAAATCTTTTGCACCTGGTGAGACGTGACTGGGGAAAGTAAAATCCACCTGTTAATAAAAGAAGAAAAGAAAAAGATGCATTAAAAAATCTAAACTGAATTAATCTGTAAATCTATACTATGTAAAGGTTTAATTGAACTATACATTTTCTTAGCAATTTTAACTGAAGATTTGGCTAGCTAACAAAGGTATCTTTCAAGTAATACACTAAATTTGTAATACACAATAAAGTTTTTTAACAAAGGATTGGTGTACAATGTACATGTGTAGACCATGAAACCTGTGACATCTAAGCTTAGTGATGTCACAGTTTGTTGTACACAGCTCAATGGAGGGAAAACATAAAATCTTGCATTTCAGATTGCACCATACTTTTTTTGTCAACTTTTTATATGAAGAAAGGGGGCATGTCTAAAAACATGTACAGCAGTTATTGTTATAGCTCTTGAATTTATGTGGAAACTATTACACTTCCAATATGACCAGTCTAGTAACTTGTTTGCCAGGATATGCCTGAAAGGTACAGGTTCACTCTTTCAGGCCTTGAACTTCATTCTTGAAGGGGCACGGCAATTTTCCTCTGTCATGGGGCACTTCTATGAGGAAAATGTAACTTTGTATTGGAACTTTGTAGAGGGCACCACAGCAAAAGCACAGGGCACCTCGGCAATTGCTGTGGGTGCCATGGGTTAATTCGAGGGTTGCTCTTTTTGTAATCAAAGGTTACATGGTTTATACTACATACAGCTTCCAGTAGTGGATGTTCACAGACCGAAGAATGACTTTAGTGAAAGAGTCAAAACATTGGCTTTGTAAGAATGTCCAGGTAAACAAGGCTCTTCAGATAGCTACGGTAATGAGAATATTAACCTTTGTAATTTTCCTGTAAGTTTCAGTGTGTCCTTGTGATTCAAAGGGTGGTTTGCCAACTAAGAACTCATAGCATAGTATTCCCAGGCTCCAGAGATCCACTGTTTCATCATGGGTCTTGCCCTCAATCATCTCAGGGGGTAAGTAGTCCAGGGTACCACACAGGGTTGCTCGTCTGTGAAACATTAATAGCAGCAAAATAGTAACTGTAAATCAGTAACTGTTAAAGCCCTAAGGAATCTCAAAGCAATTGGTTATTTCCAGTTGACTCTAAGCTCTGAAAAAACAACTGTCTTATCAAGATACAGGAACAAATAGTTTTATTCAGTGGTAAAGAGCAATATGTAGCCTTTGCCTCATTAATATGTAATTTATTAAAGGGGCTGTGTAGTCATGATTATAGCAGGCCTGTGGCTGTGCATGGATGTGACTGCCAGTGCGCACGCACACGTAGTAACTGGGTTATTCCATTTACAGCTATAATCATGACGACACATCCCCTTTAACATGAAAAGTTGTTCAGCTGTAACTATTTCTGATCAAAGTTTGATTGAACCCTGCTTTGTGACTGACCTTGATGAAGGGGCATGGACTGACCAACCAAAGTCAGCAATCTTGAGATCACCCTTCATTCCTAGCAGTAGATTCTCTGGTTTGATGTCTCTGTGAATCACCTTCTTGGCATGGCAGTACACAAGTGCTTTAGTCAACTGGGCTATGTACTGCATGTACATGGGCATGGAAGATAAATGAATAATTACAGCAGTTGCATTTGTAACAAAACACTAAATTGATTTACTTCTGAGCAAGCTTACGTGTTGACCAAACGCAACCTTGGCTACGCCACAGAAAGTCTGACACGAAAAAACCTTATTGGAAAATGTAAACATGTGTGACACGTAATTATAGCGCACACGTTCATGTCTTGAAGAGGCGTAGCCAGGATTTTTAAACTGGGGTTCACAAGGGGACATTGCTTTTCATTTGGGGGGGGGGTAGGCACCTTCTTTTGACTAAATTTTCTCAGTCCATGTTTAAACACTTTGTACTATGTCTGTACAGTAAACCGAGCAGCTTGTCCATGGTGGTTTGCACAACTGCAGGTATGGCTGCCGCATGCACGCATCGATGCACTGTGAATCCTCCATGCTGATTGACACTTATGTGCGGCTGACGCGCTATTGTCTCACGCAAGCGTGCGGCGGCCATAGCTGCGGTGGTGTAAACCACTATGAACAAGCTGGAGTAGTGTAAACCTGGGAGTCTTCTGAGCAGTTTGAACAAACTTATTCTCTAATGTGAACAAGCGTAAAATCTCCCCACTGAAGCCAAACCGCCAAATTTAATAACATTTTCACGATGGTTGTACATGTATGGTGTGAGGATAGGTATTAGTACTCTTTCAAAAGCCAGTTTATACTCAACTGAATTTCCATCTGATCTTTCAGACAACTATGTCTGAATCTCAAGAAGCTTGATACTACTGCACTATTTATTATCTCTCAGGAAATAATCAAACAGACAGGATCCATAACAAAATTTTGTGTACATAAAAGATACAGGTCATTTAAAAGTGTTACTTCTTAAAGTATTAACTCACCGTTGCTGATCTTTCTTCATCAAAATGACCTGATTTCTGGGATTGCATCTCTTTGTACAACTCTCCTCTTGGTGCATACTCTAAGATTAAATACACTCTAGTGTCGTCATAGAAGTATCCATACAGACGTAGAATGTGGTCGTGTCTGTCAAAGAATTACAACAGGACATTGAGTTATTTATCACAGTAAACTACAACTGTTTGAAATAATCTGTTTGTTATGCAAATCTTGACTGTTTTGTTGTCCTGTTTTATTCAGAAACCAACGTTTTGCCCTGAAAACACTGCATTGGTGTCCTCTTTGCCGGCGAAACCTGGCCTGTCAATGTTGAGGATATCTCTAGTTTTGTTTGACTCAAAATAACAACATTAGGTTGCATTGGTCATCCTGCTCAGCATATATTTCTGACAGTGCCATTGGATGAGCGGGTCTAGGTGTTTGTAATTTACTTCTTAATGTTTAACATTTTTGCAAACTTTAAACACAGTTCATCCTGCAAACCTAGCACACACGTACACTGTCACACGGACAAAATTCATAGCACTATACACACGGGCACGGCCAAATACGCACAACAGTCCTGCACCAACATATGAGGTATTGGTACGATAAAAGGCATGCCATGTTTGAGAAAATTGAACAAAACAGAAACTTTTTAACATTAAATTGTTTTACGAAAATGATGGATTTATGAGGAATATCCTACTTCCAAAACCCACCGCCCAAAAATGTATGCGGCCATGGAATGTTAATCCGGTGAGATTAGTAGCCTCTGAAAATGTTCCGCCCCAGAAACGAGCCCTCATATTTAGGACAGAGGAAGAGCCCTATACATAGGGCTAATTAAAAACCAATGCTAACCTTAGGTGTGACTGGATCTCTATCTCTCTTCTCAATTGATGTTCTACTTGAGCCTTCTGCAGCTGAGACTTGAACAACACCTTGAGTGCTACAATGAACTTGGACCCCTTCTCTCTTGCCAGGTACACGTTGCCAAATTTGCCCTTCCCTAGGGGCCTGCCAATATCAAAGTCAGATAGACACCACTTGGAGCTGCAAAATAAACACAAACAACCAAAAACCTTTAGAATTTGCTTTTTAATACATTATTTCAAGGAGTCCCTCTAACCCCAAGACATTGCATGGTGGATGCAACAATGTGCCCCTCCCATGGGGTTAGGTCATAACAAATACAAATACACGTTGTCAGGGTAGACCATTTGCCTACGACCCAAAGATTCTTAAAGGTACAATACAGAATTGGTATTCATTAAAAAAGGTTTTATTAGTGTCATTCTGAATTACTTATTATGATATTCATACCAGTTCCAATCTTCCATAGAAATATTCCTGTCTGAAATACTGTCAAAGTCAAGAAAATTTGAAGCCCCTAATTTTTTTGTATAGTATATACTAAATCACACAAAGTAAGATCTCTGCACTAACAGGTACACCAATCCTGTATTATTTTTACATTTAATTCTTGATAAAATTGTTCTTGTTTGTGTAATAATTCCAGCAAAAGCTTACATCTCTTGGGTTTTCCGAGTTGATGATTTTTCTTTTGGAACATTATCTGCCTGTGAATCTTTGAGTGCCCGACTCTGTCCTGCTGGTTTATGTTGTTGATTATGTAACATGCTATCTGGTTTATTCTCACTGCTAGTGTCTGGTCGATTGGGCACGATTCTGGCTGCAGGTTTTTGTACCATGGCCTGGTGAGGTGCTGGCTTAGCTACATGTCTGTCCTGTGAACTACTGCAGCTTGATGCCAATGGCTGTAACAAAAGCATCACAAAACATCACATAATTCATTATACAAATTCTGGTGAAAACAAATGTTGATTTTGTGGAAATAATATTTTCAACAATGCTGGAAAAACTTGCTACATTTACAGGTATACCACTAATCTCATTGCAATTGTTGAAAAGTTTCGAGATAAAATCCAACCAACTTGTGAAAGATTTTGCTATGTACATGTAGCATGACTATTCCTTTCTGAGAAAAAAAGAAGAAAAAAAGCAGGATATTTAGTTCTAGACAAAACAACAGCATCTATATTTTAGTAGTAAATGGAATAACCCAGTCACTATGCGAGTGTGCACGCCGGCGGTCACATCACAGTTTGACAAGGATGGCACCGTTTGTGATTTGACCGCAAGTGCGCACATGTGCAGTATCCAGGTGAGAGTTCATCTTTCCATGCACAGCCACAGGCCTGCCATAATCATGACGACACAGCCCCTTTAAATGTGGAATCTTTTTGGTAAAAGCTGATACATGTAAATGCAACCTCTTTTATGATTTGTAATTACAACTTTTTTGTTACCTTGCCATTCTGCAATATTCTCATTGCTTGTGAAGATGTAGATGATGATCCTGCTGATGTACTGCCTCCCATACCATAACTCTTATTTTGTGAAGACATCACTCGTTTAGGAGCCATGTTGTGTCGAGGTACACCAGTTGGTGTTGTGAACTGTAAATCAAAGACATCCAGCAAGAATGTGTTAATTTTTGTTGTTTATTAAAGTTATATCAAATTTAACCAGTAGGTGCTGTGAATCTTTATGTTTTCTTCCATCCAGCCTGACAGCATTATTTTCTCGGATTTGCTAGAATCATTTTTCTTTGAAAGTACTGCTGACACATACAAAAAAATTGATTAAACAAAGACAAGAGAACAAATAACACAATGTTTATTGTTTTCTCTATCAGGACAATGTCAAATTCATGCACCATCTGGGCCGTGAGCTACAGCCGAGCATGCTATTGCTTCAAAACAAAATGTCTGTCGACCTTTGTTCCTGTATTCCGGTTTTACACAATGGCGTGTTTAAACGATCTTGTTTGCTAGCTCGGACAATTCTTATGTGTATACAGGTCATCTGGAAGGCATTTTACTTACCTTAGACTCAGGCTTGTATGCAGCCATACTTTATGTGCTTTCTTTGCTGATGGAAAAACAATCCTGTGACCTTTCTATACCTATAAATAAAGAACAAGAATATAGGCCTACATTAAATATCTTTACGCTGGTAATTCTAATTGTAATAATGAACAGGGCACTGGTAAAGTTGTTGCGCAAAACTGCATTCAAAGTCATCTAATGATAGCAATGCATCAGAATGACTTGAACGAAGGTACAAACAAAGACTGCCAACTTAGAGTACCCGTTTCTAACGTGGTGTAGGGCTAGTGCGACATTAACGCAGCCAGTCAGTAGTTTCAAACGCTATAATTGGCATTGTGTCCTACCACCACCAGGGCTACGTTGACATGTCATGTAGAAAAGGATCCTGAATTAGTAAAAACTAGGCCTACTCCGAGTCCTATAATTTTAATTTTTTACAAAGTATGCAAGATAAATCCAATAAAAAACAATCCAATTTACAAAACTGTCGTCTTATTTGGAGACACCAATCAACTTCAACATGCAGTTTCATACAAACGCTGACCAGTTTAACTTACATGTTTTTCACAATTTTAACAACAAATTAAATTAGTAGTAAACTGGTCCGACCGGTTCCGACATGTCCGTGTGAATTTCCGTCTGAATAATAACTTTGACCCTCCGTCGCTTTTTAAACAATAATTAACATTTTTTTAATTCATCATCTCGCGAACTCATCATGACGACCAAAATACTGTTAAAAAAGCGATGCAATGATGTTCAGTTCGTTAGGCAGTTAGGATCGAACTCAAAAATTCAAAAAATTTGGTCATTTATGACGTGTAGCTTGGACATGTTGCAGTCGGATTATTCCTACCTGCAGTGCACTGCAATTGAATAAGACCATGGATGATCATGATCAATGATGATTGCACTCGGATCGCAGCGACTCGAGTTCTCAATTTAATTTCTAAAACAAAAAGGTTCATTTTTTCGAATCCGTGAAAACACATAACAAATTTATAATTTCATTGATTACAATTTTATTACCAAAATACGATTTCTTACCGAAAAGAGAGTAAATCAAAGCAGTCAATCTTGAAACAAACTGTGTCCAAATCCGCTTCGACGTCCAGTTACTGCGCTTCATGAAATCGAAGTGTGTACCTTTTAAATTCGAAACGCAAAGCGGGGCTCCTGATTGGCCATTGAGACGCCGCTATTGTGCATATTCATGAATTTCAAAGACTCTTTTTTTTATTTGTTATAATAAGAATTTGATAAAACAACATTATGAATTAAAAATAAATTATTTTAAAAATGAATAAAATGGTGTTACAGCAAATGAAAAATGTTTGCCTTTTAATTTGTAAACAAAATAAAAACTAAATGATGCACTACCTATCAGGTGACTAAACCACGTGACTGGAGCTGCGTTGAAGTTGTAGTGTTTTGGACCACGAACTACTTATAGTGACTGAATGTAGTACCGTAGTGGTGTTAACTGTTATGTTTTGGACGAAAATGGCTCGAATATGCATGCTTTTCGTCTTTTTCTTGTGGCTAAGTGTTGTTAGCTCAGCATCTCAAAAACCAAATATTATAATCATGATGATGGACGATGTAAGTGGCTTCTTTGGTTGCCTAGTAAAGATTATAATATTGATTAATTTAGTAATTGATTGTTTTTGTATTTTGTCATGATCATGTGATATTATCTAGTGAGTGGGGCGCTGCTGTACTCCTTTTATTTTGTTGTTGAAATTTTGACTTCAAGTTCAACTGTCGTACTACTACTACTTCGACCGTTTAAGTCAAAATAATGAAAAAATGAGTATAGCGCCCCGGTTGCGTGACTGCTTAGTCTAATCCTGATATAAAACTAAAGTAAAAGTTACTAATATATAGTAATAATAGATACTATTGATATTATTTTTTATTATTTCGATAGCTACACAAAGTAGTACTTGTACTTGTTGTAGTACAGTGGACTTGTAGTTGTCTTACTGCTAGTAGTACTACTAGTAGTAGCTCTTGACTAGGTGGTTAAAACAAAAGGCTTTTTATCAACCAACTTTGCAGTCGAATTTCAGACAAGTCAACAGCTGACCGGGTCAACTTGAGACAGGTCCTTAAAAAAGATATGTTGAGTCAAGTTGTTCGTTCAGACAACTTGATGAAATGGTAATAAAAAAACTTTTATCCATTAAACCTCAAAGAAAAATCATTGGTTGACCACGTCGACTGTTCAGACTACCTGATGTATCGGCAGGTTGATAGTAATTCAAGGAGATTTCTTTTCAAGACTGTAAACAACTTAAAAGCCTTGCTTTAATTTGTTGAAGAGCCCAGTGCGTTTGGGGGTGTTGAAACGGGTTTGCATGCAAATTTAGAGTGAACGAGCCTGGTGTATTTTGTTGTTCCTCCAAAGACCAAGGGAAAAAATACAACCTCAATTATTGTTTCAGATTACTAGGCGTACATCATCCCCTTAAATCGCAAATTTGAAAATTTCAATGATGTTAATATTAAATAACTTCTCATTAGCTCTAGTATTAAATAAAAATGTTAAGAGTTTTCGGGAAAAATGTCAAATTCTTTTCATGATGCCCCCCCCCCCTCCAACTTAGAAAAAATTCCACCTATGCCACTGACAGCATGTTTACTCTATCAAACTAGTTATTGGGATTTGGTTATTGACCTAGTTATTACCCGATTATGTAACAACCTTGATTACCATACCATGTTGTCTCATTTTTAAAGTTTTTTTCTGAAGATCTGACACAGGGGACGCGTTGGCAATGCAACTTGCAACACAACATAATCCGACAAGCCAACAGACAACAAATCCAGGACAACTTGCCTAAGCATCTAGCAAAAATTGAAAAATTTGTAATGTTGACATCTCGATGAGACTTAGTGCTTTGAGAAATTGGTCACATCATTTCATGCTCAGTTTAACTTTAGTTTGTAGCTGTGGTTAATGTCAGCCCTTTTGTACTGTACTAGTTGAAAATCCTTCAGCAAATTAAACTTTGAGTAAACCAGAAAATGTACACCACAGCGGCGTGAGGAGTCAAAAGAGTTTTAAAAACTAATTTTTGTTTCTTCAGTATTTGATTTTGAGTTTGTGGGTTGGATTTTCTGAAGCTACTGTAATTGTTTGTTCTTTCTAGTGATTTATGCCTGGGAGCATTTGTATTAAAATATTAATCACTAGCTATATGTATGTTATTATTTTATTTTTATTATTATTTGATTTTATTCTTCCTGACATATTTAGATGGGTTGGGGTGACCTTGGAATCTTGGGTCAACCAGCCAAAGAGACCCCTCATCTTGATCAGATGGCAGCAGAGGGAACTTTGATGACAGATTTCTATGCAGCTAACCCACTTTGCTCACCATGTAAGTATACATGTGTATTCTTCTGATTAGGGATAGGGGTGATGTAATTAGTAAGGTTTCCAATCAACTCAGCATCAAGTCAACTCTGTCCCAAGTCAACTTGGTCCCAAGTCATCTTGGTCTCGACTCCGTCCCAAGTCAATTAAATTCCAAGTCAACTTGGTCCCAAGTCATCTCAGTCCCAAGTCAACTCGGTCCCTAGTCTTCTCAGTCCCAAGTCAACTCGGTCCTAAGTCATCTCGGTCCCAAGTCAACTCAGTCCCGAGTCAACTCGGTCCCAAGTCATCTCGGTCCCAAGTCAACTGAGTCCCAAGTCATCTTGGTCCCATGTTATCTCGGTCCCAAGTCAACTCAGTCCCAAGTCATCTTGGTCCCATGTTATCTCGGTCCCAAGTCAACTCAGTCCCAAGTCATCTTGGTCCCATGTTATCTCGGTCCCAAGTCAACTCAGTCCCAAGTCATCTTGGTCCCATGTTATCTCGGTCCCAAGTCAACTCAGTCCCAAGTCATCTCGGTCCCAAGGCATCTCGGTCCCAAGTCAACTCGGTCCCAAGTCATCTCAATCCCAAGTCAACTCAGTCCCAAGTCATCTTGGACCCAAATCATCTCATCTCGGTCCCAAGCGGACTCGGTCCCAAGTCTTCTCAGTCCCAAGTCAATTCGGTCCCAAGTCATCTCGGTCCCAAGTCAACTTGGTCCCGAGTCAACTCGGTCCCAAGTCATCTCGGTCCCAAGGCATCTCGGTCCCAAGTCATCTCGGTTCCAAGTCAATTCGGTCCCAAGGCATCTTCGTCCCAAGTCATCTCAGTCCCAAGTCAATTCGGTCCCAAGGCAACTCGGTCCCGAGTCATCTTGGTCCTAAGTCATCTCGGTCCCAAGTCAATTCGGTCCCAAGTAATCTCGGTCCCAAGTCATCTCGGTCCCAAGTCAACTCAGTCCCAAGTCATCTTGGTCCCAAGTCAACTCGGTCCAAAGTCATCTTGGTCCCAAGACAACTCGGTCCCAATTCAACTCAGTCCCAAGTCATCTTGGTCCCAAGTCAACTCGGTCCAAGGTCATCTCAATACCGAGTCAACTTGGGCCCAAGTCAACTTTGGCCCAAGTCATTTGGTTCCAAGTCAACTTGGTCCCAAGTCTTCTCGGTCTCAAGTCAACTTGGGCCCCAGCCATCTCAGTCCTAAATCAACTCACTCCCAAGTCATCTTGGTCCCAAGTCAATATAACTATGTATCACACTCTTGTTGTTATGGATCGACCAATCAGCATCGAGGATTCAAATTTGCTTGAAGATAAATTCATTTTAGCGTGTCAGTCATGCTGACAAAAATGTGTAGCTGCAGCAGTTTTTCTTGCTTTTTTTAAAAGATTTTTTCATACAAAAGCAACTGTGAACAATAGCCACATCAGTATTTGACAAAAGAGGTCATTCTGATTGGCCAATCAAATGGTTCACTACAGTTCAGAGTAAAAAAGGGAGAAAAAAGACAAGAGAAATAAATATGTATAAAATAAAGAAAGAGAATTAAATATGTAGCAAGAAGGAGACGGACACAAGGGTTGTTAGCCCCTGTGCCCCAGTAACGCACCTGAACAGTGCGGTGAAGGTATGTGCTACATGTACATGACCTGATCTGAAAGCATCATAATATGACTCGTAACAGATCAGGTTAAAAGGAGAACCACTTAGTCAAGGATAGGGTGATCAGTGATCATATTATGATGCTTTCAGATCAGGTCATGTATAGCAAATCAGCACTGATTGAAAATTGTATACCTCCACTACCCTGTGAGCGTAGTAGTGAATTAAATAATTTGTTATCTTAAGCTCCTATGCTTCATTTCTGTCTTGTTATTGATTAGTCATGTCCAACTTCAAAGAGTTGTTACATGAATGTGCAAACATTTTCTCAGCACTAAAATAGACCGTTCCGGCTTTGGCAACAAGCCCCGCCCACACACATTAGTTTGTGTACATTTACCCTGCACGTGTGACCGAGTTTGACCGAGGTCACATGACCAAAAGGCGTGATCCAATTGGTTAACGCGCACAGTTTGATTGACAGGTCGGAACGGTCTATAGAGCCGGATTACCAGGTACATTATGAACGGGCACAGTTTTGCTCAAGTGATAAAATCTGTAAAAGAACTTTTCATGCTAGGCAGATATTAAATTGGACCCTGTTACATTTATTGTATTTCAACCCACAGCACGTGCTGCTCTTCTGAGTGGGAGACTTCCAATTCGAAATGGTTTCTACACAACCAATCAGCATGCTCGTAATGCGTATGTGCCCCAGTTTGTTGATGGTGGTATTCAAGATGATGAAATTCTATTGCCAGAACTTTTACGCACAGTTGGATACAAGAGCAAGATCATTGGCAAATGGTTTGTATTATAACATTCTATACCCAAACCTATTCTGTATGTTGACCATTTAATACTAAAGGAATAAAGGTGTGATGAAGAGGTTTTTAACTATTGTTTATTATCGATGAGGGGCCTGGTGGCCGATAATTGCCCGAGCCGCAGGCCACCAGGCCCCTCAGAGGTTTTAAATAATAGTTAAAAACCGATTCAGCACACCTCTATTCCCATTCAGAAATACCTTTTTCTTACCAAAAAGCATGAAAAAGTAATTTCTGGGCTTCTAAAGTCACGGCTTTCCTTACTTTTTTTCAAGATGTTCACATCTAAGTTTTCCCGTGTGTGCGCTGAGCGATGTCTGTGTCGTGTACGCAATGTAGGTAATATTCCAACAAAAATCCTGCTGTTCCGCAAAATTATGCGCTTTAAAATAAATTGTGTCGTTCCTAAAATGAAGAATATAATTTGCTGAATACCAATCCGGCTGTAATGTACCTTTAAAATTTTACTGTTCTCCCTCGTTGTTTAATACAGGCATTTGGGCCACCAGCAACAGTATTTACCATTACAACATGGCTTTGATGAGTTTTTTGGATCACCAAATTGCCACTTCGGACCATACAACAACATTGGAACACCGAATATTCCTGTGTACAAAAACCAGGACATGGCTGGCCGTTACTATGACGACTTCATTATAACAAAAACAGGGGAATCTAACCTAACACAGTTATACATCAAGGTAAAGTCTTCTTTTTTTTTAGCTTTGTGGCTTTATTAGCTTTGTGGCTAGATGTGTATAATGTAGATGTTTAACCTTACGATTGGACAATGGTTTACTACTGTCACCATGGGCATCAAAATCAATATTAAAATTCGTATTGAATTCCTCAATATAATTACGCAGTATCCATACAGTTGTTATGGTTTAAATTTGTTCAAACAAACAAATTTTTCTTTGCTACCTTCAGAGAGTAAACTTTCTCACTGAACAATTCTCTTTAAATCTAGGCCTTTTTCCATGCTGTCATAATAGGAAGCCCCTTTGGAAATAACTGAGGCTTAACTGAGTACAGAGGCTTATAATCACAAACCAACTTTTAAAAAATAACTAATAGGAAGGTAAAATCTGAGATTTACCAACTGGGAAATTGCTAACACAATACAAATAAACTCTCACAAGGATGCTTCCCTGTCATAGGCTAACTTTCAGACAGATTGTGTTTATTTATATGGAGATGTGGGTTTAGATTGTGGAAAGTGACACTCGGTCAATAGAGTTTTCATTTTATTTCTGCTTAAATTGACTTGACCATAGAACTACATGTTTATTGACTAGAGCATCTTGATTCCACATGTGCAGATTATTTTATATCAATTGTCACTAAACCTCTAGAGGCTTAATGGTCCAAAAATGTTCTATTTCATAAAATGTAACTTAGTATACCTGCCTTCTAAGCTCTATTGCACACAAACAGTGTGACAGCAGCAGGATGAAAGTTGATTGAAGTGTTTTCATTTTTGAGTAAATAAGAGCAAAACAACTGAAATGCAGTGTATAGCAAATTGGTGCAGAACATCAAAAGTAAACAACATTATTCATACAGTATAAGTAACTGGCAACTTAATTGCATTTCATACATTTTATGTACTGTATGTAGTATTCTGTACATTCATCAGAAACATCAGCATAGGGCTAAAATTCACAGGAAATTTCACAGATCAATTCAGTTGCAAAATACTTTTCATTATGACATTAGCAGACACTGCTGTACATTACAATAGACGCCATCTTTGATGACAATTTCTATTTTGGCCTCGTAGTCGCGTTTAGCTCTGTAAATTTCAATGCAGCTTGAGTTGCTTACCATCCAATCATGGAAGGAGTTTTTGAAACACATGGTTACGGGGAACACAGTTGTGCACTCAAAAACGTGCAGTCATTGTCATCCAAGATGGCTGATTTTTCCCATTGTTGATGTCATGTGCAACCCATCTATTGACGGCAAGTTGTTGTGATTGGGTCTTTCTTTTCATAAATAGAAGTTTATCAACTTATTCTCTTATATGTTTCAACGTTTTCAAGTACAGAAAAATCACATAGTATTGTTTACATTGTATGAAACATTTGGTAAGGTCTGATGAATTTGACATTTTTACTTTTTATAAATTTCCTAATACAATGTTGGTTTCCCAGGTGTACATTTACATCGAACTAAGACTTAAACTCACCATCAGACATATAAATAGGCTGATCAAGGTAGCAATTGTTGATTTAAAACACATCTTTGCACTATCAAAATGTACGTATAGGAGGCAATCAGCTTTATTGATGAACAACAGGCAAGCGGCAATCCATTTCTTCTGTACTGGGTCCCAGACTCCACGCATACACCATTGTATGCATCAGAGTCTTATCACGGCACCAGCCAGAGAGGTCTCTATGGAGACGCAGTGAGAGAGCTTGATGATGGTGTGGGTCAGATCCTAGCCAGGGTCACAGAGCATGGGATTGCTAAGAATACCTTTGCTTTTTTCACATCTGATAATGGTGGGGCAGCTTATGCCAGAGAAAAGGGTGAGATTATTGTGTGGGATGATCAATTGTGTGGGATCGTCAACTCATACATCGTACACCTTGAATCACATACATGTACCATCTCATTAGTTGATAGTTTATGCACTACTAATAGTCAATCTGTACACTGTGTAATGTTTGGTGTGTCTTATCTCGAGTTAGGACAAGTAACTAGTCCTAAGTCCTAAGTTAGGACTAGTTTTGTGAAATCCACCAGGGCCCATTTTCATGGCTCTGCTGACCGCAAAATTCTGCACTTAAGTGCTGCCATGGCCCGTAGGAGTACACGTAAGCGCATAATTTTTTGGTAACCAGCTCCATGAAATCGGGCCCAGCAGCTGTGATAACCTGTCTTTTATCAATTTCCATTGGTTAAACACAACTCAGGAAGCTCTTAGCTTCATTGAGGATCAACACTTGGACAGTAAACCCTTCTTGCTGTATTGGGTACCTGATGCAACCCACACTCCTCTTTACGCATCCAAAACATTTCTGGGCAAAAGCCAACGTGGTCTCTATGGTGATGCTGTGCTGGAATTGGATGATGGAGTCGGGCAAATCCTTCAAAAATTAAAAGATTTGGGTATCGACCAAAACACCTTTGTATTCTTCACTTCTGACAATGGTGGTGCTCTGGTATCAAAGTTTCATGGTGAGATGTTTCTTGCATTTCTTTTTTCTTGCTCTCCTTTTAGTGGTAAGAATAAGCAACATCATCTGTAATCCATTAAAATTCTAACTCTTTTCATACATTCCTTTTTTCCTTATCCAATCTGAACAATTGACAAATTATGACGAAGATGAAGAGCAGCTTAACATAATCATGATGGTAAAAGCCTGGAATTGTACAAAGCTATTCCCGTTCAAACCATGACATAAACCAATACAGTGTTGAATTGCACAAACAAGGATCGGGGGGGGGGGGGGGGGGGCGGTGGGGAGGTGGACGCAGTCAAAAGTAAAGCGCGCCATGACAGTTGGTACTTAGTTGGTACCTTTTCATTCACGAACAAGCTGCACACGTGAGCAGAGCTCCTTCAAATTCAAAAAATTCAAATACAAATTGTGTGCACAACCATATACTCTGTATACACTGCGTCGCCACCAGTGTTGTAGTCGAGACCTGGAAGTCCGAGACCAAGACCGAGACCAAGACCAAGGTGTTCAAGACCAAGACCAAGACCGAGACCAGCCCTTCCAAGACCGAGACTTTCATTGCCCGAGACTGAGACCGAGATCGCAAAAAGAGGTCTCGAGACGGTCTCGAGACCGAGACCAGGTTTCGAGACCTGCAACACTGGTCGCCACTACTGTATGACTTCTAGTGCGCTGTCAAAACACACTGTATATGTATACCAAACAGGGTATACAAACAAGCAGTCGGGTAATTCCATTCTTTTCGCACGTTTAATTATGAAACTACAAATATCGATCGGTGGGAATTGTTCATTCTTGCTGATATTAAAGGTCACTATTTGTTCTTACCATGAAAAGAAAAAACTTTGGGGTAGGACCCCTTCGGGTAAGTTTTTTCAAAATATTGGAATTGTTTTGCAGTCTTGTACCACACTGGGTTGGTGCTGCTGCTCGCTACAAAGTTAACTGCAGACGCTGAGATCGTTGTGTTGTTGTTGCTGTTTCTCTTCTTTTTCTTTGAAGTTGAATTTAGTAGTCTATGGACTTATTTTCAAAAACACAATTTATCATAGATTATGTAAACTGAACTTAATAGGCCTATCACAAACGTGCTAATTTAAAATTTCCTTTGTGTTCTTAATTTATTGGAGAAGGAACAACCCTCTACTACAATGGACGGGTTCCAATAGTAACGGCCATCTGGATTGCGCAATATCGCGTCCATCCCCATGCCCCCCACCGGTACAAACTATTCCTGTACATACAAACCATGACAAACCGATACCGTCAATTTCTGGCGTTTTGGATTTCCACTAGAAATTTAAATGTTTGCAGCCTTCCCAATCTACAATGAGGGCTTACAATCAACAATTAGATGATGTCAAAATAGATGGGGTTCGATCTAAGAACTTTTGAATGGTTACAAGTCATCTGAAGAATGAACTTTTGTGATTGTGTTTGGATGAGCATCAAAACATGTAAAAAAACATACCAAAATTATGTGCAATCTTACGGGTGCCCCATTTTCAGTGAAATTTCATTTTATAGATTGGCAGTGCTTCTCAAAGAATGGATAAAAATAATAAAAGTAGTACCTAAACTGTTGTTTATAAAAATCTATTTATTACATGATGAGGTAAATTTAAACTAAATATAAAGCTGCGTAATAAAAGTGGGCATTGATATCATATTGCCTTTTTATTTTTATTTATTTTTCGATAAATGATAAAAAGTTAAATGAGGAGTTTGAACTAACCCAGCAAAACGCTGAGAAATGTGTCTTGTTGAAATAGTCAAACTGATCGCTTTTTTCCAGGCCATCCGGAAAAACCAAACACTTTCTATCTCATGCTGTGCTCCATGATTATATTTGTGTTGATATGGCTGGCTGCCAAAGGCGCCCTCGAATGCCTGCATATCAAACATGTTGTAGCCGCATCCTTCGCAATTCAGCTTCTCAGCTGCCAGTAAGGATGATTACCCTCCCAAATTATTATTAGTATTATTATTATATTCTTCCTTTTTATATCTAATTATAACAAAAAACCAATGATACTTTAATAAAATGTAATGCCTTTATTGGTTTTCTTTATGATTATTTGAAAAAAAATACACTTTACTTGCTAAGTGTACACAATACATAAGCCAAACCAATCAAATACTTTATGAAATCATGCACACTTAAATTTTTAGCTCAATCAAGAAGCTTGATTGATGTAGGTCAGCCTTTGTACTCCATAAACTTCTCCCAGTTTTTCTCCCAGGATCATTCATCATCCCTGAATACCAGAAGATTAAAAGCAGATGTTCATCATCGCTGCTGTTATTCATCTGTTAAAAGTTAACTTCAGGCAATTCATTTATGATTTAACCCATCGACTCAAAATGTTCACAAATTGAATGAAAACACTTCAATTGGAAAATTCTGCATTGAGCAAAGATACCTTGTCATCGAGTGTAATCACATCCGAAATATCTCATGAGAGAATCTGTTTCACTGTACCTACTTTTTGAGTTCAATAATTAAGATGTCTAGATGTAAAGGGGGTATGTTGTTGTTTTTTTCTGATGAAGGAATTACTCCATCCACCTCCTGTTATGCAACCATGAAAGCACAAGGGTTCTGTCTCATTCTGTCACTCCCTAGTAAACTATCACTTAGCCTAAATATAACAACATATTTAAAAATGGATGAAGGCAAATGATTCAAAAAAATCATAAGCAGATCAATCAAGAGCCTCTAGCCTCCTTATGTGACTTAACTGTGACTGTTTTATTTTCAACCTGTAGGATGCCTTAGAGTTCATTACAGAGCAATCTGAGGCAGACACCCCATTCTTCCTGTATTGGGCCCCTGATTCCACTCATAGACCCCACTATGCATCTAAGACCTATCTTGGCTCGAGCCAGCGTGGTTTATACGGTGACTCTGTACGGGAGTTAGATGACGGTGTTGGACAGATTTTATCCATTCTTCAAAAACTTGGGGTCGACAGAAATTCTTTTGTATTTTTCACATCGGATAATGGGGCACCATTAAATCCTCGTTTTGATTGTAAGTTGTAGTTTTATGATTCAATACATTAAATATTGACATACCATACAGTCCTTGGAGACTTTGATTCATATTCATATACTTATTCCTTCTACCATGGCACTCCTTTAACACAATGTTAACTTTTAAAACCGATTTGTTGTTGTTAATATTGTTGTTTTTAGGTATAATTTGCCCGTTCAAAATTTGAGATACCTAATTGCTTAACAAACAGTGGCATAACCAGCAAGGAGGGCGAGGGGGAGGAGCTCCCCTGTTCAGGACCCTTGCCCCCCAAAAAAATAAAGTAGAAAAAATGCACAAATTAATGGTTCGATATATCAAAAGCCCCAACTTGTCCCTCTCCCCAAATGAAAGTGTGAATGCCACTGTTAACAAATATGCTCTGATATCTTCAAAATCTTGAACATTAGACTAACTGATTGAGATTTGACTAAATAATGAGATTTTACAACTTGAAGCACCAGCTCAACATTGGTAAAGTGACTGTAAATGCTTCCATTCTTTGCACAAACCAAGATATTTGTAATTAAACCAACCTGTGAAAATGTCAGCTCATTTTGTTGTTTCGTTTGCGAGAAAACGGTATTTTGTTTGCATTCCTATAGGCAGAGTTTTTGGCTCACTGAGACGAAAACTAATTTTGGATCGCGTTTAATTTATTATTTAAAAACAATAACACTTCAGGCTGAAATAGTTCAAGAAAGTTGTCTACCATCATTATCTTCATACCATGTAAGGTATATGTAAATCTGTGAACATTAATGTTTTTCTTTTTACCAATGTTCAGCTGGGGCTTTAACTAAGAGATATGGTCATGTTTTTTTGATTGACAAGAAGTCTCCTGACTTCTATCTTCATGGTTGTTTTCATCCTCATGAAACTTTCTCTTTGCGTACTGCTGTTTTCTTTCTTTCTTTCAGAATTGCATGCTTTATTGTTTTATCAGTTACTAAGTGTAGCTTTTTTACTAATGTCACAATTTTTTCACATTAACATTTATATGGTAAGGTAAAAGATGCATACATGTCCTTATTTTCTTTGTGCCTTGTCATCATTTTACTTGAACACACTTCATATTCAGTGTTTATGGACATGACTGTGACAAGAACACTTATATCAGATATTTATTGAAGTTTTCATGTTGTACATATGATTAATTTGTCTCAGTAACTGTTACAATGCACTCAATTTGTGCATTTTGCTATGATATATGAACAACATGTACAATTTTGTATCTGAAACTTTGCTTATTTTTAAGTGAATGAAACATTGATAGTTTTTTATGTGAATTTTGTATCTTTTTCATGCAATATCCCAAAATGGACCGTCATGGGTGGACTGTAGCTGTGTGTGGCATCAGTGCAAGGGATCTGAAGTATTTGTTTCAGTTCCATTTTCATGTGTAACAATGACCCTGTTCTTTCCAACTTGAAGGTGGTAGTAATGGACCATTTCTATGTGGTAAAGAGACAACTTATGAAGGTGGAATGAGGGAACCAGCCATTGCATGGTGGCCTGGAACCATCAAAGCTGGACAGGTATGACACTGAAGAGGTAGAATTAGATACAACCCACAAACAGGGATGTGTGTTTGCAGGATTTTTCCTGATTTCAGGGTTTTCTCAAATTTTCTTAAGAGAAGTACCCGGTAAAGCAATCACAAAAAGGGAGAGAGAAATAGTCCACATTGTGTCCAAACAATGGGTTGTATTTCTGGTGATGCTCAGAGTCTGTAAGTCTGTATACATCTGGGAGGTTCAGGGTCCGAAATAAAGGAGAGAACCCAGGCTCACAAGCCATTTTCAGGAACTTTCACAGACAGGTCACACATTAAAGAAGAATGAGAGGGGACCAGTTGCTCTACGATTTGATGCCTCTTACAAATACCATTATGAGCGGCGCATAGAGTGGATTGGCCACAGGCCTAAATAAAATCTCCCATATTTTTGGAGATTTTAGTGTCGCAATTTCAGTGGTTTTGAATGAGCCAACCTCAGTACCAAGAAAAAAAATGATAATTAATCAGAACTTAGTACAATGGTAAAACACAAAAAACTCTGTTAGGGTTTCAAGCTCTCTTTGTGTCATGTGGTGCTCGCTAACTTTAGATAGAGAGGTCAATTTCAAACAAGACCCCTTCTCAAAGTGTTTGATGCTTTCCAATGTTATGTCAAATGAACTTTTTATTACACATCCACTAGATCCAGATCTGAATGCGGATTAAAACATACTTTGTATCTGCAGGTATCCCATCAATTAGGAAGCATTATGGATCTATTTGCTACATCTCTCAGTATTGCTGGATTGAAGCCACCTTCTGATCGGATTATTGATGGTACAGATCTGCTCCCTAATCTCATCAATGGAACCCTTAATCTGAACAAACCAATTTTCTATTACCGTGGTAATGAGATGATGGCTATTCGGATTGGTTTATACAAGGCACATTACTGGACATGGACAAACTCAATTTCAGAGTTTGAAAGGGTAAGGTTGTCCAAACTACTGGATTCTGAGCAATTCTTACAGTTTCAGCATTTTCGGATCCTTCTGCATGGAAGTAACCACTCCAGATTTTCGCCAATATCTCAAGAATGCTAACATCTTTTGAAACAAAATTTCCAGAGGTTACTTGTATGGTATATATCTACAATGATATAGGATTGAAACAAATACCAAATGTATACCCTGCCTTTAATAAATCATGTTTCTTGTTATTGTTGTTAGATCAGCTACAGAATAGACCTTTATCATGCTGCCACCATCTTGGTCATGTTCTCTATATCCAATAACAGTAATAGATGCTTATATTCATTGTACTAAAAGGAACCAGACTATTTTCCCTTCCAACCTCAGTTTGGTTACATTGGTTTGAATGGGAGAAAATCAAGATGGCCACACCATGATAAAGGTCTATAATGAGGAAAGCAAAACAGTATGTCTTTGGCTTAATTGGAATGTTTATCTTTAAACTCAGTACACTAAGGGAACACATCAAGTTTTCTTCTTTACATCGGCCCCTGCGAAGCGGGCTGATTGTAATGCAATAAATTCTTTCTTTCTTTCCAAGGGCAAACGGTCACGTGATCAAAATAAAAACGCTCATAACTCCAAACTATTTGGCCGATTTTAATCAAACTTGGTCGAAATCAGCCATGACACCTGCCCTATCTACAGATGGTCATAAAATTTGGCCAATGGTCATCTAGTAGACGGTAGTGGTCATTTTATGAATATTTACAAAATGCTTCTTCTCCCACGTTCTTTAGCCGATTGCAGCCAAACTTGGTCGAATACTTCATTGCCTCGTGGTACATTTGGGATGTACACAGATTTTTGCCAGCGGTCACCTATTGGTCAGCAGTGGTCATTTTATGAAAAAGTTACATAGTCTCTGCTCAAGAGCTTCGCCACTCGGCAGCGCGGATAGTCTTTTTTGTGTAGGTTACGCCAGCATCCGTAGCTCGGATAGCCTTTTTCGTGTTGTTTACGCCAGCATCTGGGATGCCACGCACGCCTTGAGATTAAGGCTAGTAATATAACGCATGACCCCAAAGATTCATCATTCGTGCATTTTGATGTGGCCCAGATGTGGCCAATTTGGTTTACCCTACGCCGATGTATGATAAGCACTTTATACTCTTTTTGATTGCTGTGGGAAAAAAAACACAGGCTAACAACTCGGTGGGATTGAACCCACGACTTCCTGCAAATTAGACTAGACGCCCGGTATTGACTATCTAGGGATCTTCATAATATTTAGCCCATACTTATCAGTTAGTTTATAGGGCTGATATTCGTGCTTCAAGAAGCACTTTAGCTCTAGTTTCTTTTTGTTTCCATTTCAGGGTATAAATTTTTGCCGAGGAGAAAATGTGACCGGAGTAATGACTCATGAGCAGACTAATCACAGCATGTCCCCACTTCTCTTTCATCTTGGTCGAGACCCTGGAGAGAAGTATCCCATCAGGTACATATACAAAAATAACTCCAATAGTATCTCAGATTGACAACATAGTGGATCTCTGACAAATCTTTGCCTTGGGTTACTTTGGGTTTTTTTTTTAATACAAGCCTAAATATGCTTGAGTAAGTTTTGAAGGATGTTTCTATGCTTTGATGTTTATTGAAATGGATAAAAAGTTGTTTTATCAAGTGATTTAGATTTAAAAACTCACTTATCTGCTTATTAGTATACTATTTCTTATACTATGTCCTGCTAGAAATCTTCGTTCTGGGTCAAGAAATCTCTTAACACATTTTCCAGCTATTATCAAAGCATACTGGCAAAGGGCCTTTGAGGTTGCATCTCCTGAACTCTGGAATTCTCTCCCCAATCACATCAAAGAAAGCTCCTCCCTTGAACAGTTGAAGTCTGTTCTTAAAACTTATCTCTTTGTCAAATAACTTTGTATTCATTGAATGTATTGTGTAGTTCTGTCTATAGTTTTTTTCATCAAAATGTACTTATTTTGTTTTATTCTTGCTCATTGTTTACCTCACTTTTGTTTTCTTCTCTTTTTCCCTTTCCTAAAGCGCTCTGAGAGTTATAGAAAAAACTGTTTATTATTATTATTGTTATTATTATTATTATTATTAATTCTAACAATTCCAGGATTTTTGTAAATGTTAATGCTGCAGTATACCAACCAAATGAACTTCTCTTTTAAAGAAATGGTTTATTTTGGTTTCAAGTAAAACATGTGTTATAACATTCCCATTAGATAAGATTGTGTTTATGCATAATTTCATTTTGAAAGTGACAACATTTTTTCTCATGATGTTTTGTACAGGTACAATTTTAAATTTCAGTAAAGCTGTTTGATTGCAGATTATTTTGGTTTCAAGTAAAACATGTGTTATAACATTCCTATCAGATAAGATTGTGTTTATTCACAATCTCATTTTGAACGTGACAGCATTTTTTTCTCATGATACAATTTTAAATTTCAGTAAAGCTGTTTGATTGCAAATTCGACGATAGTGCTCACTTGTTATTGAAGATGTCCTCTTTTTGTTTCTCTGTGATAGCAATTCAAGCCAGGAGTATAAGGATGTGATTATAGGGATTGAGAGTGTTGTCAAGGACCATAAAGACAAGCTGATACCCGGTAAACCACAGCTTAATACTTGTGATGCTGCAGTACAGGTAAAAAGAGTTCTCATTCGTCCCTGTTATTTGTTATTTTGTCTGTGTTGTTGTGAAGTTGGCTTCCTGTTGTGATCCTACAGAATAGCGCCCCCATTTGACCGTCTTAAGCTTGTCAGAGTGAAAACTTGATATTTCGCTCATCTTCACACAATCACAATGCACCCTTTAAGTAGGTTTATCTGGACTCGAAGCAAGTACATTTAGGTATATATCTTTTGGCATATTATGAACATAAATGACATTATAATTTTAATATTTTGCCAGACGCCCAGTCATTGCTTGCTGGGCATTCTTAAAACACAATGATTTCCTATTTTTATATACCTGGCCTGAAGTCCTTTACTGACATTGTCCTCTTTGAATCACCTGCTTGCTGGTAGCTGCTGATTCTAGGTAATCAGGAGGAAATATCCTTGGGCGTTACATGTACTCATTTTCATCTGACAATTTCTTGATTGGCAAGTTCCAAACAAGGTACATGTACTGGCCGCCACCTGCTGCTGGGAAGTCAAAGGTCATTTGTCTAACCTAAGAAATAATTTAGGGGGGGGTTCAATACCTATATTTAATAAGTGATATACATGTAACTCATTGTTATGTTTGCCTTGGCATAAGTATTGTACTAATAGCTATGAATGCCTAATACATGCTCACAGCTCACAGCTATTTCTTTGTCAGCCATTTTTAAACCGGTCTTAAACAGTCATGTGACTACTGCAGGACTACTGTCAATCATAACTCTCTCAGGTATTTATGAATGCTGGATACAATTAATGTAACATCGACTTTTTGTTTTTTGTTTAGGTCATTTTAGCTGTCTAGTGAGTTGAACCCTCACAACTTCATATTTCATGTTTGACATGGCCATACTGCTGGGCGTATTTTAAGCATTACATGTATATTGTTTATACACTATTATCTTCCAGTACGCGTTGATCCTCCAAT
This sequence comes from Marthasterias glacialis, assembly GCA_911728455.2. Taxonomy (NCBI): domain Eukaryota; kingdom Metazoa; phylum Echinodermata; class Asteroidea; order Forcipulatida; family Asteriidae; genus Marthasterias; species Marthasterias glacialis. The sequence continues at coordinate 20,273,071 of OU452222.1, read as the reverse complement.
CAGATTGCTCAACGGGAGTGTGATAATAATATCATATCATAATTATCATAATAATATTATACTCCCAGGAGTCTATGTTGCACTCTGTGTATTGTGAGTATCATGCATCATGTTTTGTATACAGGCAATGCAAAAAACGTTCTAAACTTTGCGCAGTGAACGTGCTGCACGGTATGAAATAACACTGAAAATTGTATTTCTTCCAGTTGGCTGGAAGATAAATTCCTATTCCACCCACACTTGTGTGATAATTAATAATAGACTATGACCAATCCAGCTTGATATGTAGATCTATATGAGTTTTCTACATTTATCTGTATGTTTTCAATTGGTTTTTGCATCATATTTGTGTCATACATGTTTAACGATGTTTCACATCAGTAGAACTTATTCGTATGACATCACTATGAGCATTTAGTACAGGAAAGGGCGCCCTCGCTTCGAGGTCAAAACAGCTACACCACATGTTGGATGCTGCGTTTGACCTCAAAGATGGCGGCGAATGTATCAGGTCTATTATGCAAGCGATAACCTTAAACAATAATATTTCAGGGTTTTTTTCTTGTTCATGTAAGACAAGTAACATGAGTTAATTGTGAGTATGTTTTGCTTTCTCTGTAGAATTGGGCCCCACCAGGCTGTGAGAAGTTAGGGGATTGTCTCCCAATACCAAAGTCTAAACCTTATAAGTGTGGATGGCCTCATTAATCATTGGATACATCTGGGTAAGCTACTGCATAGTGATATGAATGGATGTGTCAAAGAGACTTGCCATGATTTACACCATTGATTACAATCACAGAATCCCTTCGGATATTTTTCATTCACCCGGTCTCCCCCCCCCCCCCCCAAAAAAAAAAAGAGGGGGGGGGGGAGTACTTTGCAAAACTTTATCTGTTTAAGCATAATTCAAAAATACCCAAGACAGTTCCTATTGGTTGAAAGGTGGTCACATGACCGTGTTTACCTGGTATTAACAGGTTGATAAAAACACAGCTGGAGCTGTTTAAGACCGGTTAATGTAGTCTGGTTTCTTGCTTTGATGCTCGTAAGGTTACAGCAAACATCATTGCAAAGCGAGCAAGGTTTGTTGTGTCATTCTGTGATTTTTTTTTCTTTTTACATTTTATTTCTTAACAATTAAAGGGCATTTATGAATGAGAATAAAAGAGTGGTGATTCTTTCTTCTTTATTGGCCTTTTAAAACCTTACAGTGTCGCAGCCTTGCGTCAATTTATATCACACGGGCCTCAACACTGACGGTTTTAAATGGCCAATTAAGACCTCGTCGCCACTCTTTTATTCCCTTAATAATCCACAGAATAGTTTATGATGAGCCCAACTATAAATTTATTTCGCTATGACATGTTATGAAATGTTATGACACCAATAACTGTGTAACCTGGCTGTGATAGAGCAGTAGTGACAGTCAGATTTAATGATCATCAATGGTAACCAGGCAAATACTACACACATGTACAGGTAGTACATGAACAATTATTTTGTCAAAATTTATACAGTTGAACATTCCAATATTTTACTCCCTTGTCCATGCTATTATTTAAATAAAAATCACACATTGATTATAATATATAAAGGTACGTCTACGTGCTGTTGTAAGTCTCATAATTACATTTCCCCAATCAGAAAATGCTCACTAGATTCGTCCCAGTCTTGCAAAATCAAATTCTATAATACATGTAGATGTTCTACTACACTGCCAAACCAACCTTGTGTAACAATGGGACGTCACAGACCTTATCTTTTTGTCCAAAAGATGTTGAGGGATTGTAGTGCAGACAAATATTCCTTCAAAATATTCAATTTTCCTATCAAAATGCCAAGTGATATATTTTAGAGTTACAACATGCTAAGTATGTTCATCTTTGGTAACTATATTTAAAAACCTTTAATCTGAAAGCAGTTCATGCATACAGGAAATGATGTACTTCATGTGATGCCAGTTTGGAGGAATCATGAAGCAAAAGTAAAATCTAAAATGAAACACCACCCGTTGTTCAATTCCCACACAATACAAACAAACTACGACATTTGCCCAAACTACTTCTTAATAAGCTTAATTATTTAAACAGTGTCTTATTGAATCTAGTATTGGATTTGGATTTTTTAAAGCAATATTAACCGAAAACTATGGATATATATATAAACGTAAAGTCTTAAATGACAAAGGCAAATGAATTTTTTAACTAAATGTAGAGAAATATTATTGTTGGCGTGAACAAACAAAAAATTGACTACAGCGAGATTTGAACCGGCGACCTCCAGGTTTACGTGTATAATAAAAAATAAAATGTCGCTTTATTCAATTCGTCTTTGTTCGCCCCAAAATTGATTTATAGTTACCCAGTCAGTTTCCCTTGTGGTTTATTGCTTGAAATATCATTATTGTGGAAGCTTTTTCTTATCTTAATGCTTTATCTGAGATTGTTGTTAAACTACTTAATACTTATGTCTACGGTATTTTTCATTACTACGTTAATAACTGCATGGCAGTAATAATCACGGGAAGTGATTCAACATGGTTGTTATTTTATAATAAATGTTACACCACTTTCTTGCCGCTCTATCTTACTCCAACTGTAGTGTTATGGCTGAGTGATCAAGCACTTGGAACTCAAATTCTGGAGTTGCCAAAGTGTGGGTTCAGGTCCTGGATGCGACACTTGTGTCCTTGATCGAGACTCGACCCTAATTACTCTGTTCTTAACATGGGCCATTAAGTAATATGCACTACGTAAAGGACACCTATAGACCTTTATCATGGTGAGGCCATCTTGGTTTTTCTCCCATTCAAATCAAACCAAACCTAGGCTCGTAGGGCAAATAGTGTGCTTCCCTTTTTGTACAATGAATATTGACATCCATTACTGTTGTTGGATACAGGGAACATGACCAAGATGATTGCAGCGTGATGAAGGTCTATTGTAAAAGAGAAGGAGTTGTACCGCGGTGTTTGTCAGCAGCAGCAAATTGTGACACAATGCTTCATAAAGGTAGAATACAGGATTAGTATTCATCAGGTCCCGTGCTTTGTGTAATGCAAAGAGAACTCAGTTCCACTTATTGCTGAGAGAGGTTATTTGCTCCGGTGTTTCTGGCAGTTGCTGCTGAATGCGCCACAGCACCTTGTATACCCCTTATAAGGTGCTACATATTAAATGGGTCTCATATTAAAAAATACCTCAAAAACCTGTCGTAAAAAATGACAATAGTAATCGTCTTGAGTACCCAATTGTTGGTAGATACATGCCCTATAAAAGACTCCGGTGTTGTAGTTATACATGTACTCCTGTCAAACAGAAACAGAACTGTTTGATTGACTACATACTGAGGGATTTGGACGAATATAGAATGAATCTTTCCAAAAGAAATGCCAAATATAGGCGAGGGTTTGAAACATTGTGATATTAGGTCCATTGGCTTTTTCCGTCATTTTTCAAAATGACATTTGGTGAATGAAGGGAAAGTACATTCACAACATTAGGACAAACTCCAAAGCAAAGTTCAGTGTTGAAGGAAGTATTTATTTTTATAGTAAACCTACAGGATATCAGTGTTTAAAACAAGGATATCATTGTCTAAAGGATATCATTGTTTGAATCATAGGATTCTACTTTCAATATTTTCCTGTCCAAATGGAAAATATGTTTATCCTATAGAAAAAAACATGCCAATATATATCATGTAGTAAACATTGTTAACAAGTGTACTCTTTTGTAATAAAACCATCTGTATGCATTCAAAATTAACACCAACCTGTCGAAGATTCCAAATATGAAATTTGTGTTTTTCATTAAAAAGTCATAACCATTTTATCAAGAAATGGGATCCAACCTCATTACCATAACTATCACTTCTTAGGGGAATTTAAGTTCCTGTTCTGATTTAAGGTACATGTACTTTTGTTGATTGGTGGAACACACGTCTAGTTTCATCCTTTATTTTGCCATGTATACTGCCTGACGCTCCAAAATGTAATATTGGAGTCCAATAGGGATAATTATTGGACACTTCGCAGTTGTTTCCAAGATACTCTTCCCCTACCCCTTTTTGTCCAAACGAGGCAAGGTTGTGTCTTGCCAGACAAGGTTGATGTCTACATGGAGTCGTTCACGTTGTTCAGAAGTTTTTTTTAAGAATTTTCAGAGTGTGGGCTGGACGAGTTTCTGTGTCTACTGTCTATTTTGTGTTTACTGTGAAAAATGTTAAATTCCAAGTGTGAGTTATATAAAACAAATATTGAATGCATTTCGTTTGTGCATTGTCGCGGAATATAACCACTGTGTGAAATCTGGCTTTTCCATTTCACTCGGATTCGCCTTGTGAAATGGAATAGTCAAGATTTCACCTCGCGATTATATTCTGTGACAATGCACTCAAATGCATCCAGTATTTGTGTAATGTATTTAAATAACTGAAGTTGTTGTATCTCCATGTATTATTCATATTTACATGCCTAGAATTATCACACATTAAAAAAAAGTATTTAAACAAGTTTTTAAATTGAAGATCTTAATGTGTTGTAACGAGATTTAACCAAGAACAAACCAAACTTAATTACTCTAAGGAAATGAGCAAACGTCTCATTCTTCAATAATTCCAGCACAATGAATTCCATGGAATGCAGATGAGAAATCCAGTAACATACATTGAGGTCATTTCCACTTCTCATCTTACATAATGAATTTGGACACAACATTGTTCTTTGGAAGTTTATATTTTTATCACCATTCAAATCCTCTGTTAAGAATAGAGCTACAAACACCCCAAGGTTTTCCCATATTTAAGTGTTTCAATAAACATAACAAACTTGTGGTCAATGTGCCAAAAAGAAAAAAGTGGATTGGTAGTTGATATCAAACGTTTTTTGATTTTGTTGAAAAAATGGCATTAATGTAGCCTGAGAAAGAATATATGTGAAGCTCTTTTTCAAGTTATTCCGTCAAACTATCCCAAACTGTTTTGAATGTTTACAACCAACCATACCTTCATTTCCTTTTTAACCATCACATTTAAGAATATGATACCAGTTCTCTTGATAATCTTGACCCAGACTGCTGTTTGTCCACACAACATTTCAAACAATAGTGGGCAGTATGTATTTCTCTGCGTCTGTGTTTCAAATTTTAGTTTCTTTTTCACTTAGGAAAACACTTGTCAGTCAAACTCAAGGCGCTTGATGTGGGCCCTTTGTAAGGTAGAAAAGTTACATCTTATGGTGGGTGTGGTAGTCATGACCATAACCATCATGATATAATGTCTACACTCTTTGGGGTTTTCTGCTCTAAAAATAAAGTTTATTCATTGATTTTCTTAAAGATGCCATTCTTTAGATCTCTTTGGTTGATGGGATGGTGCACATCTTCAGCTCTCGTGTAAATCTTATTGATCATGTTACACATAGTGTACCTGCATGGTCTGGTTATTTGTTCATTACTTTCATCATGCATGTATGGAGATTGCTTCAGTCATCTTGAACCACAGACTGTCCTTTCAGAGTCTTTAATCACCAAGTAAAGATGGAATGATGTACACACACAATTTTATCATACCAGCTGTTAATGTTGTGATTAGGTCTCAGTCGTTCTTGTTCCATGCAAGATGGACATCGTTACAACATCGTCAAGAGTCTCAGGAGCCACTGTCAAAAGTGAATTTGGATTTCTTTATTTGGATGGAGAGGCTGTGCAGCACTTCTTCTGAATGACTCGTTATACTGGTTAGCACGCACCCAAGGTGAATCAGGATCCACATAAGTTCTCTGCTGCCTGGGCTCAAATCCCAGCTCACTGTCCATGATTTTCTCGTATTCCTTCAACTGGATATTAGTCATTGGAAAGTCATGGCTGGAGGTGGAAACCCCTGGCCCTCCTGCATTGTTGTTGTTAGTACGTGTAGAAGGGAACTGACTGTACTGTGTGTTATACTTGTCTCCTAGGGAGTTCATTTCGTGGGATTCTGGGTTCTCTTTATCCATCATCAGCTGAACCTGCTGGTTCAACATCCTCCTTTTAGATGCCATTGTCTTAGCTTTCTCCCTTGTCCTTAGACATGAATGTCTGCAGGTTACAAAGGTTGTTATGATCGTCACAGATACAATAACTCCCATGGTAACGGCCAAAACTATGTCAACTTTACCATCCATCCAGCCAGTCTGGTCTTTTACTTCTGAAATATCATAAAATGCACAAACATTTATAAAGAATTGGCAGTAGTATCATAACCTATTAGTCGGACTCGGGGTGATAGCGGTCGATCTAGGGTGAGAGCAGGCCCTCTCTTGGCAATGGATTGTGCGATATATCAGTTGCCGGAGAGTCTTGAATCAAGACTACCTTTGTATAACTGAACAAGCTTGGGTGTATAATTTGCCATCTTCGTTACCAAGTTACAATGAATCTTGTTTCATTATTGCAAGTTTCAGCCAATTAAAGTTGAGTGTCTTCTATTTTCAAGTCATGGACAGACAGAGCCAAAACACAAACCCTAAGCTGTTTCCCGAGAGGCACAAACTGTACACCGATGAGAGTGCAGTCACCTTCAAGCCTATACACTTACCACACATTGATTTTTCTTCATCAAAAGCGTAATTCCAGCAGTTGCGTCTGCCATTGCACACAAGAGACTTGTTTAAACACATGTAAGGTCCACATGGGAATAAGTTGACTTCATCACAAGGTCCTGGGAATAGATCAGATTGAGTAACCAATTAACTCATTTCAGTCAATTCGATGATTTTACAACAAGTTTGTTATGTTTTTTATAAGAATCTCCACAGTCTATGACTATTTATCATCATTTTTTTAAACATGTGCAAAGCAATTTTCAGGTTGAGTTTAGAGTATATTCACCTCGTAGTATAACATAAATTTGAGGAGTCGGCAAGTAAAATGGATCAAAGTTCTTCAGTTAAAAATTGGTTGTTTCATGTGTTTCTCATTAGTAGAACATACATACACTTGTACATGTATGGATAGGGAATGGCAACAATGTTTTAAAAAACAGTCTTGTGACCACTTTTTCAGCCTAGGATTCTAAATTGACTTTCATCAAGAGGATATTTTTGACTTCACTTGATCAGGATGAAAGTACACATGAAAAAACTGCTATTGTATCTGATGTGGTTTTAAATTTTATCCTTTGGTAAAACAAAAACAGATCGGAAAATTACGATAGCGTATTTAGGACATGGCAGGAAAAAAAATCCCGGATTACTATTTGGCCCGGGTGAATAATATTTTGGGCGGAATAGTAAGCCGCATGGGCAGTAATCCGTCCGGGCGGATTAGTAACTCGCCCAGGCGAAACAGTAAATCGCCCAGGCGAAATAGTAAACCGCCCGGGCAAATTACAATAGGTAAATCCGGGATTTTGTTTTCATCTTTTTCTGCCATGTACTAAGTACGCTGCCGTAGAAAATCCTCAAAGATATTGTTAAATTGCCATTGTTTCCCCCAAACTTCAGATCATCTGATCTCACTTTCACTTAATTGAGTAAACTGATTTTAAACTAAATTAGTTAAAAACTTACTATCTATATATGCTGTAAAGACCATGTTCACATTGTTGTATGCACTTTGGTTGGATGCCACGAAACGAACATACATGCGGTTGCTGATTGTCATTGCTGAGGGCGCTGTTGTACTGCAATACTCGCGTTTCTGCCACTCTTTGGCACTGTACATGTCATAAATCATGATGCGGTTTTTCTCACATTCATTTTTGTTGTTCAGTTCAAACTCAGTGAATTCTATCAATATCTGTTGAAAAAAGAATGGAAGAAGTTATGTACCTCCTTCCCGTGGGCAGAGCCCAGTATCGATCCATCACCCCCGGAAGGAAGACACTGTGAAACAAAGCTGAGTGGTAACCAAGGTGACTGCTTCGCAATTTGAGAGCTGAAATAGTTCAGCACTATCGATATACCCATTGGAACTAAGTTGAGAAAGCATGTGTGATTTAAAAAACAAAACAACGGCAACTATATTTCTAATTTTGTTGTAATTTTCAGTCATAGAATAGGCATGACAACAAGAAACATATAGGACTTTCACCGACGTTTGATTTTCTGCAGATCATTCCTGTTGACACATTTCCCTTTTCATAAATAAGCAAGATTGATTTTTACCTGTTCCGACCTATCTGTTGGAACAGGTATTGTTTTGTCTTTGAAGAGCATACAACCAAGTCTAATTATTAAACTTCACGAACAAATCCTCATGCAAAAACTGGCTTAATGCAACTCTTATGGGCTTTTGGCAATCGCTGGAGCCAGTTTGAGTGAAGTGGGCGTGGCTTACAGTGGAATTACGTCACATTTACCAAACATGATATGGACACAAAGAAACAAAGACTGGTACCTTCTTGTTGTAGGGACATTGACCAATATGGTCATAAAAAACATAGTCTTGTGCTTTTTTGTATAAGGACATTGAAGACACAAGAAACAGTCTGGCACCTTCTTGTTACAGGGCCATTTGAAAGGTTATTGCTGCCTTCTTTTGAATGATTTAGTGATTTTAAGCTCTCTTTAAATAAAAAAAAAGTAGTTCATGAGGCCACAAAGATTATTTTGTAAAGTTTAACAAACTTCACAGTTATAAAATATTTTGTTTACCTTTGACACACCTTCCACATCTATCTGCCAAGTGCAGTCTATTGGAGCAAGCGGGTCTTCGCGACGAAGAAGATCTCTTGCTTCCTTTACTGAAAACTCCCCGTCATTCAAATTAGCAATATGGAAGAAACATTCTGTAAGAAAATCCAGTGAACCTTTTTTTTTTTACCCAAGACAAACTGGATGGGAATTCAAAATGTAAAGAAAGTCTATAATAACTATAGAACATTGTACAGTCCCTTGATCATAAGTTGTTTTACTGGAAAGCAAAATCATGTAAATGAATATCAAGGACAGTAGTGGGTTCCCCCCATACAAGGATCATGAAATGTCAAGATCAGCATTGCCACACATGTGAATGCGGTTCACAATTTGGCACATCAATCTCACATTATTGGCTGTACTTCATTCCCTCATCCCTGCCCAACCCCCAAGGCTAAAGTCCTTGATTTTTGGTTTATGAATTCTGGATCAGGAAAAAACATGTATGCTACATCTTTGAAAATCATTGTCAGTGCTGTTTTTGAATTCATGATTGGTTGAGCAACACTTTGTGGATCACGGGCATCTCTAGATAGGGCCAGTGAACATTTAGTTTTGGTTTCTCTTCAACCCATCTCTGAAAATGGTTCGTTTATTCATTATACTTTGCTCTAGTCAAAACAGCATGCCTGTATAAATGACTACTTTTCCAGTTTTTTTAGGGCTTCAAAATGACACTACATGCAGACTACATCAAGTCCATGGTAAGATTCATTTACTTGAATATAAGGACCTGACTGAAACAGCTGGTTGTTTGTGAATTGTTTTGTAATTTTTATACTTTCATTTTGTATAAAATACGGACGAGTGACGAGAAACTAGCATTAAACTTTGATTTGCCAAAGGTAGACACAACTCTCATGGGGTCATAATCATGATGGGCCTGTTCCATAGATATAACAATGGCAAGGATTTTCAAGCTCCTACCTTCAGGTCTTGGCTTCTTGGTTGGTGGAGCTGAATAAAAAGCAAATAAAAAAGATCAAAGTCATTCAATAAAAACTTTTAAAAAACGTTTTAGCAAAATAGTCAGCATTTAAAGGAAACATCATTCAATAGCTTAAAGGTAGGATTGGTACTCATCAAAAAGAAAAAATATTTTAGTGGATTGATAAAACGTGTGGTTTTACATTTAATTCAATCTACAAAACAAACTTTTACTTTAAGGCCTGAGTCTGATTGCATGCCATTTCAAAACTGTACGTCGGATTTTTGTTTTCACCCCACTGTGACGTCACAGCGACAAACAAACCACTTTCAGAAGCGGCAATAAATCATAATCCAGCCTGACATAAAACGTCGCCGGAAAAACATCATGTTTTTATTTATTATTTAAGTTTACGTAAAATTCTGCAGGCCCTTTGGATGTCAAGCAGATTTAGGCCGTAGAAATAATCAACCCTGCCTAATGCCTGACAGGCTCCGGCTTGCCGGTATGTGCAGTTGTAGCCGTCCAACAAGTTTTAAGGAACAAGACCAATGTAGCGCATTGTATTTTGGAAAGTGCGTGGAAAAGTTGGTATTTTTTTTCCTGAGAAGTTCGTGTTTTTCTATCTTTCCCTCCGTAAATGTTGGTAAACCGATTCAAATTGTTCAAAGTCACACTTTTTTCTCTGTAATTTGGTCACTCCAGCCGTCCTGCTAGCCGGCCGCGGCCGTCCAAAGTTGTCTGAAATTCCTTCTTAGAGTAACTGATGAGACACTGCTAGCTTGGTTTCTAATACTATGGTGACGTAGCTACCTCATACGTTTTCCCTAAAAACCCATATAAATAAACATAGTCTTTGTTTTTTACAAACAACAAATGTCTACTTTATCTAATGACAGTTTGTTTGTTGGATTGTTCGTTTGTTTTATTTATTTTATGCTTATTTTATTTTTTTTGCGACTTGCCGTAAAATTCGGGTCGTTCGGGTAACCGAAAAAAGAGCTAGCCTAGTTTTGTTTCTTGGACTTGTTATGTTACACTTTCAGGGGAAACTTGAAGCTATAATTATTAAAAAATGTGCATTTTTTTTACCTGGAATGAATCGAAAATATGCCTCAAACCCAGTATATTCCAGGTCTTCATCAGCTACAAACAGAATCCAGAGGTAGCGGCTGGTGGTGGTGAAATTACCAGGTGCTTTGTCCCCGCAATATTTGCCAATTAGCGGTGAGAAGCCGAACCTCCCATCTCGTATCTCCAGGTAGTCGTACAGGCAGTCATTATGATATTCAATCTCAAAATCATCATTGAAGGTTACTTCAACTACCTCGTTCTCTCCCGCTAAAATGCAATCAAAATACCGTTCTTGTGAATTAGGGGGATGATTGTTACATATAGGACAATAATTATCTATCAAAGTGATTGGGTATCCGCACGGTCTTGATGAGTTTATGCATTTTTTTATTTATTTTATTTATTTTTTGTGCTGCAATTCCACAGACAGCCTTGGCAAGTTTGTCATTAAGCGAAAACGTGCTCTTAGTATGCATAGGCCTATAACTAATTTAATGAGAGGTACTTCATATACCATGTTTTATTTTACTCTATCAACTTAATGCCTGAAAGGTGCGGTGGTCATTTTGAGTGGAATTGTCAAAGCTTTGGGCGTCAGGCTGTTAATAGAAAAAGTGAGGTTATATCTGTGCAAATCAAAATGGAAAAAGTCATGGAAAAAATGGTTCTAGAAAAGATATTGGAATACTTTCACATTGTTGTAATGTTTAAATGGATATGGTATGAAAAACATTCGACCTTCAAAGAAACATTTTGAACTAAACAGATTGAACAAAAATAAATGGTTTACAATTTGGGGTAACAGTTTGTACTACAAACGATGACATGTTTTGCTATAGTTTCCGGATATGCCTGCTTTACGTGTTATGTGGCTCATCCTTGAAAAGTTAATCAGGTCTAAAGTACGCTTAGTTTTCTTCAAGATTACGTGTCATAAGTCTGACAAATTAATTCAGGACAAGTACTGGAACCACCCTTACATGCATTGTTATTAGAAACTACAAACTTCCCCCATCCCCGATAATTACCAAATAACGAACACCACACTGTGCAAACACACAGTTTCAAATTGTTTAGTTTTTACATAATTTTCCATTGGTCATGTAGAGCATAGATGGTTCTCATTCCTCTTAAGTCTGGGTTCCTCCTTACACTGATGTGTGATAGTACTTTCCAAGTCCTGCAGGAAAACAAGCCCCCCAGGGAAGCAGACTCTACAGTGCTTATCACCAATCAGTGGGTAAAAAACCCCAATAATATCCTTCGTCCCACCCCTGATGTAACTGTTTTAAACATACTCACCCCCCTCCTGTTGAATGATTTATATTTTGAAGATCATGGAAAAATGGTCTGATGCCTCTAGAAACGTTGATGTAGGCCTACCAGGAGTACCCCCCTTGCTGAAACTACGTCACTATGACGTGTAGCACAGGAATCATTTTGTGGCCATTATTTGACATCGTGTAACGATGTTAGAGTTTTCTTTTGTACCGTTCACTTCGATAAAGCAATGTTCAAAGATCGAAGTAAATTTAAAACTTCATGTAAAATTTTGAGTGTGCAGAATGGTGAAGTCTGCGGTTAATCAACATGTAACTATGTTAGCAGCTCTGAAAATAAGAGTATATACCGATGTGTCACAACTCGATGTTTAGATCAGTATACCCCTCTTCATGGCCGATTAGCAATTGTCATCAATATTTTGAAATGTTAATTTCCCTGAGAATAATTATTACCTTCGAAAAAGTACAGGATTTCGAGAGAATGTGGATAGACAGCAGGGTAGTAGAAACTGTGGAAGTAGTTTTCGACTTTTGCCGATTCTGAATCAAACAGCCACTCGTACTCCGTGGCAGACTTGTATGACCCTGGCTCAGGGAAAATGACTCGCGGACCATCATCAGCTGAAATCAACAAATAAAACAAGTGTAGGGTAAATACTGTACCAATGTTGAGGGAAAATAATTGTGTTTTTATTTTATTATTTTATTATTATCATTTGATTTTGTTTAATATTTTATAAATACAATATACATATATAGTGCAAAAGTGAATAAAGCCACATCGGATACTAATGGACCCTTCCCATGAAAAAAGTAAATTGCATATCACGCTTGCACACTGGTGGGCAAAATGAGGAACATCGCGTCTTTTTGTGTTGGGCTGATGGTGGATTGACGCACACGCGTGTGTGCGTCTGTCTAGTACACAACTCGATGGTGTTTGCCCACCAATAATGTCTGTACGCATGCGTGAATGTAAAAGAACCCAATGGGCCAGTCACATGATTTACTGTCACTCATAAAACTAACACATTACAGAACTACAAAATAATTCACAAAACATGAGACAAAGGCAACACTATAATGTTAAGAGAACATGAAGATGTCAAACGAGCCGTCCTCCACTGAATGACCACAGGGATAATTCAAATCAATTAAAAGCTCCGCAGCTAGGCTGGAAGTTTAACATTCTGGCCCCGTCTTGGCCCAATTTCATAAATCTGCTTTAATTTGCAGCAAAAAAGAAGCAGCAAACCAGTCACAGACGGTACATTAATTCAGCTCTATGAAATTGATGTTGCCACAATGCCATCATGGCTTCACAACGTGGGCCACGGGCAGCTATGCTAACGGTTCTGATGCACTTCTATCGCGGGATATCAAAGGACCATGACTTCGACTCTGCACGAATTAATGTATGTAAAAATGACGACTCACCTCCATCCTGACCACAACAACCAAGAATAATCACCAGGAGCAGCACTGGAAAGATATCAAAAGAGCAAAATAAATTTGAATCAGTGTATAAACTACAATATTAGTTGAATACGCGCAAATCATATACGACCTTTTGTTATTGTCATATAGTTGCAAACACAAATATTTCAAAGTTTTGTTCTAATTGAGGTATATTCTGGCATTTCACACACAAAAAATGAAAACATGCTCAAACTTTTATCCAATTAAGGCGATTGTGTGTAACGTAAGTTTTTGTTTTTTGTTTTTTCTTTTCGTTCATAAATAAACTTGAATTCCAATAGCAATTAAGTGACAGCATTTGAAGATGATTAAAACCAGTAGCCTGGTAAAAAAATTACGAAGAAAACTGTTGATAAAACAGCGTTAGTTTACTTTTATGAATCGCACAACTATATCGAAAATCGTAATTCCTGTTTGGGGCTGTTGAAGTGTGTTACGCCCCGCAGAATGTAATGTTCCCACTTACTATAGTGTATTTTTTTTTGTCTTTATAACAGCAAGTACTGACGTGAATTAGCCTCTACATCATACCCAAGTATGGTCTACACGGCCACCAAACTTGACGTAATTCAATTACATGGTATTTTTAAAAATTATATTTGACAAATAGTGAAGTTGTTCGGTCGTTTTTGCAGGGTGCCTTTACTTTTATCAACTGTAATATTCTTGTTCAAAACAAAAGCCACATCACATATTCTGGCTCTTGTCTTGTGTTTACCTAACTATAACGAAAATACTCCAGCTGTAACGTAAACGAAAGTTAATGTTTTACTGTATCTTATGTTCTATGTTCATAAAATTATGTCAAAGTTTTAAAGAGATTGTACATTTATTTAGTAGTTTTAAATAACAGCTTGAACGAAAACCGCAACAAGCAATCGTTACTGAAAATAATTTAACAGGTGTTTAATCTATTACGGACATTGAGTTCACATGAGATTAGGCAGTTTTTAAACTAGAAAGAACCTGTAATTTGGCCACTCTTCAGTAAGATTTACGAAAAGTCCCGTAATGTCAACATGTATGTGACGTCAAGGGGGAGGGGGCTCAGTTTTGTATTGACCTCTTACACCGACGTCACACGCGGAAACTGTCAGCCCGCGCCCGTACGTTTTTTTCTGCAGTCCGAAATTGCCACTGTGGTAATAGTTTTCAATGGGGATTTTTTAAAATCGATTCCGACAAGGGAATCTTTAAAAAAAATTGGAAAAATTTCAAATGGATTAATAAACCGGGTCAACAGATTACTAAACCGTGCGAAATGTTTTTTTAATTCGTTTGGACGAATTTTCCTTTAACCATGCGAGTGGTTCGTTCAATGGATTACTCGACCGTGCGCACGGATTATTAAACCGTTCGAACGGGTTACTAAACCGTGCCTACAATTTAGCCAATGGATTTATTTTTTGTTACCACTGCACCTTCCCAGGCAGTGAAATGATCAAAGAACAACAAAATAACAAATTAGAAACAAGTTCTGCATATTAATTTGGCTGACAAGCTTCAAGTCCAGTCTTTTAAACGAAGTCTCTTTGTCAGTAAAGTACCTGCAAAAAAATTCATCCAAAACTACACATCATGTAAAATAGGTAGTCTATATTTTGTTTACAACCTGATAATTGGCAATTTCAACAAAAAAAAAATTCTCGACAAAATTGACAGCACAAATATCACATATGCTTCTCGGAATGATGGATTCGAGCTAGTATACCGACTAAACCCCAAATTTAAATAGGCTATAACAATAAACTTTTGTCTGAACTGTTGCCAATGATAATGCGATGGTACTTTATTAACTTTGAGCAGAGTGCTTTTATGCAGGTGGTTACATATATAGTTAGGACTCATGAGTTATTATCAACAGTTAGGAGCTAGTTTTATTAACCCCAAAATACAGAACACTGTACATGATGTCATATGCAATGTTAATATGTTATCTCCCCTTTGACCTACTCACATATTTACTTGCATTCTAAGTGTAAAAAGGGGGAGAAGTTCGGTAGTTCAGTATCAGTGGCGTAACATTTAATTGATTTTTTTAAGGGGGGGGGAGCGGTGAGGGCAAGCGGGGGCAAAGAAATAATTTGGAGGGTTATTAAATGTGTCGAACCATTCCTTTGTGCATTTTTTCGATCTCATGGTGCGGGGCAAGAGGTAAGCAAGGGTTCTGAGGGGTCTCCCGACCCCACCCCCTCTGGTCACTCCACTGTTTAGTATAATCTGTAATGAACAAGATAAGGAGAACATCTTGTGCTTGGTACTAGTCAGTGTCATAACAAACTAAAAACGAATCCGTGAGTTTGACCATTGGAGGTGTGTTGATTTGACCATTATTTAGCCTCCATCAAATGTATAACAAGAAAAGGACAGGAAGAGGACAAGAAGAGTGCAATACAGAAGGTATGCCTGACGGGGCGGGCACTTTTTCTCATAATGTTGTAAAATAATGGCAAGATTTGAAACATGAAGAACGTTGTTAATTACAAGCCAATCATGTTGCTCACGTTAAATGAAATGGTCTAACTTCCACCACAATGCAAAAAGCGCATTGTTCATTTCACAGCATCACGTAGTTCATATACTTTTCGTATAGGGTCTACATTCCATGATGAGATGCATGTTACGAGCTTCCTTATAATTATGGACTACCCATGTGGGATAATGCTTGGCCCCATAAAAACCATTTGCATACTTAATTAGCTACCATAAAATATAAAATAATTTGTTAGTTTAAACTTTGTCTAGAATTAAACGGATTCACAACTTTATCGCCCGCAGAAACAAATATACACAACATTCAAATCAACCATTAAACGTCAAATCTACACATGCCCAGGTGCATATACCTATACGCCTGCAAAAAAGCACATTATAATCATTTTAAACACAATCAATGGAAGTGCCGTTTACCTTTTAAAAGTCTGGCATGACATTGTATGCACAGCATTCATTCGCCCATGGCATGTAGTACGGCACACCGTATGTTAATAATGTTTAATAATCCAGCATCTGAATGTTTATGCTTTGATGGTAAATCGCTTCTACTCGTTGATAATCTGTTTGGATAGATCTACACGAGAGAACAATTTATTTGCAGTCAATTCTAACTGCATTAGGCAGCATGCTTGATCAACACGATTTTGATCTCTCTCTCTCTCTGTTTGTACTACATGAGTAACGTGACGTCTACCATTGCAGCTTGAATAGTAGATACATACGTGTGTCACAAAACTAAATATTATGGTATCACAATCGCTGTGAGTAAAGTGTTTGTATGACATGCAATATTTAGAGTCAAGCAAGTAAGAATTGTTGCTTTGTCGCCATATATTTATGACAGGACTATTTGAAAATCTTTTCTTGTCAATTTAATTCAAGCAGAAACGTCATCGAGGGCGGATGGTGCTTGTATTATATACATTTTTATACCACGTGAGCTACCCATTGTTTAATAAACATTTAACTTGGCAGCTCCATTATACAACTTCCCATAACCAAGAGTCAAATTTGCATTGTTCTAAATCAGATTTACTTGCCAGTTTTTTGTTAAATGCGCCCGCGACCCTGCCACATTCTGGGTATTAGATTGCTTCCATTATTTTATACTTTGCAACAATTCCCTCTATAATGTCTGTCTCACAGTGAAATGCCGGATGTCGTACACGAAGCATAACGAGCATCCATCTATAAAATCAGCATGCTCCATTACCGAACCAGTAACTTTACCTTCAAGATCAGTTTGATTGTCCAGTGATTATGCACGGAATATTTATCGTGTCCTTCCTCATGATTGCCTGGAAAGCAATAACTATATCACAACAGTCACAGTAGGTCATTTTAGGTACCAATCAGTACAGGTTGTGTAGGCCTCGTGTATTATTATTAGTATTTTTTTGTTGTAGAAGTTTAAAATCAAAACGTCTATATTCCCAACTAAAGGAGCAATAACATTAATGCTTCTTAATCAATATTTAAGCTCAAAGTAAATGTCTTATCAAAGGGAAGTAGTTCCCTTGCAAACTATAATACTGCATAGCCAAGTACAATAAATTACCTCACTTCTACTGTATCTGTCATGCTTCGTATAGGACCCCATTGATTAACAAAAAGTGCCCTTTCCCGTTCAGCCTCGGTTTGGTTACGTGGATTGAATAGGGGGAAACATGGAAACCATGATCACTTCAATGAGTCTTCATTATATGCATATTATCTAGATTAAAACAAAACTCATCTCAGCCAGCAAGGAACAGCATTCAACGATAGTTCATACCACCAGTTAATTAAAAAGCTAAATAGTTATGTAGTTAAACTAGGTCCAGTGTATATAATGGGTTCACATGACGAACTGTGGCGTGTGGCACTGTTTGTAATAGACCGATTGCGCAACCCGCGTCACGTGACCACTTTTGGGTACAAAATGTAAACACACACGACATCCTCCTTAGGAAAGGGTGGTACGGTACACGATGATTAATGCATTTAGTTTATTCGATCGAGGCTTTTCTTGCTCGAAATCTGTGAAACATATTCCAGAGTTCGTACCAGAGACCTTCAAGTGGCTGAATAAAGCCAGTAAGGACAGTTCCAGCAAGTCTTGGAAATTGTAAAAGTATCGTATAAATGTGCACGATGTGCACGATGTGTACAGCACACGAAGGAACGTTAAGCCAGACGACCGCGATCACCACACACTTTTCAACACAAAAATTTCAAAGTTTTGAATCTGAAATCCTCAAAAGAAATTCCTTTTCAAAACTGTGTGATTCCTTTGCCTATTTGAAATTCTGCAAGGCTAGGTATTAATGCTCACTTTTCCAACGTTGTTTATCCTTTTTTTTACAGTGATTTAGGCCAACATTACAAACAAAATAACACACGGGTGGCTACATAATAGTCGTCCGACGCCGGTATTGCATGGCTAAAAAAACCTCTTTTTAGTAGAATCCTGTTAAATTATGAAACAGAGATGTGATTTAAATTAATGCCACAACATACTACTTTAAATAAAGGGGCTGATTAACTAATTCATCACTTAACGAAAGTAAAATCGACTGTTTTCGTACTCACTCTGTGTCACGGCCTATGCTTTTACACGTATTTTTTCATCAGCTGTATGACGTCATACCCAATAGGGGGGTCACGTGACCGCATGTAAACATTGTCGCACAATCGGTCTAAATAGTGAGCTACGTGTTCGACGGTATAGAAACATTAACGTTGGCTTGTAATTACTGTATGAAATTAGGACAGCAAAGAAATACTCATAGTGGCAATTCAACATCTTGACATCCAACAAAATACCCTGAACTCTCATTTTTTTTTAGCACAAAAATGTAACGAATGGCGGAAATGATAGCAAACTAACGATATGAACACAATATACAATGTATAGTTATAATCGATTATTGCCTCGTGGGAATTATGCGCATCAGTCATCTCAAACATTGTTTCTTCAGTAAATCTAGTATAGGCTAAAGTTTAAAGGTGGAGAAAAGGGATCATTAAGGGTTGGTTGGTTTTATATTCAAAGGCTCTTCAGATATGCCTTAACATGACGAGGATGGAGGAGTGGTTGGAATCCACAAGGGCCATCATTCCCCACTTTAATCAGACCAGCAGGATAAGCCGGCGTTTTCAAGAAAAGATGACAAAATAAGATGATAGAAATGGAGGTCAGAGATGAGACAGGCCAACAACCGGTACTGGGACTTTCTGATGAGTAGACACACTGCACAAGCTATCCCTAAGTTGAGGTCAGGGAGGAGACAAGGGTCACTTGAGTACTGTAGAAGGAATGGTCAAAAGACAGGGTGACTACAATAACCAAGATGAGGAATAGCAATGTCAGAGAGGAGGCGAGGGCCACTAGTGGTACTACAGACTGGCTGGTACGTTCCAGTAATCTTGGGATAGGAAGAACGAAAGGGAGATAAGGGACCGCTAATTGGTATATGGACTGATTGATTTGAAGGCATACCAGTCACCAACTTGAAGGCCGTCTGCAACGCATGTCGTCATCTATTTACATTCCAGGGAATAAAGTCTTCATGGTCATCAAAAACATGCACTTCTCGTCACCAGCAGCCTAGCCGGGGACGGCAAGGTACCCCCATCCCTTATCCATCCCTGATAAAGGAATCCTTCATATTATCTGTCCTTAAATTAAACACTGCCTCCGGCATTGTGTATTATAATTTCCCCTTGATTGATTTCAGTGTTGCACAATTAGGTATGGACATGTTTCGTTGTCAGTATTCCCTAATGCATTAAAGTAATTATGAAATGAAATAAACGGACAGGTGTCGAATTCTGTTTACCTATAAACCTCAACTCAATACACACAAGGAAATGTCCTTATTTTGGCTATATAAAGCGCTCGTACGGTATTCGAGAGGTCGTGGGTTCGAGTCCGGCATCAGCCAAATTTGCTTTGCTCACCCCAATTAATATATATAATTATATATACCAACACACACTTTAAAATTAACTTAGTCCAAACAGCGTTAATTAGTCCTTTTAGACCACATTTTGACTACAATTTGTCAAAAATGGTCTAAAATGACTAATTAAGGCTGTTTTGACTAACTTTAGTTTTACAGTGCATGGTTAAAAAGTGACGAAGAGACGGCCTAGGAAAAAAAGCTTTTGTGCTTTGGAAGCTTCTTAGAGTACCTCCTTCAGGTATGCTAGGATACTCACTGCCATTTTAGCCAAATCACTGATAGCATCTCTTTGATCTGGATGATAAGCAGACGTACACTTCGCCTGGCATACGCAAGATTTATTCAGACATCATGCTCAGAGTAGAAGTCCCTGTAATAATTATTGTCTGTTAAACTCGGAGATTATATCGTATCAGGGATCTTCTGTACTTACCAATCTAATTTTGGATAATTATTCAGTCCAAGCTTACGTACCAGAAAAACATATCACAAATTGCATGAAACATGACGATTAATTTGCACACTAATTATACGCGCTCAATAAATATTTGAGTATTTACCAGGGGTAACAATAAACTACGGAATAATATCACCACGAGTTCATCACGTTTGGTGGAAAATTTTGTTTTATGAATAACTGGCGTGATTATTGTTTTGAGGATTTGTGGTATAAATATAGGATTGGAGCCGGCCTCTTACAGGGCCCGAATTAATAGAGCTGCTTAAGCAGACAAGTGCTTGAGAATTGTCTGCTTAGCGAAAGTAAACAAGATACCTGTCGCAAATGGTACATGTGACATTGATTTTTTGGCTATGGTGAATATTATTATATTCTTGTCAACATTATAGTTTTGTGCGTAATAAAACAGCTCTGTGAAATTGGGCTGGGCAAGAGGCTCGTGGTCTAGTGGTTAAGACATTGCTCTGGAATGTGGAAGGTTGTGGATTCAAGTAAATCCCACCCGTGATGCATCAGGATTCACTCCTGCAGGACCCATGGGTATACAGTGTTAATTAATCATATTTTACATCACGTGATTTCACTACAAATTCACTCAACAAAAATGACATCAGTTTTACAAGAAAATGTGCTCAACGTGAGAGAGAATGCCCGTGGCCGTTTTCGAAACCACGTCTGTGGAAAGGCTCCGGCTTGGGCTCTGTCAGTAATTTTGAAAGCATACACTGGTAGCCTGAGCCTATAGGCCTATCCGCTTTGTTTTTAACTCTTGGATATTCTCTGGCCTATGTAGGGTCCGAGTGAACGCTCGTGTGTTTGTTGGTACCTGTGTCCAAATGCCCTTCACAATTCACAATAACTGTTTTACCGGTTACACCGGCCACACCGGAATTCTAAACCCAAAATGTCTTAATGACAAAAACTGTGCGCTACACCACCAGGCCAGCGCCACGGCGTCCTATTGACACTTTCACTTTCATATTTGTACAATAATATGATGATGCAGTTGTAATAA
Source organism: Marthasterias glacialis (assembly GCA_911728455.2). Lineage (NCBI taxonomy): Eukaryota > Metazoa > Echinodermata > Asteroidea > Forcipulatida > Asteriidae > Marthasterias > Marthasterias glacialis. Next base: position 20,251,709 of record OU452222.1, on the reverse strand, counting down.
CAATTATTCTGAAGTGAACGAACATCGTTTAAAAGTACTGATTCAGATCATGAAATGAACTTAAGTTACAGTCAAGATAAGGGATCGTTCTCAGTACAGCAATGTCATTACTGATGATTTGAAGGCCTCTGGTATAAGTAAATTAAGAGGTTGTTTGTTCGATCGACCCCTTATCACTTTTTGCTGCTTCTGTCCATAATGAAGATATAATTTTTTTTTTAAATCTGTGTTTAAGTTTGTCTTATACAAACACATAATTACGTAATATTACTAAAATTAATCATCTGTAAGCTTCTTTCCGTGTGTGAACTAACTTGCCTTGGTCCTTGGCCTTCTAGAACAATCCATGCATAAAACGTATGCTCATATTATACATTATATGGACCATGCCGAATGTTCATAGCACTGTCTAGCCTACATGCTGATTCTGCGTACACTGGTTGTCTATATAACGTTAGGCCTATATAATTTCCTCACATTTTTTATGATACCTCAAAAATAATGTTGACATTATCATGGATCACAAAATCCAGTCTCCAAATCAAGTGAGTCAAAGCATCTATCAACGTAGTGCGGGTAGTGGAGGTATACAATTTTCCATCAGTGCTGATCACCCAATCCTTGACCAAGTGGTTCTCCTTTGAACCCGATCTGTTACGAGTCATATTATGATGCTTTCAGATCAGGTCATGTATAGCACATACCTTCACCGCACTGTTCAGGTGCGTTACTGAGGCACAGGGGCTAACAACCCTTGTGTTCGTCTCCTTCTTGCTACATATTTATTTTTCTTTCTTTATTTTATGCCAATTTGTTCTCCTGTCACCCCCCCCCCCTCTTTTACTCTGAACTGCAGTGAACCATTTGATCAGCCTATCAGAATGACCTCTTTAGTCAAATACTGATGTGGCTATTGTTCACAGTTGCTTTTATATACAATTTAAAAAAAAAAAAAAAAAAAAAAAAAAAAACGTGTCTCTATAAATTAAACTGCAGACAGTTGATTGAGTGTATAATTAACTTAAAGAATTGCCGACTGCCCTTTTCATTCCCCTCCTACATGCTTAGAATGGCGCAGCAATCAGTCATCAAAGAATCAGAAGACCTATCTAATCGTTAAGCCCAGTCATCTAGCACGGACATACAAGGTACAAAGTAATCAGTCATTAGCCCCGGCTTCATTAATTTATGGAACAACGCGGGACTAATCTGCGACCGAGATGCATCACCATCAGTTAGGAAATTAACACGCCCGCTGTTTATTATGTACATACAATCAATTTGCTAAAAGCTGTTTGGTGGACAACCGGAATAATTAAAAGATTAATCTCATAATGGTGTTTTTAACACTAGCATTTGTTTCATCTGAAACGATCAATGGGCGTTGTTGGTAATAGCTGAAAATTGAACGTCTGTTAGGGGCGTCCCTTTTCATTTCGACCGAACCTGATGTTTAAAAAAGGAAATGACACATTGCCTTTAAATCTCTTACAATTTAACTGTTTGGAATAGCTCCTTAATCTTTGTAAGAGTCGTTCATACAATAACACATACCGGTACAGTGAGTCGTAATTAGTGAGTAGTGATTAAAGAAAAAACATATTATTTGCCTCTGGAAATACAACCAGCGGAACCACACTCTACATAGAAACATACGGTCCGCCACTTGAATGGGGCCATTTTGGGGTTCTACAAAATAGCAGACCGCGTTCTGTCACAAAACTATAAAAAAGATTATAAAACAAAAATACACATTTTCAAGGGAATTTTATGTGAATCATTATAATATTATACTTTTAATATATCTATATAACCTTATCCATTCCATAACAAACGCGTTTTATAGCCCAAAGCGCCCAATCCGAAGGCAACGTGTCCCTTTAATTGCGTAGCCTTATAAGTGTTAAGCTTTGTTTTAACCTTATTTACCGAAAATAATGTCACGTATCAGGGCTTAGAAAGCACAAAAAAGACGCTTTGAAAAAAAAAATGCTCACTGCATACATTATGAAACTTAGGAATGTTATAAAGCTCAGGGTCCCGTGATGCACTATTTCCCCCTGAAGCCAATAGTATAATTATTTACAAGCTAGTGCTAACAAAACAAGCCCTTTTTGAGAGCCGGGTCTTTAATCATTTTCAGCGATTAACTCAATAAAGATTTAATTTAAAGATGATTTCATGTGTTCCGGTTTGAACAGGGTTTGACACTATACGATGTGCCCGTTTTGACGCGTGCGTTTACCATTTCAATGCGCCAATAGCCACACAACGCAACCTTCCAATAAATGTCGAGTTCATAATATACATTATACGAAGAGCAAGACAGTGGTTTTGAGCTTGGAGTTTGAGGAACTAAATAAATTCATCATAAATGATAAACTCGGAGTGTTGCGAGGAATTAATAACCAAAAAGGATGAATCATTACAGGAATTCAATCACCTTTGCAGTAACGCCAGTCCGGTACCCAGGCGTATGCACTAATAGGAAAACACTGAGGTGAAGACACTATACAAGAGATTCTTCTCTTGTGAAGTAAATTTCACTCTTAATGTTCTCTTGATGGCGTCACAGTTTGTTTACTAGTCTGTGGTCATTATGGTAGTCCAGATCCTGAATCCCATAAGAAAGCACACGTCAACAAACCGTGACGTCATCAGTACATGGGTCTATTTGAAGAGAGAAAACCAAGCGAGCACTGCATGCCACTTCAATGAGTGTGGCTGCCTCTCAATATTTGCTTAGGTTGGACTCGCCAACAGAGGAGTCCAACCTGGGCTACTTGCTGTGTATTTAAGATAGTTGTTCCATTTGGAAGCAAATAAGCTATCCCATCTGTCCCAGAAAGTGCTAATATCATGTCCCTAATAAAATAATGCCTAAACTATTATTAAGTTTACTGTCAATATTGACAGTCCTCGTGTGTGCGCTTAAACTAAAACTTTTATATCTTGCATTTTTATGTCGTATATTTTGCAAGCTACTGATTTGTGATGTAGTTGCAAAAGATCTGCAGACGAAATTAAAATATCGTCCTCAATTACTTTAATTGAAAACGCAGGTTTTCTGAGCTGGAAAACGTCCAGTGGAAAACGTGAGATGTACGTGCTCCCATCTCAATTAACATCAAGTCATTGCGCAGAATACATAAATGGGTTGATTCACTCAATCATCCTGACAGGCGCGCTGTTAGGTTGTAAGCTGAAACAATACACATGGCTTTCAAAGGTCTCTCTATGATATCACGTGTCTCGGTTGTTCTAACCCCAAGTTAACATACGGTTCCCTCCCATGGCCATATCAAATGATTTCATTAAAATAAATACACAGATTGTGAGCTACTTTTCACAATGTATTTTCATGATGGTACATGTTCCAACGTGTCTTTCAAGAGATCCGTACATGCCATGGAGCGTCCCTCATCATGGTCATCGGCCGCAACTGTCTTTGTACAGCCCGCTAAAGTTCACTTAATAACAAGAGCGAACTCCTGTAATTTACAGCCTACCCAAGGGAAATCGAACTCGAACTTTTATTCAGAACTGCAAACCTCATATGGCCTATAAACAAGGCAAAGCGATAAATCAATTACAGACATCTTAAAGGTTTGTGGAAACTGAATGGATTCTGAACATTAAAATCTAGTGTGTTGTAGTACCCTCCATAGCGTGATTAGGGGTGCACTACACTAAATATAGAAATTCATGCACCGCCTCATTAACAAAACGTAAATCCACAACCTTTTCTGTAAATCAAAGATTTGAAGGACATGGCTTTTATGGATTGTTGAAAATGGTCCAATATTGTGCCTCTGGGGTTGTTGATTTTCATCCTGGAGCATTTTTGGTACACTAGCCCTCTAAAAATTGCCCTATTTTTCTCAAAAGTGTATGGTCATTTATCCACAAGATGGAGTATGTCCAATTTACTTGTTCAGGGGAGTTTTTATTTTGAATGAGCCTAACCAACGGGCAGTATCTCAACGGCTAACCTACTAAAAACTGAAAAGAAAAATATTTGATTTGTTCACTAGAGGCTAGGAGAGTATTTTTTTTTATTAAGATTTAGTATTTTAGCATTGGTTGCTATGGGAGCCTATTTATAGTGTGGTGCACCCTTAAACTGTATAAAGGGCGCCCTTACAGGTCGTGTTCGGACCAGGGGGAGATGTCGTGCCTTCAGATCATCTTGACCGTGTTGTCTGCACTTTGAGTGAGCCATAGAGTGTAACAGGAGCCGCATCCTTCTGATGCATTGGCTTATTGTATACGATCAATACAGCGTCTGATCCGGAAACAAATCAATGAGGATATGGAGAGTTGCTGTCGCAAACAGACCTGGTTTAAGACCAATCGTCCATCACCGTTTGCTGAATATTTACCCAAAATAGTTAGAGTGCTTCAAATCACGTTAAAAACAGAATGAAACAAATGAAGCAATCCAATTGCTACTACGGTACGGTGTGTATAATCGGTGTATATAATCCCCAGGTCTTGAATCTGTGCTTTGTCAATTAACGAACGGCCTTCGTCCCAGATGAGGTACAACTGCAAATGCTTTTAGAGAGGACCATGGGAAGAAACTACATGTGGCCTAAAGGGCAGTATCACAGTTCTTTCAGGTTTTCTTTCCATGAAATAAAGTATAGGGCATGTAAACTTGCCTGAGACCTTGACCGTTACGTTACACACTAAATGGGCCAAACGTCATGTGGTGGATTTTCTCCTTCATCACAATGTGAGGTTCCATTGTTAAGTCTAATCCCAAGTAGCCAGGCCTGCTTTAGATTAGTTTGGCCACTAATCACAGATAGCACAGATATATTTTGGTGCATGTAAGGGCTTCCCCTTTTAAATCTATTGTTCGATAGTTTTATTGTGCACAAACAAGCTTTTGTTTTGATGCAATTCGACTGTTTTGTCAAAGTCTTTTTGTTTATATTATTGATGGATTTCGATGAGGATTCCCCGACATTACCCGGGTCCATTCACATAAGTGCACCTCGAACGACAGGGGGCGACCCGGGTTGACGAGGAGAAGCTCCTCCCATTACTGTTTTTTGTTTCAATAAGGAGGATGATTATGAGACTTAATCGTTTTGTTTGAACAGTTTCAAGTCCAATGCACTTCCATTGTGCTAATACTGTAATACGCAAAACGGTTACTAATGGGATGCGTTTGAGTAGAGCTTCCCCAACGTTACAAGTTCACACGTGCACTATTCCAACGTCATGGGGTCACTCGGGGACTGGGAATTGAGCTACTCGACGTACCCAATGGGTGCGCCCAGAATCTTATGGTCTCCCGGTGTCATTGAGTAGCTCAAGACGTTCCGCTGGTGGCGCTATAGCTCATGACGTCACACCGGTGGTCCAGTCCGCCAGTGCCACTTCGAGTCCACCACCCTTCTCATGTGACACCACATTCATAATATGAAAAGATTGTGACGAACAGGAACGTTTAAGTATCTATCGTACCTTTGGAATAATAGAACAGTGGCAGGCCCTACTTGTAGTCAGTGAATTTCAAAACAAATTAAACTTTTGTTTTGAAACTTAGGACTGCAACTACCCACCGTTCTTAATGACGGGCCCCTGACTGAAAATGCTGCTATCTGGTATAACAGTAATCTGCAATTATTGGCCCACACAGTGTCCTCGGTCCCAGATAACCCAATTAGATTCAACAAACTGATGAAAACTGGGGGTGTGCATTTATACATCATAGAATTTGTCATTAATGTTTTGTAAAAAAATAAGTGATTTTAAATCTGACAAGACTAGATTAGAGAAAAATTCTCTATTTTGTGATTTAGAAAAATCAAAAACTCAATTTGGGCGTAATGTATACAATGCCATTCGCGTTGGGAATTAAGGACACGAATCAGACTAGAACTAAGTTGAACATCAAACAGGTTCCCACTTTGTCACGTTCATCTGACTTAATGAACAAGATTCCTTCAAAACTAACTCGTTCCCAGGGTCTAGAGACCTTTGACATTGTGCAGCCACTTTATTTAATAATATTGTCATTCAAGCACGTGAACATTACCGATGTGAGGCTTGTTGAATAAGTGCCCATAATAGTCTGGTCCCTTTTTCATAAACAACATGGGTATTCATAATTGCAACAACCACTACGGTGAATTATGTTCCCGACTTAATGATGGAAACGTGAAGGTTTGTCAGACTTTAAAGGCATTGCATACGTTTGGTAATGACTCTGAAAATTTTTGGCAATAAAAACTTACTTGGTAAGAAGTACAGCAGCTTTGGATAGTATAATGCATTTTGAGAAACGTTTCACTTCGAAGTACTGCAGTTATGGAGAAATATATCACTTTTTATCACCCAAAAATTTGAATCTGAGAAGCGTTATGGCCGTAACACTTCTCAGAATGTGTATTCCAATGACGGATACTTCTTCTGCGTGAACACAACCGCTCCAGATTTTTGGTGATATCTCAAAAACGCTGCCACCTTTTGAAATGAAATTTACACAGGTTAGTTTTATGGTATATATCTACAATTATATAGCATTAAGGCAAACGTACGGTTCAAAAAACCAAAGGTATACTTTGCCTTTAAAGCTTGTTTTAACTGTGGCTGTAGTTTATTATGGCTGGAACGTGGTTAGTCTTGACATACACGTACGCAAGACCGCCCCTTCTCAACCAATGTACGGCTTCGTCACCTCCCTAAGAGACCCACACTACAAGGGCAATCTGCAATGCGTTCAACTGTGATATATTTACTTCAAGACCATTTCCGATGAAATGTATGCAGGTCCAAAGCCACAGTTAGTCTCTGTCAATCATTGAAACTTGGACATTTGTTTTTCGCTCTGTCTGTCGGGTTTAATTCCCGCCAAAGATTGCGAGGTTCATCGTTTAAAGGTTGACTGCCTTGCAGTGGGATGTACTTTGTGCGTCTTGCTGTTGTGTGAGAGAAGGATTTGGTCCGCCAGACTATGATTGATAAGGAGACACTGTCATGGTTTGTTTGGGACGTTCGAATTTCATTAAAAAAGGTGGCCACCATTTCGAGAAGACAGCGTAGAAGTAGTTTTTAATTTAGTTTAGACCGAGCATGCTTTCCCGTGACAATTGATTGATTTAGATAAAAATCGACAAATCGCTTTGAGAATTGTATCACATGTAGTTCAGTTTAAATAAGTCAAAAAATCGTTCATCACGAAAAAAAAATGTACAACAGCTATAAAACTCTTAAGTGCATAAATCTAAGCATTAAATCTGAAAAGAGTCGGGAGTTTGAATTTAGTTATAACAGGGTGTGTAGATAGCCCGACATTCTCGGGGGGTGTACCCCGAAGAAATTCAGACTGTGGCAGTTCTCAACAACGAAGTTTGATGGACGTTCTGACACACTACCCCCGTCACATTGTTTTCGTTTTACACCAAGAAATAAAGGTTTGTTTTGAACGTATAGTATTTTAAAGGCACTACACAGAGTTGGTAAGGATAAAAACATTGTTTTAGTTTCAGTCTGAAAGCTTGCATGTTTATGAAGTCAATACTAGAACCGATTTTTCTGTGAACTATTTCCCTCTGAAATGTTGTCATATTCGGAAAAAATTGTATCTGAAAACCTATAAAAAAAACCTAATGGCTGATTTCGGTTGTAACAAACGAAATTAAGGACAAGGTGTTTACTTGCTCAGTGGAAATTATGCACGGTTTTTCACCATTTTCTCCTGAGTGGGACAACGAATTACGCCCAAATTTTCACAGTTTTTTTTCCATATTAAAAGAGACAAGTAAGAACGGTGCACTATCAGCTTTACCAAAGGCCTGTGTAGTACCTTGGGGATGGGTATATCCCACTCCCACCCTAGGAATTGTCTTTTTTAACTTGTTATGGGGGGGGGTCGAACCCCTCTGAACCCCCGTCGTCGCTATGCCGCTATGACCTACAATGATATTAACGAATCTTTCCAACATTCTGTAGAAAATACTACTCATTTCGAAAAATTAAAGCTGTACAAAGACCTGCAATAACAGTTCGTACCCGAGACAGTCACGTCCATACTGAAGTTTGTTTTGATTTGTAAACAAGCAGAAGATATAACCAAGAACAATTGGCGGTGTGTAATTTTGCGACGGTCTGTGTTAGCCAAAGACGAGAATGTTGTTCGGCAGGACAGGAAACCTAATAAGGAAACGAGATCCGGTGTAGGCCTATATCATTAATATGCAGCAAGGTCTATACGAATTAAGCAACTACCCATTGCTTTAATGTCAGGGCGTAGACCGAATTAACCATCTAATAAGATCATGTTAATTACAGGTGGGTTGTCAAGCACTGAATACCTTATCGAGACACTGTTCCCTGTAACGTATTTCACATTAGACGCTTACCGATATCGCATTATAGGGGATGATTAAATATCCGCTGACGGTCGCAGTAGTTCACAGCGTTCAAGAAAAATACTATCACACAATCAAAGTCTGTTCTTTTTACAGTGAGAAGGTACCTGATAAGTAATGTATTGGGTTTTACGGAAAGCTACTTCATCTCGTTCTTAGATTTCAAGTAAAGTGTAATGTGAAATTTGCGTGTGAAATGAGCTTTCAGAATAAGTCTGTAAACGGCGTATGTTTTTAGGGCATGTAAACGTTTCAATATCATGGTACAATGCGTTGAGCAGAAGGTTGGTAATTGGTATTCCAACAACCAATAATTAAAAGCCATGAACATCGTGCAACATAATTGATAAGCAATGTTCCTCTGGATGGGAATAATTGAATTCCATTACGTGGATACCTCGATTTAAATTAGCCTGAATACATCCATACAAAAACATGATATCGATTTGCATCACTTGACACATTCAGCTGAATATTAATTTACTAATTTAACCATGTTTTGAATTTTACATAATATCATGTTTAAATTTAAACATACCATGGCGTGTCGTGGCCGAGCGGTTGAGAGCACAGGACTCAAGCTCTGGTGTTTCTGATCAGCAGAGTATGGGTTCGAGTCCCGGTCGTGACACTTGTGTCCTTAAGCAAGACACAACCATTATTGCTTCGTCCTTCGGATGGGACGTAAAGCCGTTGGTCCCTTGTGTTGTGTAATGCACGTAATAGAACCCAGTACACTTATCGTAAAGAGAAGGGGTTTGCCCCTGTGTTTGTGGCATGGTCTGGCAGCAATATGCGCCACCTCACCTTGTATCCCTTTCAAGGTGTTGTATTATGGTTGCTTCCTCTCATAAAATCATTCGTAACAATCTCCACTCCACCAGATTTGATAATTTGGCGCCAGGAGTGTCATTTATGACAGACATGACGCATTTTAAATGTACACTATTAATATTATTAATTAAACATACATGTCAAGTTTTTATTTTTCTAAATTGAAAATGTTTAATAAGAATAAATATTGCAAAGGCTGTCCGTTGGTTACCCGTTGGTGGGTAATGAGACTTCATGAACATGACGTCAGCGGCAGCGTGTAACAATTCCTGTGTATCCTGCGCATGTTTGAGTATAATTTTGTCATTCGCACAACGAAGAAATCATAACGGGGTTTTTATATTTATTCTATTTAATTATATACAATTATCTTATACTCGAACAAAATATGAAGTAATTGAAAGATCTGTATCGTAGATGTCCAAACTTTATTAAGTATTAAAGAGTTTCAAGATTACACCTGTTTAACCTCAGTTAATAAACACTTAGGATTCGACAAGGACCCAACACGGGGGACGAGGTATTCTGTGCTAAAAACTCTTTTAAGAAGTTAGATTGAAAATCACTCTTTTCGAATGAGTGGCCTGCAAATCTGTTACATTTTGTCCCTAGTTTCAATCGAATAGATTAAATTTCAGTCGAAATTTCAGTCGCACTAAGTTTTTTTCAGGATAGCTGACACAAAAAAAGGTCTTTGTAACCCGTTTTTATTGTTAATAATAATATGCGGTATTTGAAAGTTATATGAACCAAACAAATACTGCATTTTAATCATATGACGTCACCGCTAAACCATACAATTAATCCGAATCTAAAACGACATGTAATTAAATCTTGGCTCATTTGTAGTCAACAAAGCGCATTGTTAGAAGGCTCACATTGTCTCATCGTTTTATCGTCGTATTAAATGGCCTTGGGACAAACAAGACTGATAATAGTGCGACTTATTAAAAACCGCTTTTTGAAAAATTTAATGAAACCAGCATCTATTGAAAATATTTCCAAATCTATTATCTGCAAACTGTATTACGCAGCGGTGCTGCAATGCAGATAATCCAAAGGCGAACTAGTTTATGCTTGATAAATGTCATCCAATGTGTACTTTAAGTGATTGTAAAAGGATAAAACTATCTAGTTATAATGTGGAATATATTTGAATAGTATTATACTTTATAATTTGGTCATCTCCAGGTGCACTTTTAAATTCAGTCGAGTCAACAAAATGCAACTTAATGAAAAAATAGGTTGTAGTTTATACATGTTTTGATTAATATTAATCTTTACAACAATAGTTAATTGAACATGCTGTCCCTCGCCTGTGTTGTATTGTAACCTCATTGAAGTATGCATCATTCACAGTCTATCAGTTTTGATGCATTTCCATATGGACGGGCTTGTAATAATACTAGACCTACACTGTGATATTGGTCTTTCTCGTTATTCTAATCCAACCGAGCATGTGTTCTGACAGCGTGAAGTTCCACTCATATCACAAGTATTATAGACAGTTTATTTAGATTGACAAACGTCCGAGCCAGCATGTTCTCTCATTAAATGCAACGAGTGCACTCTAAGTGAAATGTCAATTGCACACACGGGGTCATTGTCGTCCATATTATCCCAACTGAGATACACAGTATCCCGATTGGGGTATTATACTCCCAATGAGTCACAGAGAATGAAAACAAAAAATTGAAAAAAAGGTTGTTTTTACTAATTACCGCACTAAGTAACAAATAACCATCCTGTTTAAGATTCGTTTACGTGCAAATAATGCAAAATATTTGTCACAGTATTTGTTTGATTTTTATAGGCCTTTAAAAAGGGCCTACATTCAGAAAGTTTACGTAACATCGTCACATGATCAAGTTATTGGTCCAAAAAGACCAACTGGGCCCTGCATAAGTTGAGTATATACTGTCCCATCGCAAAGAAACCCAATATTAGCATATTTATATTACGCCCTATACGGAAACCTTCAAGTTGACACCACACCGTCTGTGTATAATGCCTAATAGATATTTTGAACAGGAATATATCAGCACCAGCTGATCAGCACAGTATAGAAGAGCTGCTATTTTTTAGGATGGACCAGAAAGAAATATGTTAATTAATAGTAATACATTTGTGCTATTTAGTCCTATAGTTTGTACGGGTAAACCCCTGTATTTACCATCGTGTTTTGTGCAAGGATCTAAGCATATAGAATCCAATCCCAGGCATATGTCACAACCCGTGATGGGACTACTGACTATAGAATATAGCTCTGGTTGCAAATTCTGAACGAACGAGCGAGTACTTCACATGTTGTAAATTTATACGTAAGCTTTAATGAGCAAATAGATTGTGCTTGACAAGGTTGTTTACTAAGCAGTCATAAGCAGGGAACCAGTCATAAACAATACAACACAAGACATTTTAAGTGGTGCCGGTAACATATTTTGCTAAGCAATGTCTTTCCGTGCTAATCAGCTAAGGTATTGCGGGCACTGATTTAAGATGAAAAAAACTATCAAGATAAAATCCTTGGCTCTGTGGCGTGACCAGACTTTTTTTTTGGGGGGGGGCGGGGCAAGCCATAATTTGGGGGCGAATTAATGTATCGAACCATTCATTATCTTGTGCTTTTTTCGATCTCATTTGAGGTGGGGGCCAAGGGGAGGGGGCAACGGTTCTGAGTGGGGCTCAGCCCCCCCCCCCCAGGTTACACCACTGTCTGGGTCCATTGACCTGCTTGAGCAGTAAATATTGCTTAAAATGTTTCTCTTAACCAAAAATAAAGCAGGATACCAGTCACCATATGGTACACGTGACATGGTAATTGGGCTGTTAACCTTATTCTGGAAAGTATACACTGTGTGCAAACATTGTTTAAATATATTATGAAGATTTGAGGATAACTTAAGAGTCTTTAGGTGTTTATCGCCCCACATGCAGTCTCCAAATCGTTTTCCACCCGGACCAAAATGGAGGATCTGTCAGTTAAAGATTCCTTTCAGAATTGATTTATTTCGCGCAGAGGATCACGTCACATGAAATAAGACATTAACCTTTCATTTCGTATGCTCTCAGTCTGTGTCTTCAAGTCTATTTCGGTCAACCTAGGTGCTGATTTTCTCATTAGTCACGCCTGCCAGGAGACGGTTTTGAGGAGATTTGGTTCACAATGTCTTAGTTTAATCGTCCAGTCCGAAATGCAAGGAAAGCTTTCAAGTTTGAACATAAATACATTGATATTGTTTGAACGAGGACCAGTAATTGCTAACAACTGAGGTTTGTTTCTAATAAGTCGTATTCAATTTAACAGTTTGCAGAACGTCATACTGGATGCTAATTTTGAAGTGTTGATTAGGATAGCAAACTTACCTTTTTTCACACGATGGATAAGACGAATGGCTAAAGAGTTGCTGTTGGACATTTTGATTGAATATCGGACACAGTATTTTACAACATCGCAAACCCACTGCAAATTCACGGGCAGCTGCAGTCACATCGACATGCACTGTAATCTGTTGGCCATCCACACCAGGCTAGCGGCTTTGCGGGCAGATGAGTTGGGTAATGTAGGTTGGAGATGAAGCCAACAAAATCACACTCTCTTCCAGTTGAAACAAAACGAAATCTAGACGTGTGGAAACTAGAGATGTAAAGCGAGCCAGGCAACGCATGGAACCTTACCTCTCGAGTCGTATAACTCAGACCCTCTCATCAATATTGCCTTCCAACAAACTACTTTACTTCATCCATTCCCAATTGAAAGATTTGATTAGACCTGCTGCAAAGGAGACTGAAACAAAACTGGCTTCCAAGTAGTTTCATGTATACAACCAGGACGACGGAAAGCGAGAGGGAGAGTAGTGGTAATTACAGGGGCTGTGCTGCATTCCTAATGACAGCATGCAATGAGGCAGCCGCCAAGTTCATTTGACTGCCATTTAACATGCACGTGTGCCATGAATATGCCGGTCTGTACCCTGGCTCGCAGTGTTACATGGGTAAAAAAAAACAATTGATTCTCCCGTCACGGTGGCTGACGTAACGACAGTTTCATTCACGTGTGGATATAACCTGACGTGAATGTATGCTAATTACTAGTTTTACTGAATCAATCAATGATAACAATGTGTCCCTAAAACATTTAGAGAATTTTTCAATTATGATTTGTTAATTTCTATGCTGGATAGAGGATGCTGGTAATCACAGGCATCTTTCTACACCTGGACGACCAGTTCACTTTAGAATAAAAACAACAGTGTGGCCGATGAAGAGTCTTCTAGAACTGACAATAATAGCAAACCTGAAAAAAAGGTAATTTAAATCTTTCTGTGACTCAAATCCCCATTCGGACATTGCATGATCCAACCCAACGGAGATTGTGTTTTATGTACAAACTAATAATACCCACATATACTTTAATACTTTATTTGTGTATTGCATTTGAATTTAAAAAAAATTAAATACATAAAATCAGTAAAAAGGTATCATAAATTGACATTTTCCAATAATATTCCACGATCTGCGATGTCAGATATACTCATCACTTTCAGTGTTTGTCAGTTCTCATGCAGACCGTGTTTAATATGATCCACGCTGAGCACTAAAGAGTTAAAAACAGTGATCCAGCCATTTTTCGCGTTTTTTTTGTTTGTTTGTTTTTTGTTTTTTTTTTAATGAAAGACAATCTGTCCCACACCTGCTTCAGTTCAACTTACACCAGCAATCACAATAGACGCATGTTTTATACGGGTAGTGTTTCACCACACTGTATAATAGTATGGTTTCGGTATAGGCTTCGTACTCGCGTTATAGAAGAAACGTAAATGATAACAACTGTCATTTTACATTGCAACGAGTCCTCAGTGATACATGTTTTCGTTTTAACTTCGCTATCTACTTGCCCGTAAGCCCGGTCATCTCACTGTGTGTATCGTCACAACTCATACTGAACCCTAAGGCTTAGACACTTGATGATGCTGAGTGCCACTCGCTCCCCAAGAGTAAGCGATATTGATTTACGGATCGGACTCTTGTTTCCTTTCCAAGGGTGATGTTCTATCCGTAGTTTTCAATCAGCGATCTGATTGCCGGGAGATATGTTTTTGTGGGGGAGCCTTTTGGAAGGAGTCGCGTTGTGCTTTGGAGACTGCCTCCAGTCTCGAGACACGGTCGGTACATCGGTTACATCTACTGATACAAGATTGTATTCTAGCTCTTGCGGATGCAGTGAGGTAGTCGGACCCGAATGATCTTTTTGAGTTGGGAATCTGATTCTGAAATTTGAAACTCGACTGACTTATTTGCTTCGATCCGCATAAAACTTATTTAGGATATTGTGAAAAAGGTCTGTGTCGTGGCTGTGCACTGAACCAACACAACTGAATTTTTGTTGATACATATGTGTGCAACATCATGAAGTTCTGATAAGATTGTTGAATCCATGATCAGTGGAATTCCTGAAAGTAGCACTAGTCTGGGCCTAGAACCCAAAAAACAACAACTTTACCGTCAGGTTTGAGCTAGGTGTTTAATGGCATGATGCCACGTGTTTGAATATGACCTTTTCATACTTATTGTCTACAAAATCCACACAAAGAAGACATTATGCTTCTCTTTAATACACCATTATTTTCTTTATACCAAATGCAAAATCTTCAACATAAGTTTTAAGCCACTGTTTTCTCAATCCTCTGTTGAGTTTTTGTTTAAATCTAAATATCAGGACCAGGTTTTCGTTTCGAGCTGGGGTGGGGGTGGGGGTAGGTGCTCTTTGTAAGTTCACGACTGATTTGCTTGAAGCTTTCCACAAAATAATGTTCTTTGAACCAAAATCTACATGATGCGAGAATTTTTTTTTTAAATGTCACTATAGAGGGCGTTTTGGGTAAATGTTTGCCAATTATTGGGAAAAAAAATTTTTCCCCATAATTCCTATTTTGTTTTTTTTTTGTTTTTTGTTTGTTTGTCATGTCTCAAGAAATGAAATTACATAAATTTACATTCTGAAGTCACCTTTGTGGCGCTATTTGTCACCCAATTTCACGGACAAAACACAATTCAAATGGCTAATTGTTGAATTCCCCTAATGCATTTTAGATTGTCACGTGATACTTTAAAGACTCACTTTTTATAGAAAACAAATTGTATCATTAAAAGTTTGAAGTATATAGAAATGTAGTTACAGTTCACTATCATGTAAATGCATACAGGTACAAAGGAAAAAATAAACGATTGCCATAGTAACGGTAGACCTCCTTTCAATTTTTAAATATTTATTATAATTACGACCCTAGATCAAATTTAGGGAAAGTCACAGCGGCCCGCCTTTAAAAAGTTATGAGCAAAACTGTCGAGGAGTTCAGAGAATGAAACTAATTCACGTGCTATGAGTGCAGGAAAATCTTAAGTTTATTGACTAATCTTTCGAAAATCTAATTAATATGCGATGAGAATTATGATATTGCAAGGAGGTTTGTTATGGAATGAAAAGGTGGAAAATTGTCAAGAAAAACGTTGTTTGTTATTTAAAATGTTCAATTTTGGCGAGTAATATCAACCGTGTCACCAACATTAAGCAATCACTGAGCATTGTGTGAAATGTGTTTCTCCGCGTATCGTGTAGTCCGTTCGTCTCTTATCCCATCTCAGACAAAGATGAATGTGATAGTTTTTTCACCTAAGGGGGCGCACTGACTGCAGAGTGATGGTAATAGAGAGAGGTTGCATGACCCCGGGAAAAGTTCGTTTCGCAGCCATGTTGGGTACAGCCATCTACAAACTCAATGGCAGGCGCGTCGTCTGCTGAATGAATTCCAGCGCCTGTTTGTGCACGCAGCATGTTGGTCTCGAAACATGAACAAAGCACGCCACCGTCGGGTGCAATGTGCTGTAAAGACTCAACCGAATCAGTCCAGCATCAAGACGAACTGTAGAACTATTCCAGACTTTTCGAGATGAACCTCTGAAATGGCCACAAGGAGAAAAACCACACGGGGAAAGTAGAGAGGGGTGGATGGGATACCTACACTCATGTCATGAGGCACACTGGACATTATGCGTATGAAGTCATTTTGAGAGTTTAGTTAGTGAAAGGGCGCCCTCGCCCTGAGGTAGAAACAGCTACAAGACATGGTTGATGCCGCGTTTGACCTCTAAGATGGGGTCTACAGGGGTCTATAGGGGCTTCACATGCACAACGCATGAAAGATCGACCCAAAGTCAGTACAGATCGTAAGGAGCAGGAGATTCCGCAGATCGAGAGGCGGGCACTGCGGATCGGAAACAACAACATGTGTGTCATTTTAATTAGCAACATGCCAGGGTCATGATCAAGCTTGACATTAAATTTGGCTTTAGGTTATCCATACAAGGGAACGAGGTTGCTATTATAAACTCTTAAAGATGACCTTAAAATAAAACGTTGCCCATACAAGAGTGCATTGATCTCAATTATTATTGACTGGCGGAAAATATCACGACCTTTGCCCCAAGTCGCCATTACTGACGTCAATACTGGCGTCAATATTAATCTTTCAAAAATTGAAAGATGAATTTGAAGATGCGTATTAAAAAAGATTGCAATTTTTTAGACAGCGTTGGAGTCGTGTCCAGATCCCAGTCCCGTCATGCACAGTACACCCAAGTGGAAATTTAATAAAATACAGTGCACCATATGCATCCTGCTCTACCAAATTTATCAACATGTATTCATTGTAAAACTCTTTACAATATAAACCAGATCAATAACTATTATTTGCTTGAAATTTCATGGATGGTCACTAAGTACTGTTTTAAATTGTAGGTTACGATGTGCACGCTGATGTCACGGTAAAACATAAACAGATAGATTCTGCCCGTCGGTGTGTCTTGGAATTATGTAAAAATTAATTATGTAAATTTTATGCCCAAAACATGTTAATTTTCCATTCAGCTAATCAGTTGAATCGTAGCCCATTCTCATGCAATTTACTCTGAGTCCTAAAGTAGTCGTCAATTCTGTGCTTTACGTATACAGCTGTGCCATTTTTACTTTGAAGGTAAAATAGTGCAGTGTTCTTACTTTGTGTGATTCAATATTATATACATGAAGAAAAAAAACTGTGAAAATTTGGGCTGAATCCGTCATCCGAGTCAGGAGAAAATAGTGAAAAACCGTGTATACACACATGTCAGCATGTAAACACATTGTCATTAATTTCGATTGTTACAACTGGAATTAAAATCGGGGTCTTCCTCTAATTCTATTTCAAATATTTGAAAAAAAATCTGTGCCTTGAGAAAGATGAGCTGGTTAAGGTCGTCAACATATCCACACACTCGCTTCATTATCTTCATAATTGTCTTTGGTAAAATCCCCAAACGTGGCGCCCTTCAGGACTCTACAAAACAAAGAAAATAGCATGGGCCGTTTACGAAACCACGGCTTGGGCTTGGGCTTTGGGCTTCGGCTCCGTCAGTTATTTAGAAAACGTGTGCCTTTCTTACTGGGCTTCAAACAGGCGGACGGAGCCAAAGCCCAAGCTGTGAATGACTCTCTACATCACATCCAAAAGACAACTCCACTGAACAAACCACTCATACAAGAAAGGGGTAATTACCTCACAAAAGTTGATAAAATATCCCATAAAAATTTAAATATTATCATTACAATATTTCCATAAAAAACTTATTTTTTTTGTTATCGATATATTAATATTATCTATATTATTATTCTAAAGTATTGTTCTTCAATTTATTGGAGACTCCACCACTTTGATGTGTCAAACAGTAGTAAATGCTATACACAACAAAGAAGAAGAAAATGACATTCAATAATAAATGGATTGCAAATGACATAGTCCACGGACTTGGAACACTGTGATTTGAAGGCAAACAACGCCCTCTTGTGGCACAATGATTGCAAATGGAGAGCTAAGGTTTAATTGTAAGCATGCAGAACGAAGGAAGCAGAATGACCTCTTAAACTAAGAGACTGCAAAGCTAGATCACTTATTGTTGGTCACAGTGTTAATATGCACTGTAGCAGGCGACATTATTTCACATTCAACGCCCATGTTTGCTCTAATTGCCAACTGTGCCAAAGCAAACCGATAGCTCTCGGTGATGCCCATGGCTTCGCCCAACACTAGTACGTGTCATCCGAGAGCTGACATCATGGGCAGTAATGGTTGCTATAGGCATGTTATTTAAAGGTAACATTCTAGGCAATATATTCATAAATAGCGATGTATTGTTAAAATTGATGTGAACAAACGAAGATCACTGCTTTAGGGGTTTTTCCTCACAAAATTAAGTAGGCCCCAAAATGTCATACAGTTTTACGTGAATAAACTTTTCTTCTTCTGTAGAACCATCAAGTAAACACGTAAATTGTTAAACCATGAATTCAGTCAAATAATACAGTAATATTTAATGATGATGACGTGTTGTGTAACACTGTATAGATCATGGGGTCAAGTTTGACATGACGGTGCATCAGAGAGAAATGTTCTTAAACGACGGTGGACTGGTATTGTTATTAACTTCAATAACTTAGTAGACAAGCTGAAAAGATCTACCTGTCCTAAGCTTCAGCCTTGGTGAATTCCTCAATGATCCTTTACATCTGGCTGCATCTGGATGTACTTTTTACTGTTGAAAGTGCAACTGTCAACAACCAAGGCATAGTTTCATTGACCATTGCTTTGTTTTTGTTTTGTTTGCTAAGGATGTTCGGATACGCCATATAAAGTCTTATTCTTCAACGTTGCCGCAGCAGCCATTGTACACAGCCGTAGCCGAGATTACTTGATTTGGACGAGGCGAGGCCTTATCAATATGTTTTCAGCATTATAGTGACATGCTTAAGGCAGCTCTGTACCTAAGCGGTTTTAGTGCATCGGACTCAAGTTCTGGTGGCTATAGTCATCAGGATGTGGGTTCGAATCCCGGTCATGACACATGTGTCCTTGAACAAAACACGTAACTGTGATTGCTTCAATTAGGGAAGAGGCAGTTTATGTTTGTCTCGCAGCGAATTAATTTACCCCTCCCTATTCTTAGCCGTGCTTTGAAGAGACCTGCGTTTATTTCTTCGCATTGGGGCAGGTTTCTATCCCTTCAAAAAGTAGCCCACACCTCGAGAGGCCTTTGAGCCTTGTGATGGGCGAATTGCATAAAAGAAATTTAAACAACAAGAACTAGACCCAGCTGATGACTAAACATTGAAATGACTGTAATGTCAACATGTATGGGACCTCGTTGGATTTGCCTTTCCAATCGGGGTGTTTTTTGTTTGGCAAATAAACACTGAACTTTTTGCCCCGGTTTAAATCAGTGGTTGTAATTCATTACATTGATCGTCCATTACAATTTCTAGCAAGATGTAAACACCCGTAGGTCCGTGGTTCGTAATGGGTTTTCAATATAAAAATATTTATTGGCTAAAAACAAAATCGAGTTGTGTTTGGGAGAATGGTTTTGTGTTTTTAAAATAAAAAGGGTTTCATTTTAGTGGTTCATTTTTTTTCTCCTGCTCGGGCATAATAATAATGGTTTATCTAAAGTCAAAAAGATAACAAATTGAATGGTACAAAAATATTGTTATTCCATCCTTTTTAAAGATGTATGATCCGTGCTCCTGTGATTTGTGCTCGTAAAAGGAATTGAAATTTAAAAGAGCATGTTATTTTGGAACGAATAAAATTAATAAATCACATTTTTACCTTGTAAACAACATTTTTAGAGCCATCTATCGATGCCTATCGATGCCCGCGGCTGCTGGTACCCAGAAGTCAGCTATGTTACAACGGCATTTCGCCTGCATTTTGTCTCTGTGTCGCACTTGGCTGAAATTGAGCAGGCAGCGCGCGGAGTTTATTTATCGTCTCCACACAACATTTCATTTTTTAAGTTAATTACTATGACTAATCATTAAGTTGACGGATTTTTTCGGTCGATATTTCATTTGAAAACGCAAAAGTTTGGTCATCCTACAAAAGTAGCAATTCAACATTTGGACTCATTTTGAAGGTAAAATCGGCTTGAGCACAGATCATATAAAGATACTATCTTTAATTATGAGTTGCTTTTTTGTGAACTGGTTACATGTGCTATTTATGGGAAGTCAATTTCTCATCATTATGCTTTTTTGATAACCTTAGGCTGTAACTAGTTTATAAATCCCTAAAATCAACCAATGATTAATGCTAGAATTAATTAATACTTTAGCAGAATCTGTTTAGTGAGAATACTAATTGATTGGCACCTTGGATAACCTGATAAACACACAAAATGAATGGCCAGTATCCTTCCCAACCATTCCCTCCAAAATATCAAAATATTCAACGAAGGGACTGTGTGGCAACGAACGGGTTGACTAGTAATTTCGTGAGATGTGCGGTATCATTCGCTTGAGGGCGCTCGACATATCATGCTGCAACTGTTGTTGTTTTGGGTTTTTTCGGGGGGGATGGTCATGTGGTATCTTGTGTTTAAAAGCATAATACTTGCAGTGATGTAATTTTTTTGCCAGGGAAGTAGTGCAACTATTGAACTTCCTCGTCTCAGTTTAATATCACATTACTCGATCGGTAGAACGAGACGACTGCTACTATTGGGGGAGATGCTAGCTCACATAGACGCAAAATGGATGCTACAGCGTGTATTGTACCATAGTCTGGTCCTTGCTTTATGATTATACATAAGTATCTTTATATTGTACATAACACAGTACTTAGCATAGTAATGGAGTCCATGTTAGTGGTAGGCCTACCCGAAGTTCGCAATTCTCGCCAAACATGGTTCTGTCGATAGAAGGATCCGAAAATGCAGAACGCAGGTTCAGTTAATTTAACGTTATCATTCCGTACGGTGTCGAATAAGACCTTCCCAGTTTTTACGTCATGAAGTCGGCATCAAGCCACAAATGCCTTGTTATGAAAAGAAAAGTAACACAACGACGGAGAAGCGGAAGAGTGGGTAAAATAAAACATTAATCTTAGCCTTTGAGAAAGACTGTAGCGCTTGGTTCGAAACGTTAATCCGTTACACATTTGTTTTCATTTATATATCATAGGTCAATTGGTTGAGCAGCAGTTGGAAACCGCTTACTCCATAATGTCTTTTTAATAATGTTAACTGTTCCATGGATTGCCATTTATGAAAAAATAATGAAGCTAGGATTTTTCATTTTCCCATCAATGTGAGTGGCGATAATGTTTATTTGAATGGGTTATTGTCCTTGTACTGAATGTCAAAATTTAATAAGCATTGGCAATTTCCAAGCTGTTAAATGACATATGATTTAAAATCTAACCTTCGCTTTCTCTCATAAAAAAACTGGTTCGAAATGCGGGTTTGCCTGAAACCTTAACTCCTGATGATTAGGCCTACTATTAAATACCAATCAAGTGAAATAGTCTCCCTCACCACTTATACAAAATATGCCATCCAAGGAGAGGACAAAATAGTCAGTGGTGCCTTTTATTTTAAACGGTACGGTGCAGACGAGCATGTCATACACTAAAATGACATACCCTTCCATGATGAAATCAATAAAACACCACAGGGTTATCATGGCAGCCCGGTCGGTAGTATAAGCAACATACTGGCAGGGTCTGCTGCATGCCAAGTAAATGCATCATCATGCTGTAAAACACACGGTATCATGCACGGATGATTGTGTCAACAACTCATGCACATATCCTGCTTATCGCTCACTGTTAAAGTAAGATATCTGATAATGAATTTGATTCAAAAAATATTGTTTATTTTGATTGAAAAGCATTTATCGGACATCACTTGGAGGTCACTGTGCCCCCCGTGCGCCCCTCCTTTAGTTACGCCGTTGGTCCCCGATGCTATAACACAATTTTTATCTCAGTTTTTTTTCTTCGTCCAAACATGAAATCATAACAATGTGAGTAGTGTGTAAACAGTCGTAAGTGCTGTAACTCTGCCGGAGCACTTCCTCGTCGGACCACCACTCGAAGAGCAATGAAGACGAATGGGGCACAGTACACGATCATTATTTTAATTGACAGTTATTGCAAAGGTGTGATTTTACAAGTCTATTGAAAGGAAAATAATGAGGTTCATGTAATATCGCCCCTGCACCCTGTTGTTACAAAATTATTTCGCAAACAGCATTCAACAAATGGTCCATGACTGACAGACTTTAAAAACAACAAAAACTCACGTGTGTGTGTGTTGTTGTTGTTGTTGACGTTGTCTAATTAAAAACTAAAATTACTTTACGAGCAAATTTTATAACTGATATTTTTACCATTACTGTGGTAAAGGGTTAGCTTACCAAGCAACCTAACGACCTGTAAGTTTATCAAATTTTATTGAAGATAACGGTTGAATGAGTCTCGAAAACATGCGGATCAAAGCAGTTTGCTCATCACGGTACCTAAAGCATGTCTATCGTTTATTTTTCGTTGGAGACACCCTTACGAATCTCTATTGCAATCCTTACAATGCTCAAGTGTGTAGTACACAGTTGTGTATTTTAAACAATCTAATTCCAAAAGAGCAAAAGCTGACGTTCTGAAAAACAAAATCGGTATGCAGATACCAGTCAAAATAGTATCCACTAGAACCGATGTCATCCACGACAAAATGCTGACTCAAGACTTATGACGATATGGATTTCAACAAATTTCCTTGCATGGACATTTTTTTGTATCAGTTGTAGAATTATTTGAATGACTTCTCTCAGTTAATAAGTTTGATCCATGAAAACTAAAGGATTGGAATTGATGTTCTCTTCCAATAAACAGTGTGCTGTATACTCCTGAAGTGTTAGCCTTCATCAGCATTTCGATTTCTCTGATCAAATGGCAATGGTCTTTGCTTCATAGGGGCTGCTTGGTGTCATTATTTATGCATATTTCATGGAATGCCAACGGCGTTACCTAGGTCATATTTCATCTCCTTTAATAATGACTCCATCCATGTTAATTTTCCAAGATTAAAGGGCGTCACTATACCAACATAAACTAGAATCCTATTAAACAGCATTCTTTGGGTGAAAAAGTAAAACAGTTTCGATATTAACTTCACCCTAATAAGCTCATACCATACCATCGCTTTGCTACTTGATTTTTTCGAAGTGATTTCCGAACGTAGAAAAGAACCAATCGTTTTGCCGAATGAAACTTCTGTTTATAGTGATTGGAAATAAACGTGTGATGACTTTCTAAACAGAAGTTGTTCTCTTAAAAAGTTTCCATTCACTCACTGGCTCGATGAGGTATTCGTAACATTTTGTAATAACCATCCTATTAAAGCGCTCCTTCCGATTACCGGTATCATTTATACCCCCCCCCCCCCACCCCCCATATCAAATTCTGCAAGCCATTTCTTTGAAAGGAGTTGCGTCTTTTTGTTCATTGTCGAAACTACAAAATGTCAAACCACTATTGGAATAACACGCGGGCGGGTAAATGACACTGCCTGTCACGACTTCATCATCATTCCAATGTGTAAAAAAATCACGAAGAGCTGCTTAAATATGATTTTATATCTGCAAATCGATGTACTTGCAAAATGTACATTGTACATATCATTCACATTGCTTGGCTGAGTCACATAAGTAATGGGTGTATTGGTTACAAGTACACTACAAGTAGTGATGACTGGCGGTTATAGCTTGGGAAGATTAATATACGCGCGTAGTTGCCTCCCAGGACAGAACCAGATTAATTTAGGTTGTTCACAGGACTTAGGAAGTGGTGGGCATTGACACGTTGAGATTCCTGTCAAGTTTATCAACCCAAACCGAAAAAGGAACCCCCAAAATGAGGAATGATCAATAAGTACATTTGCGACATTGCTAATAACTAAATTGATTGCGGACTTCACTTGACTCTGCCTCAAGACGTAATAGTATTGACATCGACATCGTCAGCCTCGAGACAACATTGACATGGCTCAACTTTGACTTGATTTCCAATGGACATGGCTAAGCTTGGAGTAGAAACGTAACAGTTTGGTTCATGTCATGACTAAAAAACGTATGGACTTGGCTAGGCTCTGACTCGAAACGTGACGGATAAGGCCGAAATTAAAGCAGACTTTAGACATGGACTTGATTTAAATCATCAGCCTCGAGACGAGACGAGGCCCAGCTCTCACGTGAGATGTAATGAACAAGGCTGGGGCGAAGTACAGACGTTAAGGACTTAACTCGACTCAGAATAGAAAACGTAAAAGGACCTGTCTCGGCGCACCAGAGACATAATGGTCTTTGCCGGGCACTGACTACATATATAGATGTAAATGGCAAGGCTGGGCGAAGACTATAGACGTAAATTAGGCTTGGGTTGGCTCAGACTCGAGATGTAATGTACCAGTACTTAACTCAGCTCAGATTAAAGAGACAATGAGATCTTATCACAGTGTGTGACAATGCTAGGTGTGTCTACAATAATTATTATGCACACTGCATGGAGCAAATAAAACACGCGAACAAGGATGGGTTAATAAGAGGCCAGTGATATAATTTCATTTTTTGGATTGGGGTCTACATGCAATGCCTGCGCTATCAATCTCTACAACAAAAATTATAAAATCAAACACAAAATCAAGTAAAACTTTTCGAGCTGGGGACCACTCATATATTGAAAAACTAAATTCTGTTATGGACTAGGGCGTCATCAAAAGCTTGTTGTTCTGTATACCGTTACTACCGTGGATATTTTGACAAAAAGCGTATAAGTAGTATGAATAATTTATTTCATTACTGTTATTCTGATAACAAAACCATCAAAAGAGCGATGCGCCGAAGCCCGTTTATCTCGCTCTGAAGATATACTTCAAGACGGAAGACCTTTAGGAAACTCGGTGTTCGAGGTCAGAAGATTATCCAAGACTAGAAAAATCACCTACCGGAGAGATTGAAAAACCTAAATCACGTCCCAGGCGGGATTTAAACAGTCTCACACATGTACCTTTGCTTCACTTTAGTTGACATTTTGACATAGCCCTTTATGGAAGATTAAATCCACGTTGTAAGTCATGTACACCTGAATCCACGCGTGAATACAGTGCAGGCCTTATACATGTTATTGTTATCAACTTAATCATTATCAACAGAATAAAGGTCTGGCTGTCTTTAATTGTTTATTATTATTATTATTTTTTTTTTTTTTTAGAAACAACACGAAATGTATCTCAAGATTCAACGTACTTGCTACAAGAATGACAACAGAAAATGCTTGAATTTATCTTAAATGATCTGTTATCGATGAGACGATGGTGAGGGTATATACCCCTTTCAGTTACTTCTCATAAAACGGTTCAAGTTATTTGCAGCTCAGTCAAACAGTTGGGCTGGATGGGGTGCAAGTTATTTCTTGTCAACGAAAACAAAGTGTGGAGTGTGGTGAGGCATGGAGCAATATCCAGGGGGTGAGGTAAGACCCAACTCCTCACTCCTTCAAGCTTCGCTCTCAACCCATCAACAATAATTCCTTGGTAAGGCGTGCGGCGAATGGTGTCAACTATCTTGCAGTTCAAATCTTGCGAAGTAGCGCTTTAAGACAGTTTTAATGATAAAGCATCCCAACTAGCACAAGCCAGGGTGACTCCATCGTAATTGTTTAAGGAAATAATAAGGCGCATTGTGTATTCCCTTCAAACATGAAATCTCAGTGTTACAAGAATAATAACATAGCTCATTCTTAGTGGTAAGTTCAAACTTCTCACCAGAAGTGTCATTTTATGATTCAGAATGTAACTCTGGGTGTACTCTAAAGGTCAGGCTGAGTGTTAACATATCCAATGTTTTGGGAAAACGTATATACAAATCACGCTGTTTAAAAAGGTGACCATATAACGAAAAAGAGTGCACGGAGAAATTTCCTGGGTCAGGCTTGATTAAGTATGTGAGAACTAGGATTGTAATAAATGTACTCGTCAAGAAATGAATGTTGCCTTCACTTTAAATGATTCCGTTGACGTTCTGGAAAAATAAACCAAGACAGAACCTCCGTGCCTGGAATTCCTGTAGTCTCTGGAGCCATTTCGGCATGTCAGTATGTTAAAATGCAAGCAACAGCCGCTATGAGGACCCACAGTGTGAAGGATCTATTAACTCAGTGCATCTTTTTTAATGAGATGTGGATTGCTTTGATTCACGTCTCTGCTTTTATCATCTTGACTAAACGGTCAATGATGAGTTCAAAACGAGCTAGTTTTCTTTAACTTGAACCTCGACCCCAGACACGTTTGCAAGAGAGAGAGAGAGAGAGAGAGATTGTGTGTGTGTTATCTCAGTGACTTCTTCATGGGATTTATTATTAACATCAAAGTGTTACACGCACTTAGTTTATCTTGAAAATCCAATGTTGTAATTGCAACCAACTTGACGACTCAGGGAAGTTCATGTAAAATAATCGAGGAAGAATTGAATGTTGATGAATAATCAAGGTTACCTTGATTAGACATGGTTGAATAGTGGAATGTGTGCGTGACACAGGATTGGTGTTTATCGAGGGAGAAACAACGAGTTTATTCTGAAGCTATAAACACTTTGTCAAACTGACTGGTATTCGTGGCCGTTGCTAATCGTCCGGAGAGAATAACAACAAACCATAGAACTCAGTGCCCAATTTTTTTCCCTTGCAAGTCCTACTGTTCACATATAAAATGAATATATTTAATACTACCCGGTTTTTTATCCAGTGAAACCGTCTTCAACGAGTGTACAAGTCAGTTGTCGAAATTGAATTGTACCCTTTTCCGGTGGTAATTTAGTGTTATCAACGGTTTGCCGAGTGGCGTAACCAGCGCCCCCCACCCTGCTCAGAACCCTTTCTCCCCTCTTGCCCCCTAAAACAAATGGAGCCACACATAAATAAACCCCTTAAAATTATGTTTTTGCTTGTCCTCCCAGAAAAATATATATATATATAAAAATGAAGTAAAACAATGAAAATGACTTGCCCCTCTGGGCCCACCATACCCCTTCAGCCTAACATCTCATTTAGTTATGTGTGGTGTGATGGTAATGTACATGTATGTTAGACCCGTAAATCCTTCCCGATATTGTTCATCACACATTCAATGTACTTTACATTCAAAACAAAAACGCTTATTAAAGGGATAGACCTTTCTTTCTTTTTTTCTTTTTCTGATAAACAAACTGCGCTGGTTGGTATGGACGGCCAAATGTTAACATTCAAACTCATTGTTGACAGATGTTGTGACCAAATCCAACATTTTTGCAAACTTTCTGTTTAAAGAAATTACATTACATTATTGGTTTGTTAGTTTCCAACAAATACAACACTATTTTTGTACAAGGTGTAAAAAATTTACAAACTGTGATTACCTGTTTTTTCTTTGCATTGATGGCTCCCCGTAGTTTTTCCAACCTTGGTTGGCAAAAACTCGAGCTGTGACATTGCAAAAGAAAGGTCTATATCATAGTTCAAATGACTTCTATATATAGCTTCAGCCGTTTTACAAATAGGCCGAAGTCTCTCATACAACTGTATAGATGTTCGCAGTACCCATTTTATTTCCAAGTCTAATGGACTCCCTTTTATTATTGGAAGATGAATGCGATGCCTGGACACAGATACATCCAATAAAATGATAAATGAGCGAGTCATTAGTCACCCTAAAAACACTTTCATCATTTTTACTGCTTAGGTTCGTCAAAGGTGTCTTTAGGTATCTTCAGATAAAGGTTGTATAAACTGAAACGGGAAAAGGACATCTTCGGTTTTTGGTAAAGTAAACTATTTCCCTTCCTGTAGTTTTCAATCCAAACACAATACACGTGTTCCTGTGAATCTGTCATCAAATTCGGTGGTCACGTGTTTGGGCAAAAACGGTCTCCTGTTGGTAAGTGATGACGTTTTGGAGCCGAAAGTGCAATTTAAACCAATGGCATACATACATGTACATGAATATTCCTTAAATTAAACTGCACTTCGTTTATTTTTTGCAAAATAAACGACGACGATTTGTAGGGTCTTCTAATACTTTTTGGTGGACTTCGACTGTAGCAAACTCAATCCACATTGACTGTACTTCACGAGGAAATATTGCTGTGTAATACAGATCAGCAAGAATACTGATAACAGCAAATATTACCAAAGGGAACTAATGCGAACTACAATTTTTCCATAAATCTAAGAATTTAGTCTGAACCTTCATTTTCTATACACTTTTGCAGAAATGTATTTCATATATCATTGAATGATAATTACCAGCAGAAATACCATATTACTGGAAAAGGAAACACTCAATGATTCAATGAAACATACTTCAGACATTGTCTCACATTGATCAATGGCTAACGCTAGACTCTTGCTACAAAAAGAAGAGTACGTTCCAAAAATGTCTGAAACCATTTATTATTTTAAGATTGTAGGTTTTCGTGATCGAAGTGTCGTCATGTTATATTTCACTGTACACCTTATCGTAAAATTTGCTGTGAAATAATGTCGGTAAGTTCATTATGAAGTTGGGGCTCTGTTGTGGGATAATATTATCTCTGATTGCATGAAGTTCTCGAGATAATATTATACACAAGGAAACATTTTAACGGAGACATTACTATAATATTGTTTTACCTGTTGAAGACTTTATACAATTTTGTTGGCATAATTGCTTGAAGCTCTTTGGGACATCACACACTGATGATTGAGCAATTTGTTTGCTTTTAATGAAAACATCACTCTAGCCTACAGGACAGTAATAGTGACTATCCTTTTTACAGTTTCGAACTTCTCAAAAAATGAAGATTTTAGATTTGGTAAACCCTTTTTGTGGTTACCTTTGTATCAAAAT
The DNA here is from genome assembly GCA_911728455.2 of Marthasterias glacialis. Taxonomy (NCBI): domain Eukaryota; kingdom Metazoa; phylum Echinodermata; class Asteroidea; order Forcipulatida; family Asteriidae; genus Marthasterias; species Marthasterias glacialis. Next base: position 20,222,703 of record OU452222.1, on the reverse strand, counting down.
TCATGTTGAATTTGTTTCCATGAAGGGGGCAAAATGAATTCAATGATAGCAAATTTAGTAATAATACGGTTCATTTATGTCATCTATGAATAATTTGATTGACATCTCTCAACTTTAAGGTGTCAGTACTGATCGCGAATTTCCACTTTGGTGCTGTCACCTAAAGACCCCCAAGATAAACTGTGAGTTCAGTGTAATTGTTTTCATTACAAATAACAAGCAAAGTGATGTACATCGTCATCGTCATGACTAGTGCTGCGTTTGCTTCAATATGTAGTCTTTACTTTGTTTAGGTTGAAAACTACCGTCTGTTCTCTCAGAAAGAATACTCAGGGCCTACTATATTATCCAATAGGTTTGTGGATTCTCCATGTTTTTATTAAAGCAAACAAACTGCTTGAAAATGTTGGGTACTGAAAGAGTTTTAAGAAAAGATCTTATCAAAATGTACAAATCTTCAACAGGTAAACCTACAGGTCTATTTTTGTTGTCAAATATTGAGTTTGTCAAAAAAAAAAAAAGACCAATAACAAGAATATTTCTAAATAAAAAATTCAGTCGTTGATGAAGGTGACAATATATATCTTGCCGAAGAAATAATTATACATGAAGCACTATGTCAGGTTTAATTCACAATAGTACACTGATGTGTCAGTCAAGATGTGAACTATATAGTTTTAACATGAATACAATTAACGTAGGCTTTACTTGGCTCACGTTGTATCCGGATTAATACCTTTCCTTTTGTATAGACCTATATTCTCAGTATTCCTGCTGATCCATATTACATGGCAATATTTCCATCTGAAATATATATATACAAGTCCACGAGAAAACTTTTGTTGACCCCAAAATTGCCGTTGCCGAAAAGAATAAGGAACGCTTCTTGAAGCAATCATCACACGGCAGGATGACTGCATCTCTTTAAGCAACTGCGTGCGTAATGGCCGAATCTTTGTCGTTGAAGGTCAGCTAGAGTAGAGACCTACTTAAGGTTGCACATTTCTGGATGATTACTTGATGTAATATTATCCCTAATGAGTACTTAACTCATTCAAGCTAAAATAAGCAAGCCTTTATAATTAGGGTAAGTATTACTAACCTCGGAGTAATTGGTCTGATCTATTGATCTCAGATTGTTCCGACCAGTCTTACCATTTATAAAGGTACATCGATAAGGTCATTAACCAAAATCATCTTCCATCATGAACGTCGCGAGCAGATTCAAGAGGCCTGATTCATGTTTATACCAGTAAATGGAGAAAAATACTCGAAATCTATGAGTATTCCGCTCTGAGAAGGGGTGGGGAGTGTTAGGCGAGTATATATGGGCGAGCACCGTTTTATAAGCATGGTTTAGATTAACACTAACTTTGATTGATGAGATGGTAAATATATTTCAGCAGTCATCACCTGAATGATATCAGGGTAAATAACGCAATTTAACGAAAATCACTTCGAGATAACTTTTACTATATAAAGCAGTATCCTTTGTTAAAGGCACTAACAGGATCGGTAAGGATAAAAACATTATTCTTTAGTTTCAGTCTGAAAGCGTACTGTTTATGAAGTTAATGCGAGAACAAATTTTTCTGTGAAATATCTTCCTCTGAAATGCTGTCATGTTCGAGAAAAATGTATCTGAAAACCTTTTAAAAAACGCAACAGCTGATTTCGATTGTGTTAATCGAAATGATCTGAGGACAATGTGTTTACATGCTGAAAAGTATGCACGGTTTTTCACTATTTTCTCCTGACTCAGACAACGGATTGAGCCCAAATTTTCCCATTTTTTTCCCATGTATATATGCTATTGAATCAGACTACACTGAACTTGCAGCTTTACCAATCATGTATACTGCCTTTATTAAAGAACGCAAAGTCGATATTTAAGCCTATGCCAATAAACACTTTATATACAAAGGTCACCACTACGTATTTATAAGTCAGATAATTACATTTTTTCCGTAACATAAATGACAGTTTAAAAAATCACTTTAAAAACCTGTCAGTACTGTATTTTAAGCACCCGCACTTTTAACCGCAATTTGCTAAAGTGTGAGGCATTCCAGCTTGATTATGTTTTACAGACGACTTAATCTTTTAATGAATAGCTGATGAATATTGCCTCGTTTGATAGAGTGTAACGTTGTATACTGACAAGCATAGACTTTGTGCAATAGATCTATAGCTTAAAGAAACACCCAAGTGTTAAACCCTACACTTATAAGTGGGCAGTTTGACACAAACATCAATCACCCTGTCACAGCTGCTTAATTCAAAGGGCCTGTGTCGTAACGATTATAGCAGTAAATGGAATAACCCAGCTAGTACGCGCGCGTGCACGCCGGCGGTCACATCACAGTTTGTCAATGACGGCACCTTTGTGATTTGACCGCGCGCGCGCTTGTGTGCAGTATCCGGGGAGTTCATCTTTTCATGCACAGCGACAGGCCTGCTATAATCATGACGACACAACCCCTTTAAGTTATCTTATCTTGAAGAAAATGGTATCCGACCTGAACTATAGCCATGAGGAGTTTTGAAATTAAACGTTGGTATTATCTACAAATGGATACTGCACGAGTAGTTGAAGTATCCTATAGCTGTTAGTTTTTTATCATAGAGAAATCTTTATTTCATTATCTTGTTCATAAAATTCTACTCCAAGTAGGCATTTTTGTACTTGATTCAGTCTGGGTCGTCTGTAAACAGACGACTTATAAGATCACCCCATTAGACTAGCCACCGTCACTTATAAGTATTCATGATGGCATGATAGTATCATGAGCGTACAAGCCTACAAACGTTTTCACTTGAAAGCCATACTCGACGTGATGGTGGCGAGTCGAATCAGGTGAAAAATCAGATTAAGTAGAACGCGTCACCAATGCACAAGTTGTCTCGCTGTTGCTTTTTGTGCTGATAACCTCTGTATGCTATCATGCTTTACCGGTACTTGCTTAAAAAAAACAGATTTGAACCTGTTTTGGGGGATTTTTCGTGTTGTCCTCTACCAACTTTAAATTACCCTAGGTTAGAGAAATTGTTACGAGATCTCATATACCATATCATTAACAATTAATTAGGGAATAACAGTGCGAGGACCCGGTCTTCACTGCTTGGTATTGACCGGGGTGGTGGCTGGCCGCTGTTAACGACCAAGCCGGAGGCGCGGTCGTTAACAGCAGCCAGCCACCACCCAAGGTCATTACCAAGCAGTGAAGACCGGATCCTCGCACTGTTATTCCCATTAATAAATACCTTTTTAACGAAATAAACGGCTAAAATTTTCTTGTTTTGTTAGCCGGTCTTTATATCGCCGTTAATACACCCCCACGTGATCACGTTTTGACCAATCAGAATCCACAAACTGTCCTAGGTATTTATTAATGTGGGTTAAAAAGGACATGATCAAACTATTTCTCTGAAACAAAGATTAACCATAAAGTATTATCTTGTTTACGATCCATCAGAACGCTTGTCTAATTATATAGCACAGCCTTGATATTTATATTCAGATATCATTATATCTAAAGTTAGAATACCAGAAGAAATAAATCAAGTTGAAAAGGATAAAAACACTGCCTTTTTGGATGAGTAAATTCCTTTCCATCGACTAGATTTCAATCAACACACCGTACAGACAACGTGTCAATGCATCAACTATTAAATGAAGCGGTGTTGCGTCTTGATTATTTCGATTATTAAGCAAGGAACCGAGTTTCTTTATCTGTCTGCATGGGGGGGGGGGGTAAAATTATCATCCCAATGGATGGAACTTGCTGTATTATGTAATGCTAGAGGAACCGAGTTTCTCTATCTGTCTGCATAGTGGGGTATACAATAATCCCAATGGATGGAACTTGCTGCATGATGTAATGCTAGAGGAACCGAGTTTCTCTATCTGTCTGCATAGTGGGGTATACAATAATCCCAATGAATGGAGCTTGCTGCATTATGTAATGCTAGAGGAACCGAGTTCCTCTATCTGTCTGCATAGTGGGGTATACAATCATCCCAATGGATGGAACTTGCTGTATTATGTAATGCAAGAGGAACCGAGTTTCTCTATATGTCTGCATAGTGGGGTATACAATCATCCCAATGGATGGAAGTAATGCTAGAGGAACCGAGTTTCTCTATCTGTCTGCATAGTGGGGTATACAATAATCCCAATAGATGGAACTTGCTGCATTATGTAATGCTAGAGGAACCGAGTTTCTCTATCTGTCTGCATAGTGGGGTATACAATAATCCCAATGAATGGAACTTGCTGCATTATGTAATGCTAGAGGAACCGAGTTTCTTTATCTGTCTGCATAGTGGAGTATACAATAATCGCAATGGATGGAACTTGCTGCATTATGTAATGCTAGAGGAACCGAGTTTCTCTATCTGTCTGCATAGTGGGGTATACAATAATCCCAATGGATGGAACTTGCTGCATTATGTAATGCTAGAGGAACCGAGTTTCTTTATCTGTCTGCATAGTGGAGTATACAATAATCGCAATGGATGGAACTTGCTGCATTATGTAATGCTAGAGGAACCGAGTTTCTCTATCTGTCTGCATAGTGGGGTATACAATAATCCCAATGAATGGAGCTTGCTGCATTATGTAATGCTAGAGGAACCGAGTTCCTCTATCTGTCTGCATAGTGGGGTATACAATCATCCCAATGGATGGAACTTGCTGCATTATGTAATGCTAGAGGAACCGAGTTTCTCTATCTGTCTGCACAGTGGGGTATACAATAATCCCAATGAATGGAGCTTGCTGCATTATGTAATGCTAGAGGAACCGAGTTCCTCTATCTGTCTGCATAGTTGGGTATACAATAATCCCAATGAATGGAGCTTGCTGCATTATGTAATGCTAGAGGAACCGAGTTCCTCTATCTGTCTGCATAGTGGGGTATACAATCATCCCAATGGATGGAACTTGCTGTATTATGTAATGCTAGAGGAACCAAGTTTCTCTATCTGTCTGCATAGTGGGGTATACAATCATCCAAATGAATGGAGCTTGCTGCATTATGTAATGCTAGAGGAACCGAGTTTCTCTATCTGTCTGCATAGTGGGGTACACAATAATCCCAATGAATGGAGCTTGCTGCATTATGTAATGCTAGAGGAACCGAGTTCCTCTATCTGTCTGCATAGTTGTGTATAGAATAATCCCAATGAATGGAGCTTGCTGCATTATGTAATGCTAGAGGAACCGAGTTTCTCTATATGTCTGCATAGTGGGGTATACAATAATCCCAATGGATGGAACTTGCTGCATTATGTAATGCTAGAGGAACCGAGTTTCTCTATCTGTCTGCATAGTTGGGTATACAATAATCCCAATGGATGGAACTTGCTGCATTATGTAATGCTAGAGGAACCGAGTTTCTCTATATGTCTGCATAGTGGGGTATACAATCATCCCAATGGATGGAACTTGCTGTATTATGTAATGCTAGAGGAACCGAGTTTCTCTATATGTCTGCATAGTGGGGTATACAATAATCCCAATGAATGGAGCTTGCTGCATTATGTAATGCTAGAGGAACCGAGTTTCTCTATCTGTCTGCATAGTGGGGTATACAATCATCCCAATGGACAGCATAATGTGTTTTTCTACTGAATAAACACAATCTTACGCTCGAAGATGTGCTGCTTATCATTCATATAGGGAAAGATTCAAATAATATCGATTTAGTTCCTCTCCAGATGATTCCACTTTAGCCTTGAACAACAAAAATTGAAATTAAAATTGTTTGTCCGTGAGCTGATGACCTATTTTTCCAAAATGATCTAAAAATTACTATACTTGATATCAAGGTTTATGTTTTTCAGGTTTTTTGTACTAACAGACAATTAGGACCTAAAAATCTGGGGGTTTTTTTATTTATTCATCCATTCATTCATTTTATTCCTATATATATGTATGTATTTATTTATTTATCTATATATTTATTTGTTTTTATTTGATTTGATTTTTTTTGCTTTTGTTTTTAATTTTTTAAATTTTTTTGTCATTTATTTATCTATTTATGTTTGTATTTATTTATTAATTTTGTATTGTTTCATTTATTTATTTTTATTTATTTATTTATTTTATTTATTTATTTTTATTATTATTATTATTATTATTATATTTTTTCGGGGGAGGGGCTCACTGACGACCTTTGAATGAATCCTTACCGATAACGTTATAAGTTCCAGTCCCGCGAGTAAGTTTACAATATGAATCAACCAAGCCAATTGGAACTATAGAGATAAAATGCGGCAAATATGTTTCGGCACGGCCTTTTAAAAAGTGATTCTCCATCAGTCAATATCGATATTATTGTTCTTTCTTTCAAGCTATTCGTTCAGCAATAATGTTAAAGTTTATAGAAACCAGTCAAAAGTCACAATAAGTGTGTGATCTGTAAATGATTGGTACATTGATGGAAACTTGAAGTGCGTGGAATTCTGAAGTGTGGCCTACCGGTCAATAATACATAGAAAGAGACAACAGAGACGATCATAGCAGATGTATAAGCCCACAGCTCTCAACTGCAATCTACCTCATGCCAGTTTGATAGCTACAACAGATTAACTATGACCCCAATTAGCTCAATGGATGGCAATTCCTAACATAATTTCTTTTCGTAATGATTCACACTGTGGTATTGTAGACATGATTCTAAACATTCCAGCTGAAGGGAAGCTACAGCTTTGCTTTCCATTCCCAGTATCTAGTATATTTAAGAAACATTGAACTGACCTTTCGTGAGAAAGTGTTGCTCTTTTTTTATAATAAGCAGAGTTTTCAAAATGGTGTATTGTTATCCGTTCAACATTCTCAAATGATAGGAAGCGCTCCCTACGAGTTTGGTGAATCAGTTTAGCTTAGTGGTATGTTCCCCGGTTCGAATCCCATCTCGGTTATCGAGAGCCCTTGCATTCTGATGTAGTTTTCGGTCCGTACCCTTTGTGCGTCTTATCATTGTTGCGTGTTTCCCTACACCTAAAACTGACCCTCTGTCTTGGTCTTATTTCTGTCCGCGCGTATCTTCAGACCATACGCGCAAAGTTGCTTGACAGTTTACGGAACTCATGGATCCCTTGGTACAGAAAGAAGTATAGTCACATTGGCGCCTGAATACTTGCTCTAAATCTCATCGAGCCAATTTATATTGCCCAATAATCCGGCTTCTGGTTATAACTTTTACAAAGACAAGGCTGTATTACCAATATATATAAATGTTTCCGCCGTCTTATTTCTAACAATACAGAACAGCTTAAACATAATCAGCAACAAAAACACCCGAATATTTCATGGTATATTATTTATAATAATGATGATACCAAGAATGCACGGTAATGCTATACCTCGAATAGCAACTCAATAGTATATTAATACTTTCGCGATAGTAGGTTTCTCTAGTGCTACTATAGCTAATAATACTTCATACCAAACTAAAGTGATTTTTTTTTTAATTTATAATAATTCTTGCTCATTACTTCAAATTCATCAAAACACATACGATAATTTTATAAAATGAGTATTTGTACTGCCTTGAAAGTTGTGATGTCTGTTTCGTTTGTGCGTGTTTTACCCCCTCCCCTTTTTCAACAACATACTTACCAAGTGAGACTCTGATGATCGCCCAAGATAAGCTGTCAGCCAGCCGTATCTCTGAGACACATATCCAAGACGGAGAGTGTGCCGTCTTCGATGCAGAACGTTCCTTCGATCCAATCATTACAAACTCCGTTGTGATTGTTATGTCACTCGCTTGGGGATATCTGAAGAAGCAACATTATCCTGCGTTTAAAATCCATCCCGCGAAGGAGAGTGATAACATAGTCTATGCACGCAGTGATTTCCACTGCGTTTACCGTTCAATATTCCCGGTGATGATCCTACCGACTGCGGCTTTGCTTTATAGCTTTACACTGGAGTGAATATTGCAGTTGGATGCGATACGGAGACGAACGTGCAGTCTTCACTCATCAAGCGATCATGTATTTACCAAACTGCAGTATACAGGCTCATCGGAAGTGCCAAATGATGCTCGGTCAATTAAATGCGGATAGTTTGAAAGGGAAAACTTTGCCTCTATCTATCAATGAAGGCAAAGGAAACGACCAACGATGCTTTCGTGCTGCTGTATGGCTCCTCGGCCGGCAGTCTCTTCAGTTAATTGGCATAAGCCCTACGCGGGATAAAGCTTTTTGCGTTAAAATCAATCAACATTTCCAACTTCTTTTGATTAAAGAACAGCCATCCACTAATCACGAATGAGGAATGGACGCATCTTTAATGGCGTCCGCCTTGGACTAATGGCAAATCGTGACGTGTTTTGCCAGTGACATCTTGAACTCAGCCAGATTTTTTCGTCGACTGCACACAGTCAAAGCGCAGCTGTTACCAATATATTGGCATCCATCAGAGTATGCCAATCTGACAGAAGCTCCTGTGCCGATTAGCTGGTAAAAAGAACCATTAAATCATGTAGAATTTTGACCCAATTATATACAAGGTCTAACCAATCAAAAGAAGCTCTCCTTAGATATACGTCAGTCCCGGAGTGTAATGTTTAAATCAGTACAAGATTTAGTTGGGGTACCGCTGAATTCAATGTGCACGAACACACCGAACACACGCCTAACGATGAGACGCTGCTCAGTGATCACCTCGATCCTCCCGTCGCAAAATATACTGGTAGGCCTACTGGTACTGTATCCTTGAACTGACTGGAGTCACGTGCATCTTCGGGTAATTAACTCCTGGTAATTAACTGGGAAAAGTGATGGCTTGTGGTAACAAAATCCTACTTAACGAATGGTTACCAAGTTGAAGTCGGATCAAATTCCCCGCACTAGAAAGAGAGAGCGAGGGAAGAGGAGTGAATATTTAGTTGGTTTCGTCTGGGGATGCCCCAGGCGCGTTTACAGCGGGAGGTAGCCGCCCGTCTCATTCGTTGATCTTCGCTCTCAAGTCATCTACGAAAACTCAGTGTAGGTCTAACCATGCCTGCCACCGTTCATCACCGCATTGCAACAACTGTTAGAGGTCGACATACAATTCCATTTGTAATGCCAGTGTACCAAAATGTCTTTAGTATACATAACGTGCATTGCGTGCTGGAAACACTCAAGAACTCTTGCTATTTCGCTGTAGGTGGTGTTCCTTTATCCTGCCTCTGGCATTCAATTTAAAAAATTGTTGAGAGAGTTGAGAGTGCAGCTGATCATATAGCATATACGCCTTTCACGGGACAAGCAAATCTCAAATTATGGTTTCTTTTCATTTCCTGTAGATTCTTGAACAGGTAGCCCACAGCCAACGTAAATAACATTAGAGCGGGTGAGATAACACCCAATACGTTGGTACATGTTATGTAGCGTTACTTACCAATTGGATCAATAGCGAGTGCAACGTGTAACTAATCCCCTGTTGAACAATAATGGGTCCATTAGATGGAACCGCCGGACGCAAGTGATGGAACAGTAGCACACCTTAACAGATATATACAATGTAAGTACGTAGACAACGGTGCGCACAGAAGGCAACAAAGATAGTATTGATTGGTTGTGGCAGCGAAGGAGCAAAACAGAGGCATAGCCCCCACCCCCACCCCCACCCCACGCACACACACCTGTATCAGTAGCATCTGAGACCACTCGAAGAGCTCCTTGACCAAACACTTCATATCTTCATACGTTATTTTTCAAAGGTTTAGTGCAGGCCTAAAAAATGGAGTAAGACAACACCAGCAAAAGGAGAAGACAAATTTAAATTTATACTGCGATTAGATCGAAGCACGTTCCTATTTTATCTGTTCTATTCCAGTTTATTACAGACCTGCACTAAAAACAAGTTTTATCAACAGTAGATAAATTGCTCAATTAGTGCGGGGCCCAGTTATTAATCAATTACCGGATTTTTGTTTTTCGTCATTCACGACACCCGTTTTGATCAGATTCCTGTACTGTGAGATACGAGGAATAACAGTTTTAATAAAAATGGAACCAGTGTATAGATTAATGTTATCTCGTGTTCGGTTTGAAACGAAAACAAACTGTGACGTATTAACTAGAGGGAAACACCTCAAGGTAAAGAGGTCAACTGGACACAAAATGACGTCATGGAAAGTTTGCTTCAAATTTACTATTTTGTCACTTTTTGTTAAAAATTAAGCCTGCCGGGGCGACGAACATGGTGTAAAGTGTACATGCTACACGCAAGCATGTTTTGCCGCACACATGAATGAAATTGACACTGTATTCAATTACGCAAAACCTTTCTAGTAAAAAGTGAACCGCGTGACATTTTCTTAGCACTCATCCCTTACCATGCACTGCAGTACTCAAAAGCTAAATACACTACATGTATAGGGTTATTGAGGTGACGAACATCATGGCAAACATTGCATGCGTATAGTCATTACTAATTCCAAGCCTATACGGAAATGTGTTCGTGATGCAATATTGATGGTCAACTAAAGCTTTAATAAGGCAGGTAAACATACAATGCTGACACTTGGTACACATACAATTATATATATAAGTAGAATGAATCATTTTAATTCAATCAATCCCTTTCACTATTGATGTCTGATGGTAATGTTCTGTCAATATAGAATAAGCAAATAAAACGGGCTGGGGGGGGTTCCCGTGCCTGCATGTTGTATGCACAGTGAGCATAAATAATTCAAGAGTGCTGGTAGTCCTATGTATATTAACGTCATATTAGTTTCCTTTAGTATTACTGGCTTTTAAGGAGAAGGCGCCACATTGAACTGGCATAACTGGATTTAAAACCAAAACAGTTATACCAGTACATAAACAAAAAATAAGTTGTTATCCTAAATAGCAGAAACAAGTTTGTGTCCCGTTGGACGCCAGTGAATTGGTTTGAGGGCAAATTTGGCGCGTTTCGTGTTTCGGAAAATAATTTAGAAAATACTTTAGGAACCAGTCATCCGCCTCTACAATAAGTTGAGTTTGTTAATGATTACTTTTTCTAGTTTGGCTGTATACACAATCGTGACTAAGGTAGTAAAGTTTATTTATCAGTTAAACCCTAGTTCTGTGTTATTTTCTTTTAATGCTTATGTTAATGGATATTTGAAATACATGTACCGTGTACACCAGGGGTTACATGTATATGGGTAGAGAAGTTCATGATGTTTTTGTAAGCTTCTCATAGTTTTTATTAAGTTTTAGTCACGATTTTTTTTTTTTTTTTTTACCTTTTCCCATTTATTCTTTCATTTGTAAGTTATCAGTTTCAATTTGTAAAAGGGACAAAAAATTCATCTCGCATCTTGACCACCAACAGGAAACAAAATTTCTTTTTATTTTTTATTTTACTTATTTATTTATTTATTTATTTATTTATTTTATTTATTATTTTTTTTTTTTTTTTTGCCCGAGACGTGGTATGCGGAATTTGCTCGATCCAGAGATTGAGCAGCGCAATCTCAGGAATGTGGGCCTCGTTTTCTTCATCCCCAATTTGAGCGCCCAGTCTTGAGACTGTTCCCAGCTTTAGAGGATTGCCAGCCGATCTGGAATCCACACGTGCACAAAATTTCCTACTGGTAGTAACCCTGAACACCAGCTGATTATGGTCCTTGAATTTCTGCTTATTTCTGTTGGTGGTATGTCGTTTTTAAAACAATGAAAAGTGGTTTATGCTTTATCAGGGATTTTGTGCAGTTTAACATCAAACTTGTTTCAATTGACGCAATCTAAATAAGTGACGGGGACTTGTGAGGGTCTTCAAATACTATGGATGTTATAATCAACTATTTAGATTGAAATTAGTTAACTTGTCATCCCGATTATTATACCAATCCTTCACTTTAATTTAAAACTTTTTATCAATATCGAGTGAGATGCATCGGATTTGTAAAACAGATAGTCTTCAGTGATTTTGATTGCAGTGTGTACTCTGTATGTATAACTTATCAATATATAAATGAAATCAACTAAATTCAGCCGCCAAAACAATCTGAAAGTTAATTTAATTTAATTTAATTTAATTTTAACTCCAGCTGAAACAAAAATCGCTAGCGGCCATACTGCCACCGACTGCAAAATCAACAGATTCAGCAAAATCCCAAATTTGCGCTGCATGGTGAGGGCTCAATCTCGAGATGATAGCCCGAGATTGCCCTGCTCAATCTGATGATCGAGCAAAATCACGAGATTGCGCTCAACAACATGCGTAGCCTACTAACACCTCAGCCTGCACATTTTATCCGACGTCATCTTAAAAAGTTGACCTCATACAGTCAGTTTTGTTTTAGGATTCTACACTGGTTCTCTTCCAAGACGGCATCGCAGTTGTACATTATATTCCAACATCTGTATTAAAGAAATTGTTTCCCTGGTGATCACTAGAACTATACCATGTTTTGAATTAACATAACATTAAGTAAATGTTACGTCAAGTATAGGCTATATCCTGTAAAAAATGATTGCAAATAATTTATTTAATCAATAATTGGAATAACAATATTCATATTAAAACTAGAAGTGTTATGGGCCAATTTTGTTAAACAAATTGATAAATTTGTATTTACTCATACACAGATATGTGTCAAGCAGTCAGTTCTTTCCCAAGTCCTGTGAAAAAAGTCATAGGCATATTACTCGTTTGGGATTCGAACCGACGACATTTGCCATTAGTGTCACACCGATGTCATTAATCTAGGATGGCAAAGATCGTGGGTTCGAATCCTACCCGAGTATGCCTGTATATGGTTTTTTCCCCACATGATTCAGGAAAGTAGCCTACAGTGCTTAACACACATCGAAAATTAAAACAACACCGTTTTTCCCAGATGCAAATTTTACATCTTTTAAAAAGTGATCTTTTGGTAAGTCTGGCGTCATTACAGCATAAACCACGCCCACTTCACACGTGCCGGCTCCAAACATCGTCAGAAGCCCCATTGCAAATGCATTGGCCAGCGACACTAAATCTTCTTTAAAATGTCCTCCTCTTTTTTCAGACATTTTTCTAAACGTAAAAAACAATGTTTGTAGGTTAACACACAAAATTGACATGACTTCCAAAATGGCGCAACCTGGATGATTGTGATGATGACGTCAGGTGAATTGAGTCAGTAGCCGGATTCTCTTCAATGAATGATGATGCATCAATTATGAATGAATTGATATAACGGTATTTCACTATATCATGAGTAACATACCATCCTTTAAAACCTTGTTTGGGTGTATCTTTCTTTATGAATGGAGGCTTGCAGAGGGGCATAGACGTATACGGTAGTACGGGGGTTAGTGGGATGGTCTATTTATTTTGTTACATTGCATCCAACATCACAATTAGCACCAATAACAAGATGAATAGGAAACGAATAGAAATATTCAGTTTTAGATGTGGGAGGGAAACCCCAATGGGAAAAACCCACGCAATCAGGTAGAGACTGAAAATCCGATCCACACGCAAGGTTCCAGTCTCATGTGGCATTCGAACCGGGGTCTACAGAGGTGAAAGGCTGTGAAAGAAACCACTAAGCCATGCAGCCTGACCCCCAAAAAGGTGTACGGTGTAGCTCTGGGGGTTAGTGGTGTAGTGGTAGCTCTGGGGGTTAGTGGTGTAGTGGTTTTTGGAAGATCCTCTAAGCATAGTAACCTGTGAACATTTTAGTGAAGTAAAAGACAAAAGTTTAAGTTTTCCATGTGATTTTGTAAATATTCATAAAGCGTTTATATATCGACTGCGGCATATGTAATAAGTAATGGTGACTGTGGGTTTCCTAATGCTATTATCGAGTCCACTTAAACATTGTTTCATACCAAAATATCTCTGAAACATCGGTTCGGTATGAACTTTATAATCAGTGACTGTTTATAGATTAAAACAATTTATTCATTTATCTATCACTTTTTACGATGTCAAAGATAACTGTTGACTTGATGCAAGTCGTGCTTGTATTACGGAGTTTCCAGCCTCCCTTCAGAAGATGTGCCTGAATTCGGTCTTAATTCTTTTCCACACAATATAAATAACCGTATATATAGTTTTTTTTTAATGTGTCACAGCATGTTTCTGCACCTGTTTATACTTTTTTTACACGGGTAAAAATTTTTAAGATAAGTGATTAGAAAATTACCTGACATGAACCAATTTGTGTATTCGATTAAACCACCAGGGAACCATACTCTCCTAATGTAAAATGGTGCAAATTCCACTCTCTCGCTCGAGTGGTATCAGTTTGGCTTTTTAACCTCACTGCATCAACCTTTTTGCGTAAAACTGGAGAGAACTTCACTACATGATTCAAGTTGAAAACATCCGTCTCTCACCGTAAAAAGAGTTGTCCGCCGTAAGGGTCTTTGCAAGAGTGGTGTGGCGGACATGAGTGGTATCACTCATTTACATTAAGAGATTTTGGAAAAAAAATTGGAGTGTAAAGTGTACAACGATCATACTCTCTAAATGTAAAAGAGTGAACATTTCACTCCCTTGCCAGAGTGGTGTCAGTTTGGCTCTTTTGAGAGTGAAACTCACTCTTCATCACTCTTTTTTTAGTGAAAGTGGATTGAATTTCACTCTGAATCTAGTGATAATTCCCTTTTTTCACTCTAAAAAGAGTTGTCTGCCATATGGCTCCTTGCAAGAGTGGTATGGCGGACAAAAAGAGTGGTTTTCACTTTTTTACACTAAGAGAGTAGAGGCAGGGCGCTTCATCCTTAGATCAGATGTTTTAGGTTTTTCATATCGGCGGCCATGATAAAAAAAAATGTAGTTTCAATTTGCTTTGGGTAGCAACCATCAGAGATTTGGATCATTCGGTATAAAGTCCGTACAACTCGTCCGTACAAGTATCGAAATTAACTTAAGGTATGAACAAATGATTTCGAGGGAAGTTATTTATTTTATTAATTTATGTTTGTTTGTCTTACGTCTTAAAAAGAACAATGTCCATGTTTTAGTGAAAAGGGGACCGCCATCTATTCGACACTGATAGTGTATTCTTCCAACCGTCCTTGGATATAGTGTGAATAACTTCAGATGAAATAGACAAAAATAGAGCTCCATAACATTGTAAAGGTCGACTGTGGTGACGTAGTGACTCCCATAGTCTTTGCCCAATGCCGACCGCGGTATGAACACATTCCGGGATGTCACCCAAGGCCTCTGTTGTCAAAACAATCGCGAAATTCCAATCACAGTCTATCCATTTCTTTTATATATATATATACATATATTATATATTAGCGGTGTATCAGTTTGATTAAGTGATTTAAAAATTACTTTAAAAAGTAACGATTATTTTTAGTTAATTGGAGTTAGGTTGAATGTCTTCAACTTCATCCGTTCATTCAGAGAGTCGAAACTTAATGATTTTATTTTTAATTTGGAAATTAATCAATTTATGATTTAGCCTTTGAGAAAGACTCCGTTATGGTCGAAACGAGGCCGTTAACAATATTTTGCATATACAACAGGTCCTTGTGGTTGGTAAGCAATTATATATATATATCTATATAATATACATAATATTCGTGAGAGCTGGCTGTGTATAAGAAAATTACCATGTGGTATTTTACGTCTCGATTTCTTTGTGACAATAATTTATTGAATTTCTACTTTAATTAATTCGTCTATACTCAGCCAACCAGACTGATTGTCGGCACATACGTCATTCAGTTCATTCAGAGAGTAGAAACTTAATTCCATAGAGATATTCACGAGGAGAAAAGTTGTTCTCTGTGCTTCTTGAATTTTAATAGACTGTAATTTGGATACGTTAAGACGTCGCATCGGATCCTCAAAACGGTCTCGTGGCATTGCAATCTGATATGCCATTCCATAATGAGATTGTGTATTCACTTTCAACATCAATACGAAATCCTATTCACTTCACATTGCAGCGATGCTGAAAATCATGAAAATGATACCCGTTATTTTAGCCACACAGGCAGTCATTCAGTTTGAACATTTTCGTCCAAGGGAAAATGCTTACCAAGGCCTCTATTCCTTAATAAAAACTTAACCATTGATTGGCATGCGTCCAGTTGAAACCACATAAACCATTAAATACAATGTATACAAATAATCATAATAACAACTTAACATACAGAGATAGCCTATCAACTAAATCAAAACGCATACAATAATTAGACAATAAGCCAAACGGGCTAAAAATTTGTGCTTACAAAAACACCTCGTTTCCTTGCAAACTAACTTATAGCCCATGTCCCGTTTCCTTGCTTGATTCTTTTCTAGACATTCATAACGTAATTGTGCCGATGCTCAGGTTGTAAATGCGGCATTATTGCAGGAATGGTCTATGCCTTCTTTTCATACTGGAGTTCTTATCTCCTACATGTACATTTTGTTCACGACTTATAAAGGGTGACCGGCACACTCGTTCTCCCGTAATTCGAATACAAAATCATACTCTTAGAATAGTACTGCTTCTTTTAGCTGAAACAAACAATACTAAAAGCTCTGTTTTGTTCAAATAATTGTAGCCCAGAACTGATTAATTAAACAGCAGATACACATACTGTAATAAAAAAAAGGCAGCAAAAATAAAGTTTTTATTTAAAGAATTGTCATTTGAACGTGCCCCTTTTGAGTTCACATCCTACGATCTATTGAAAATGTCAGTCAGTCCTCCCCCTCCCTCTCTCTCTCTCTCTCTCTCTCTCTCTCTCTCTCTCTCTCTCTCTCTCTCCCCCCCCCCCCCCCCCCCCCCACAAAAACGAAAAATAATACATGATAAATAAATAAACAATTCTGGGCAAAGACCTGGTCTCTGACACTTGTTGTTCTTACAAAAGTTATTCCACTTCTTTATTCATGTATGGTGTTGTGTCCGAAAAACCACCTCGGTTTCCGAATGAAGGTCATGCTATTATTCGGTATGGATCGGATCAATTTTGCTGTTTGACGGTCTATACAACTTTCTAAAGGCCGTCCATTGCTGCGCAGTCCTGTAGCTCCTTCACTGGTTTCAAATAGGTTTTTAGTCTTTGGTACAAAAGAATGGTAGTTGTTGCTTTCCCATAATGCTGTTGTTGATAAGGAGACATTCAGACGGATATATAGTTTCTCATCTTGCTTTGATTGGCTCAATATGCCCAGCAGTAGTGAAAAATCAGTCGGCCTATTATTATTTAAAAAGACAGCTAAAGCTCGGCACTATATCAGAACTTTTGGGCTCAATTAGCTTTGGATGAGACACGGGCATAACCTAAGAAAGAATTTGTCTTTGTAATTGTTTCCTTTATTTCTCTCTTTCCTTTTTTAATCATCCCTCTTTCTCGAATGCTACATTGTTACATAGACTGTATAGATACGTGTTGAAAGTGAGGAGGTTATTCTGAACGGTTTGCATTGTCATGCATCACGAAGCCTTTCGTGTGGGGTGGCAGTGGCGTAAAACTAGGGCGAGGGTGTCCGTGCTCATCTCAAAGCTGGGCTTTTGAGATTACAAATCATCATAATAAAATATTACATTTTATAAGCTTTTATGTCAAATAAAAATTTTCCAACGTTTCTTTCTTATTTTCACGCACACAATGCATTTGTTTTTACCTCCATGTCAGATAATATTTTTTTTTAAGCCAACCCAACCGCTCAATGTTGCTAATGGTTTGTTTTCTTTACTCCGTAGTTACATGTATATTTTTTTTAATTTTTCATAGAAGTATATAAATAAATGTGATTTCAATTTAAAAATAATTTACTGACCATAGTTGCAGCATTATTGATGGCCTTTTTTTACGTGGACGAATCTTGATGTGGTGCGCCCTCGATTGACACATAATTGCAATCAATCAGAAATTAAGACACCGTGTTTTTAGAACTGAATTGTTGTTATCACTACCGTCGGTAGTTAGTTTTAAGTCCTCCCACAAAAGGGTCCTTCATGTGTCGTAGCTTTCTCTCCTTCAGAACGCTTCACATTGTCAACATCGTAACTGTAGACATCTTTATCGTCTTGTTGTTTAGTTTAATGCTTGCTTATTAGTTTTCATTTGTATAATATGCAACCATACTTGTTTGTCTAGTCCAATTTTTGTCTAGTCTATTTGTCTCTTTGGTCGTCTGTCTTGTCCTAGAGCTGATTTCTACAAGTTTTGACTTACTTAATTAGCCTCCACACTCCCTTTTTTCTATTGACTGTGATTAATAAATTGGTTATTGTACTTTATTTTTGATCCGGTATATTGTTTTCCTTTAAGGGAGTATAGAAACAAATGTTTTGAATTTGAATTTGAATGAATCACAATAAATGAATACATCGTTTTAGGACAATGACTCAGAGCATTGACATCATTGCAGGTTACAGACGCTGAAAAAATGTGAACTAGTAATAAATGGAATTTGATAAACAAAAATGTTATGGAAGTGAGTCATTGTGTAACATGTTGACGTACTAGACACTTCATTGATCTTTCATGAAAAACCACAACTTGTCATTATGGTGATGGCCCCGAGGGCCTCTCGCAAGGCCTTAATATTGAAAATTTGACGTCAATTTTTATGTTTGCGACTTTCATCTGTAGCTTTGGTCTTTGGTCCCTTCTCTGCCATCGGGTGAAGTCGCAGACTTGAAATAATTTGACGTCAAATTTCGCAACTTGGGGAAAATGTCGTGAATTTGTTTTGTCTGTAAACATTGACGTCAAATTTCGCGACCGAGAAAAAAGGCGCAGACATGAAACTTCAGTCGCATGACATGAAATCTGACGTCAATATTTACGTCTTGTGTTTCCCTTCATCGCCACCATAAGTCAAAGAACACCAGACAGCGTTTATATAATTATTTTGCAGTAGGCCTACGCATCTTGTCAATTATAACACCTCTTCCTTTGATTCTATCTGTTGATTGGCCGAACGTGCGTCACGTGGTGTTGTGTATTTTTACTATCACACTGCACACCGACCAAAAGAACTATTAAATGGTACTATCCAACGACAACCTTGAACCCGGTGAAACGATCAAATAATACGTGCATTCGAAATACGATATGAGAACGAAGGCAGTGTGGTACCCCCTCTTTCTTTTTGTCAAGTTTTCCTGTCAGATTTTACACAGTTGTTTGAAGACTGGTATACGCACAGTTATTTAACGAATATTACAACAAATTGGATGAAATTGAGGTGTTATAAAACAAATATTGACTGCTTTATCTCGTGGCGTAGTAAAACTAGTCACTCTCGGTGATCCCCGGAGCCGCCTATCTTCCCTCGGCTCCGCCTCGGGAAGATAGGCTGCTCCGGGGATCACCTCGAGTGACTAGTTTTACTACGCCACTCGAAGCAGTCAATATTTGTATACCATAATACGTTGAGGGCGCTATATTGGCTATACACAAAAGAGGCTAAAGTTTTTGCGAGATGGATGAAGCAATTTTTTGGATGTACGACGATTCATCATGTCGATAAGAGCGCTGAAATTTGCCGAGATCTTAAACGTTTTGTCGAGCATAAACCACACCCTGTTGTCAAATTGCTTCTGGGCTTACCATGCTGGAAACTAAATAATGATGAAATTAATACACAAAGCTGGAAACAAAAAATATTAAGCCCCAAATACAAATGAGGGGTTGTGGAAATTTGATCTGTAACCAACACCTGAGGTTATGTGCTTCAACATTTGAGGAAGTTTGGTAAACTTTTATTTTAAAGTCAGTGAAACACTCTCCGTATCGTAGATTTACGACGCCCAAATAAATTTATTTGGAACACAAATTTCAAATACGAAGACCAGTACCACAATTCCTCATCACTAGACCAAAAACAATGTTAGTGTTTTGGAGGTTTTTCCCCCTTCATTCAACCTAGCATCAGAATACCACCACCGCACTAAAAACATTTAGGTTTTTCTTGGCATCACCATCATTCAACAGTAAGGTATGTGTTCAAAGTTCTGCCGTTTGACGTAAAGTACAGTGTTTAATTTTTCACCAAATTCACCCAACCCCCACCTCTGGAACAGACAGGGATCCAGACCTTTATGTACATAGATGACGACCTCACCAGACCTTAATTCCGCAAACGCCAACAAATTCATCGTACAAAACACGATCTCATATTTATCCCAAGCAAAACGAAATATTTTTAGAGCTCAACGAAGAGTATACAGTATCTATGCCCCATTTTTGATTCTAAAACCTTCCAATTAAGCATATTACCAAATGTCAAACTGTAGATATGCTTTTTTCCCCACAATTGTTACAATCATTTCCATTCACAAGAAGCAAACCGGTCCAGTATAAAGCTCCAGCATGGAACGTTTCACAGGACAGATAATTTCAGTGTCAAGAGCCCTGTATCCAGTGACCAGATGACCTGCAATTCATTCAGAACAATTGAATCTATATAAACACTTTGTCTGAGTCAGTGACCTTGCGAGACGCAACCTTCTGTGAACTCGAATTTCGGACTAAAAACAGTAATTCATTTGAACGGCCATTAACATTCAATTACAACCGAGACCCTCCGTGACCAGTTACTCCAACGCGCAGCAACACGGTTACAGCAATTTTTCTAAAACTTACAGCTATGTCTCCAAATCGAAAGGAACCGTTACGCATGCAATAGTGCCATAGATTTACTACACGATCTAGCTGAATTGAGATTATTATTATTATTATTATTTTGAGGTCCTTCAGTCTGGTTTTCCAATTCACTTCGACGACTTCATCAGTCTTATTGGCTTGAAATACATCGACAAGTCATAAACCGACCAATTTCACCAAGGAAATCTGACAACAGTTGATGTAGAGCCGCCACACCAACCCGTTGCAATCGCGGACAAAAAGTTTTGGGAGACCCGGAAACTTCTAATAGACTGATTGCGCGTCCAATGTTTACATCCCGTCACGTGACCTGTAGTGGGTACAACGTCATTTGAGCTGATGGCAAAGTACGTGCAGATACATGCAGTGACCGACATAGTAACACCACAGTCGGCTTTTAGTAATAATAACACAGTTACTAAGCCCTTTTATTAAAGTTGTATATTGTGACATTGATTTTAATCATATTACTGTTTCATAAACTACCAGTATTTTACTGCAAAAGAGGTTTATTTTGAGTTATGCACTACCGGTGTTGGACGACGATGTAGCAACCCGCCAGTTATTTTGTTTGTAATGTAAATCACCGTAAACAAAAAACAGGGGGAGTAAAGAACGTTGGGAAAGTGAGCATTTATACCTAACCTTGCGGAATTTCAAATAGACAAAAGAATCACACAGTTTTGGAAAGCCTTTCTTTGGATGACTTCAGCTTCAAAAACTGTGAAATTCTTGTGTTGAAAAGTGTATGGTCGCGGTCGTCTGGCCCAAACGTTCCTTTGTGCAAACAGTACCACCACACCATGAACAGTATACGTTCGTTGTAGAATTTCCAAGACTTGCTGGAACTGTCCTTACTGGCTTTATTCAGCCACTCGAATGTCTCTGGTACAAACTCTGCAATATTTTTCACAGATTTCGAGAAAGAAAAGCCTCGATCGAATAAACAAATGCAACAATCATCATGTACCGTATACCCGCACATTCCTATAGAGGACGGCGTGTTTGTTTAAATTTAATACCCACTACAGGTCACGTGACATGGGTCGCGCAATCGGTCTATTACAACAAAACTGACCCAAAATCCAATTGTACTTCCATCTCTATCAATCGGAGTTATTGTTACTCCCATTGCATGATCAGTTGAGAGATATTTCCTGTTGTTAAACACATCATTGTAAAAGACCTTTTTGGTCATTTTATTTAATAAAAAGTGTCGTACAAACTTGAAGACGAGGCAGACAAGAAAGGAAAAAAGTAATGTAAATGTAGAGAGGAAATTGTCCATGAATTTTCGTCTATAGATCTTGTGTGGCCTGTCTCCAGACCCACCATACTATATATTTGTACTAGGCCTATATTCAAACTGTTAGTCACATGTGGACTGCGGAGGCGTATCTACTGTACGTATTGCTTGGTGGGAACATTGGGTCGATGTATTTATACATCGTGCTATTGCAAGTTTCAAGGTTACATAAGTTACGGTCCAGCACACGCAACAAATGTTGTATTGAATTTGGCCAAGGGTTTGTTTATATTTGGTTCTTTTTATGATAACTTAATCAACCATCTGCTTGAATGAAACTCTGTTCTAATTTTCTCAGAGAACAAGGCATATCTCCACAGCGGGGCGTGTATATCGAAATGATACTTAGTGTACATTTTAAAGTGGTTAAGACATGAATTAAAGCTTGATCTTTCAACCTTTGTTTTCAACCTGTGTTTTCGAAGTGTAAACTCACGGATAGCAAACATCAGTGTCGGTGATTATAATAAAAACTATTTGCAACCTCATTTTGACATGCTGAGACGAATAAATTGAGCAATTTGCCTGTATTATTCTGGATGGACACTTCTGGAGCTATCACATTTCTGGAGCCATCAGTAAAACAAAATCGTGAATCGTAAATTGTAATCGATACCATTTACGAATCATTTCGCATAAAAGTAACCTTTAAACAAATACGACTAATACACTTTTAAATGAATCTACTCGAACCTTGAATTTTATGCATATCTGTGTAAAATCATCACACACAAATTAAATTGTATAGACCCATCCTGGGACCAACTAAGGTTACTTGTTTTTTTTGTTTTTTTTAATACTACATGATGTGTGCCCTATTTAAAGATTATGTTGATAAGCAATGAAGAGGAAATAATGTTAACCAATTAAAGAAATAACTTTATGCCACAGTTTTGGTATTTATTGGATAACAGTAGATGACTGATTGTAAAATTTAGTTTTGGGCTGTGTTCCCATATCAAGTGACACTCACTCTGAGGTAATCACATTCCATTACGAGGGCCAAGTCCAATGTATATCAACTTTATACCAATTATAAAAAGTGATAGAGGTTGGTTAAACGAACGAGAAAAACCTCGTCAACCATAATTATTTGTTTTTATGTAACTTGTGATTATTATGTGATTGTAACATATTGTGCATGGATAGACGAATCAAATAAATAAATAAATAAACAACAATGACAAAGCTGTTCCTTTATAAGAAGTGCAAATAAATATGTTCGTTGATGGGGTGAATTTGGAGTTATCGAAATAGATGGAGTTAAGTCGTATAACTTTACTCAAGAGAACAAAATAGTAAAACAAATAAACGAACAAACAAACAAACAATGGTCATTCCCTTGTTAGACTTTGGTTTGAGTGTGGCCAGAAAATGGTGTATTTAAATTTACATACAAAACGCTAACACTTCATTGAAATTCTATCAAATAAAAGCTGAAGACTTATGAGGGGAAACTACATTTCACTGTTTATTTGTCAGATTAAATTCATTCCCTTGTGAAAATTTTCACTGAAATAACGAAAACAGTTAATGTTTTTTTCCCAGAATTTTGCAGGCCTCTATGATCATATTAAGCCAGCATGTTTTCCACGGCGATTATTCAGATGTCTTCAAATGCTACTTTCTCAACTTGAACAATATTTTTGACAGAAATACCTTTCTCCAAAGATGGTTGTGAAATTTTATAATCAGGAGTGAGCATGCCAGATAAGCATTGTTCTTTCGATAACAACCAAATCCTGATGTGAGTTGTCTCTAAATGTTGCTTTTTGGAGGAGCAAAACCATTCCAATCCTCTCGTTTTCAAGAAAACATCTCGTTTCATAAGGAGGACAGGAAGAAAGCTGTGAAAACGTGTGTTTTAGGGCATGTTCATTGTGCTTATTTCGAAGTTCGATAAATCAAAACCAAAGACGGAGCTTGGGGACAATTGCCGTTTGAGTTTGGTACTGATAAGGAATGGGGCTCTGAAATTAATCTTAATTAATGATATTGGTATTTTGAACCGAACGTTTGTTTCAATCGTATAGAATTGTAGATATACCATAAAATTAACCTCTGAAAATTTTTGTTTCAAAAGATGTTAGCGCTCTTGAGATATCGGC
Organism: Marthasterias glacialis; assembly: GCA_911728455.2. Classification (NCBI taxonomy): domain Eukaryota; kingdom Metazoa; phylum Echinodermata; class Asteroidea; order Forcipulatida; family Asteriidae; genus Marthasterias; species Marthasterias glacialis. Next base: position 20,198,724 of record OU452222.1, on the reverse strand, counting down.
ATAAGGATCCGAAAATGCTTCAACTGTATGTATTTCATTTCGTGAAAAAGGTTTCATGCCAGAAGCTTTTCTCAGATTCATATTATTTCAGCGAGAACTACGTTACCTCGAAGGGAGTCGTTTCTCACAATGTTTTATACTATCAACAGCTCTCCAATGCTATTTACCAATTAAGTTTTTAAAGTCATTTATTTTTAGAGTAATTATCAAAAGTATCCCTGCCTTTAAGCTTTAGTATCTACTTTTAAAAAAATTGTCAAATCATTAAATTAGTAACACGTACAATTTCCTAATTATTTTACGCTGACTAGCGTTATCTCATTATGTTACTCTCTGAGCTGATTGGTATGAACCTCAAAGATCCAGAATGCTGATAAAGTTTGTTCTTTATTTTATCATCATTATCTTCTCGCATCGTGCCCAAAAGAAAATACCGTTAACTTTACGTTGATTTTTATTGAGAGTTTATTTTGACAAGCCGATCCCACGTTCTGCAGCAACCTTTCAGATTTTCCAGAACGCCACTTTCATGGGACGAACCTTCTCAATATTTTTTCGGGTCAGGTCTGTCAGCAAATTGTATAGTGTTGGTATTGTTTTCCTATCACTGATTCACCGTGAATGAAGGTGCCAAGGATATATGTTTCCAAGTATGCTCATCTTCCTCTTGTTTGGACAAAAAAAAAAGGGTCACACAATTCCAATACCCACCTACTGACAAGCCCAGAATCTGAACCAGACTCCAAATCATTTACGGACCAACACCTACATAACGGGTGAGACTGCTTTGAGGCTGTGGGACCGTGGTTAGCTTTGGAGCTGTGTAGCACTTTGGAGTTGGACTGACAGTGTAAGCTTTTCGTCGTCTTGGTAAAGACGTCTGATTGCTGGGCTGCCATCCAGTCACTCTTTCGTGCGTCTATAGAGCATCCGCTATCTTCAGTAGATAGCAGGTCCAAGACGCACAGACAACTCTGCAGCATGGACAAGACTGTGGTTTTGATCATCATTGCTGCATTGGGCTTTGAGCTTGCAGCGGCACAATGTAAGTCTCATCTTTGTTTAAAAAGGGATTTATGATGGGAAAGAAATCAGTTAAGTCATATCCAGGCTAAATTTCTTTTGTGGGGTTATTTACTGTAGTTGGAATTTAATCAAGAGTAAGGCCGTGCCCAAATTGGCAGCTGCGGCTACGACTACGGCTGTGGCGATGGATGTCGTGGGCTCGATTCCTGGTCTTGTGTCCTTAAGCAATACACTAAACGTAAATTGCTTCCCCTTTAACCCCGTAAATTAAACCCCTTTAGCGCTAATTTTAATGAGCTGCTGAAGTAAGTTGAGAAGTTTGTGGATTAGTTATGCCAAGAATCAAGTCAACGCTCTAATTGTGAACTTGCAGTTAATAATTCAGTCGACTGGTCTGATACTAACAAAATGAAACTGAATCCTGCCAAATGAAGTGATGGAAATCACTTATGCAAGAACACCCCACTCTTAGAAAAACTACCGGTACTCAATTTCGTCAATACTCGCCTGCATCCTAAAGCACAAGAACCCTTTGACGGACAGTCAAAACTGGGTTTCGTTGTAAAAAAGAATGGGTAACAGTGCATTTACCCATACCTTGCCGTTCTTCATTTTAAAACAAGTTAAATGTTCTTCCTTTTGTAGGCCCTAATCGTTAATTTTTTGCGTGCTGTTTTCTTCCTTTTAAGGTCTTAATGATATAGGATTTTTTTTATTTCTTGAAACAACTCTACATTCATTCTGATTAAATAATTTTACATTTTGTCAAATTGTCAAACTTGGGGTGTTTTGACACTTTTTTCTGGGTTTTGTATTTTATGCAAATTGAATTTTACATATTTTATGAGCAAATGTGTGATGTCATCGAAGGCAAAGCTGCGACATCATGGTTGGTTTGTGCCAACAGATTACAGATTTGTTTTCTGTTTTTCAAATGGCAACTCCACTAATATTTGGTTGTTGTTGTCTTATTGACGGATGTTTAAACTTGTCAGTACGTATTTCGGGGTGACCGCTGTTTCCTTTTTTTGAGATTTTGATTTTGTACATTTTTAATGCTGCTGTGAGACTTTGTTCCTATTATGAGTCACACAACAGAGCCCTCATGTGTCCAGTTTAAGACAGGTCATTTTTTAAAATTCATTTAGTACATGAAACCTTCATATTAGTACAAAAAACAATTTTTTATTTTCTTTAAATTGTCCTTTAGCATGGATATTTGATAAAAAATATATTTTAAAAATTGCTCTTCAAAGGCCCTTTAATATTCCTGTGTTGTTGCTGTCGTTAATAAACTGATTTTTACTGTATATTTTTTCCCTGGACCTTTTAAACCTTTGTAAATTTAAATGCAATCGGTAGATGTCGTGATTCGGCAGATAAAGAAGCCTGCAGATTTGAGTTTTTGTGAGAATCCTGGTATGAGAGCTGAAACGGAGTGTAGGCTCGTATAATGGGGTGATAAGTTCAGTAAGATGAGAAGGAGCACTTTCATAAGTTCATTCATTCATTCGAGTAAATTGAAGATCTCTCGTTTTCCATGATGGTGGAAGCAATGCTCGATTGATTGTACACAAGAGCAAACCAATGAATTATACATCGCTTATAGAGGATAACTAGAATTCCATTTTTTTTAATGAATCCTCAGTTCCAAGTAGCTAGATAAATTTAAAAATACCCACGCACACATGCAATATGTTTTACGCCGCTGTTCTTTGTCAACCAAGGAAAGATGAGAAAGAAAACAGAAAAAAAGATGGATGTTTTTGAACGATGTTCCTTGAGCACAATTATTGGTGAAGGCCCTTTATCATACCAGATGTTAATTTGTTCAAGGTGCGTGTTTGATTGTGGACTGATCATTCATCCATTTAACCAATTATTGTTTAAGGCATGATCTGCCTTTGTTCACTGAACAACTCTTTGCGGTTGCCGACGACGTTCTCTTAACAAAGAGTGCACCTTTGGGTCAATAAAACGGCCGAAACAAACCGTCTGTCCGTCTTAACTATACCTGAGGCCGTACCCGAATTAGCGGTCACAGCTACGGCCCCAGCTGTTGCTAGTGACGTCTATACTGCTATTGACATTGAAAATAGATTGTTAAAATAATATCAAACTCACACAGCCGCCTGGCTGCATGATTTTTTACAAACATTAGAAAATTAAAGACAAACAATTCCCGTAGAAATGCACAACGCGCAATGCGCGGCTATCCAGCCGCAGCCGTAGCGGTGTCTCCTGCTTCGGACACGGCCGAAGAATCTATATACACGCCGATAGAAAGCCTAGTTTTGAATGGAAATAGACTAATATGAACGTGAATAAACTGTGTTTTTATCACATGATTGATGGTAACACAAGATCACTGGTATAGACACATGAAAATGGTTCCTTCCTTTTTTCGCGACAAGTAACTGTTGGAATGCACATAACATGACAGACTGAAGAGATTTTTGGTTTGGATTGTGTTGATGATTTTCTCAGTTAAACATCACACATTTAGTTTTCTACCACTTTTTAAGGTCGGGATTGGTTTTCCCTTTACAAATGCTAGGTCCGAGTTTTACCCAATTTATTCTTAAAAATGGCTGTCATTTTTGCACGAAAAAAATCCGCCAATGATAACTGGTAGTTAATTAAAGACTAAAAACGAATTGTTCTCGAGATTCCGACATTACTTCACGTCTATTAGTCATGTACAAATAATTGTGCATGTTGGGCATTATAATGTTTTGTAATTTAGACTGACAGGGTGTGGATAAATGTTGCGTATATCTAATAATGCGATAGTTGTTTACCAATGGCGGAACCAACCAAACTGATAACCACTACTTGAATAGCCTACGTGGTTAAAATCACTATAGAGGATTGGTAAAACTGACAGTGCACCGTTCTTACTTTGTCTCTTTTAATATGAAAAAACCTGTGAAAATTTAGGCGCAATCCGTCGTCTGAGTCAGGAGAAAATAGTAAAAAAAAACGCGCACACTTTTCAGCATGTAAACACATCGTCCTTAATTTCGAATTCGATTGTTACAACCGAAATCAGCCGTTGCGTTTGTTTTTTTCTTTTCCATATTCTTTGCTCACCCCAATTATTAGGTTTTCAAATGCAGTTTTTTTCAAATAATGATTATGATAGCACTTCGGAAGGAAATATTTCACAGAAAACTGGTTCTATGTAGTATTCATTTTCACTTCATAAAATAGTAAACTTTCAAACTGAAACTGAACAATAATGTTTTTTATACTTACCAATCCGGTATAGTGCCTATATACATATGACTACATCATCAAAAATGAAGCCATGACCAGCATGGTTGTAACACTACAACTTGTGTAGACGTCAAAGTCTATGATCATTTTGTCTGACCGATAGCTCAACAATATTTGGTGTTCCATGAGCTTCCCTGAGTCGGCCCCGGGTCTCCCCACGTCGTTCGAGTAGTTCACTCACAAAAGATGACGACGTACAGTGAAGTACTACATTTATCATAAAATAATTACTTAAAGTCACAAACAATGGACGCCTAATATGAAAAGAATAATTACCTGGTGAGCAATTTTTTTGGTTATCTATTTTGTATGCTTTAAAAAATTGTGTTTGAAGACATTTTTTATATCAATCGGAGAGTTTTGAGGACACTAGGTGGCAGCAGACTTACCAGGTAAATCAATTGTTCTCAGATATGTATCACTTATCTCTATTAATAGAGATCAGTGATGTATGCCTGCTCAGAACTACGCAACCAATGGAAAATTAACCTATTAAGTCTGCTGCCACCTAGCGTTCCAAAGTCTACTTTGCGACCAAGTATTTGGTTTTCAGAGATACATTTTGCCCTACACAGTAAAGTTTTTGTAACTTTCATTAATTTAATTATGATTGGGACGCGGGGGAGACCATTTCAGAACTTTCGGGTCGGTCTTCGGTGCAGAAAGGGCAAACACAACTTTATTTTTGCATAACAGCTCTCACATCACAAGAGACTGCTGTATTAGCGATATCCCGCGAGACTTCTGCTCTCGCGACTACGGCTGAACGACCCGACTCATGTCGTTTGTGCATGGCCTGCGGGCTCTTCAGCCGATTCCGTACGGAATGCCGCTGTGGAAGGAGGTTCTGTCCGGGAGGAGATTCTGTCCGAGCAAACGGCGAATTGTGCACTAACGCCTTCTGATAGCGCCCTCTTTTGAATAAACTCCTCCAGCCCATGCTTAATTTATCGTATGGGGACACATTACCCAGAGGACAAAATACCCTATGACACCGTCAGTCTTGCGAGAGTAGTACGCAGTGGGGTGAGAGCCTTACGCTTTCACTGCGACAAACATTTTAACGACTTGTTCACACGTCTACACAGCATCTCGTTCGGACTTGTTATCCGACTGATCGTACCCAATATCTTTACTGTGAAAAATGCTTACCCAGGAGTCTTTTAAGTTTTTGTGTCAAATTGTAGTTTGAATCTCAACCTGTCAAAGTTTTAACTTTGGCAGTTCAATCGTTGAGAATTTTTTTTATAATAACCCCCAGAAAAAACACCCGAAAATGTTTTTTTTTCCCAAACAGACTGTCATTTTTCATGAAGCATCCCTTAAATTTTTTTTATCAAATCTCAAAAGTTGAAGTACAGAACCCCCAGGTTGTGTGATTACTAATTATATTGCATGACCCCCCCCCCCCGAGAAAATTATCATTTAAAAACAGCTGTGGGTTTACAATTATATTTTATGATAATCAGTTTGCGCATAAATTTGTGCCGAAACACCAAACCGAGCAGATTTCGTTTAGACTAATCCGAGCAGCTTGTTCATGGCCGTTTACACCAACGCAACTATGGCTGCCGCACACGCGCGTCGAATTCTCCATGCTGATAGGTACATTATTATGCCCACTGACGGGCGTGTCGTGTCAGCTCTTCTGATGAAAATACCTTTCTTTTGCAACGTCACAGCCTGAGTTTTTGCCAACCAAGATGGAAAAACTACGGGGAGCCATGAATGCAAAGCAAAAACAGATAATCACAGTTTGCAAAAATGTTACACAAATATTCAAAAATTGTGCAAAACTTGTTTGAAACAAACCAACCAATAATGGGATGTATTTTATTTAAATAGAAAGTTGCAAAAAGGTTGAATTTGGTCAAAACGTCTGTCAACATGACTTGAAGGTTTTGTTTTGCTACATTTGGCCGTCCAAGCCAACCAGCGTGGTTTGTTTATCAACAATGGAAAGGCGCATGGTTAGAGCGCCCTCTATTGGCGGTAGCTCGTGAGCGAAAGCGCGCGGTGTGTCTGTGGCGCTCGCAGTGGTGGTAATACAACATGAATGTCTTGAAACAAGGCTATTCTGCTTTCACGGCCGCAGCCGCGGGGGGCGGCCGATTTCCCCGATTGCGTCATGATCTATTTTTAAACGTGGGTGATACCTGACCTCAGATTTTTAACAAGAGTCGTCAGGCAGCAGCAGCAGGGGGATCTTTGGTCAGGAAACCAGACTAGATGATGGACAGGCACACAATATTCGAAATCAACCCGTGAACTTGTTTTGGCAGATCCAGTAAAAATCACAATTTGTATAATGTAATGTTTTTTAATTCGATTATCTACAAAATAATGAATAACACTAACAATTTAGCGCTCATTAACAGTAATCAGTATTTTGTTGTTAATTTACTGATACTGAAAAAACACATTATCCACTTTATCGGTCGTATAGTTTTTATAGAAGATAATTAATACTAATAAAAAAACGACCGATAATGTGTACGACCAGCATGGAGGAATAGACTGTTTTCTTCCTCCATGGTAAATGGTATGACACTGATTTTTTGCCTTACTTTTTTACAGATTTGAACAATTTGAACGTCTCAATGGCAAAGTTACTGCATTAAGACAGTTAAGCCGATTGGGGATCACTGCTCATTGCAAATGGGCTTTTTTGGATTTTGATAAGCGTGTCTTATGCCCTGCCAGAATTGTTTAATTGCCATCCACATGTGATACTTAAAGGGTCTGTATACGTTTGGTAATGACTCTGAAAATGTATGGCAATAATAATTCACTTGGTAAGAAGTACGGCAGCTTTGGATAGTATAATGCATTTTGAGAAACGTTTCACTTCGAAGTACTGCAGTTATGGAAAAATATATCACTTTTTATCCCCCCAAACTTTGAATCTGAGAAGCGTTATGGCCGTAACGCTTCTCAGAATGTGTATTCCAATGACGGATACTTCTTCTGCGTGAACACAACCGCTCCAGATTTTTGGTGATATCTCAAAAACGCTGCCACCTTTTGAACTGAAATTTACACAGGTTAGTTTTATGGCATATTTCTACAATTATATAGCATTGAGGCAAATGTGCGGTTCCAAAAACCAAAGGTATACTTTGCCTTTAACTGTTATTTGTTTTGTTTTGTTGTTCTGTAAACAGTTTGCCAAGTGAATCAGTGCCCAGATCAGACACAAACATGTTATGTAAGAGATCAGGTTGGACAGCCAAGCTACATCTGCGAGTGTAGCCAGCCCTTTAGAGCAGGCTTTGACTGCTCAAGCTTTACAGGTAAATTAGAAAACGTTATACTGTTGGTAAATGTGATATAATTCTGACACATTACACTGACTCAACGGGCTTCAAATTATCATCAGGAGGCCCATAAAGAATGCATTGAGCTAGACCCAGTGACTGGGGCGCTGTACTCCTTTTTTGAGATTTTGACATTATCGATGATGTCAAAATCTAAAAAAAAAAAAAAAAAAGGAGTACTACGCCCCAGTTACTGGGTCTAGCAATGAGCGTGAAGGGTTATCTTTCAAAATGTCTACAAGTGACCATGGCCCAATGTCAAGAACTTGCTAACCAAACGGAAATCTGCACTTACAGTGCCCTGTAGAGCATGTACTTCTATGGGCCGTGGCATGACGTAAGTACAGAATGCCGTGGGAAGTAGAACCAGGGGCCCATAAGCTTTATAGGATTGGCCTATAAATGGGCCTGAATTCTCGTTGGAAATGACTATTTCTGTCACTGAAAATACTGCCTTTCAACCTGTTGAAAGCTAACAAGGAACTTGTGTGAAATTAGCATAGATGTACTACACTAGTGTAGACCCAGTAACTGGGGCGCTGTACTCCTTTTTTAAAATTTTGACATTGTCGGTCGTACTAGCGCCCCAGAAAAGTATGTGTAAGTTGGTTTGAAAAGCTGTTATGGCGAAGAGGATTTAAAACACCTCTAAAAAAGTGGCCAAAATTACGACAAAAACTCAACAGAATTGCTGGAAAATCGCCTACTGGCTTCTCAAGATATCAAAGATGAAATAGAATGCATTTAATTGTACTTACGATCACTTTCTGTCCTCTTCGCCATAACAGCTTTTCAAACCAACTTACACATACTTTTCTGGGGCGCTTGTACGACCGACAATGTCAAAATTAAAAAAAAGGAGTACAGCGCCCCAGTTACTGGGTCTACTACTAGTGATGAAAACAACCAATTAGCATGTAACACATTCACTGATTTGAGTGATCAGCTGAAAAAAAAGTCAATCTCAAGGCTTACTTTATTTACAATGAAACCTTTCGAGGTTAATCCTTGCTTTCAAATCTAGATGTCAGTGATGCCTTTTTTTCTTACAGACAACCAACATATTTTCACCTGTTATGGACCACAGTGCAGCACAGGCTCCTTCTCCTCAATCAATTATCCCAGCCCGTACAATGCGCGCCACATTGCCATCTACTTATTGTACATCCCTGGAGCAACGGAGATTGTCTTTCAGTTTGATTCACCATTTCGAATTGAGAGACCTAAAGATGAAGTGTACATCGGCAGTGGTATTAATCCAGATATAGCAACCTTAGTGTCTCAGAGCAATCCTCCTAACCTGTACTTCTTTGATGGTGAACTAACCCCATCGGGTTCGTACAGCATTTTCTCAGACACTGCATTTGTCTACTTCCTAACGGACAAAAACATTGAGTATGAAGGATTTCGAGTACGTTGGAACATCGGTAAGCTAACTGAAAATTGTTGAAAATTGAAGCTTTATGTAACCAACATCAATATTACCATGTGCTAGGAATAGTGGTTAATCATAACAACACAATGTTACTTTAAATTAAAACAGTTTGAATATAAAACACTTATTCTTATCACTACTTCTATGATTGTTTTTATCACATTTTCAATTTGACAGAAAAAAAGAAACAAGAAGATTTTTTTAAGTGTGTATATGTACAGTTTTTCCCAAATTTTTTAAGAAGAGTAACACCTCCTGAATCGTAAATGTATGTTTCTTTCACTTCTTTAGTTGATACCATAGCTCCAGTATTCAACAACTGTCCACCGGACATTACATTCCCTGCACATTCACCATGACTTAGATCTTGTAGATTATTGCATTTGTTTTAATTGAGTCTGGATTTGAAATCACTTGTTCAAATCCAAGTTTATATGTCATCCTAACTCATTGGATTTAAAATTTTTAATTGTAAACCTGCTCATAACAATTTCTTCCTTTGTTTTCAGTGGATACGGTACCTCCTGTTATAGTCTGTCCAATGGATGTCACTCGGACGGTACCTTTTGGAACAACCACCTCTACCTTTGTCCAGTGGAGTATCCCAACAGCAACAGATAATTCTGGACAAACTCCTACTGTGTCACCTCAGACTGTACAAGGCCAATATCCTGAGGGAACTACCACCATCGTATACACAGCAACAGATCGAGCTGGAAACACCCATTCCTGTTTTTTTCGCATCAATATTGTTGTAGATGGTAAGTGAAAGATAAAACAAGAAAACAAAATAAGGGTATTTTGCAGAAAATTTTAGACTCATGTGTAATAACAAGAAATACTTGTTTCCTTTCAGGTAATAATATAATTATTATAATTATTATTGTTATTATTTTTATTCTTATTGGTTTATTCATTTAAAAACAAAAACAGCCAAAAGGCTGACACTTTTCGAATTTACATAGATAAAATTAAAAATCTAGAAAACGGAACTACAGGAAACATAAATACACATTAAAAAAACAGGGTGTATTTTTTCAACACACTAATGACAAAATTACAAGTAAAAAAGCCAACATCAGCTTCAGGCCACAGTAAGCTTTATACTTATTTAGTTGGTCTCGGTGTTCTGTGATTCTCACATATTCATAGTTTTGGAAATGATGGTTTCAGTTGATATGGGGTTCTTATCACTACTTCTATGATTGTTTTTATCACATTTTCAATTTGACAGAAAAAAAGAAACAAGAAGATTTTTTTAAGTGTATATATGTACAGTTTTTCCCGAATTTATTAAGAAGAGTAACACCTCCTGAATCGTAAAATTTGTATGTTTCTTTCACTTCTTTAGTTGATACCATAGATCCAGTATTCAACAACTGTCCACCGGACATTAGTCGGACAATACCATTTGGCCAAACCAGTGTTGCTGTTCAGTGGACTATCCCAACTGCCTCGGACAATTCTGGGATGACTCCTACTTTAACAAATCCACCACAATTCCCTGGCCAACTGTTTTCACAAGGGACAACCACAATCAGATACACAGCAACAGATACAGCTGGCAATAACGGTTTCTGCAGTTTCAATATCATCGTTCAACTAGGAGGTAAGAGACAGGTCAGAGGTCAAACTAAAAGAGACTCAAGGAGTGAGAAAGCATTAATACAAATATACATGAAACCAAAATACACATAAGTTTGAGTATTTGATCAATTTGTGTGTATTGCAAAATGTCAATTATAGCATACAGTTATTGACTGAGCAACAACTTGCCCTGCATTTTGAAGCCGTGGAGAGGCATCCATGATTGTATAAACCCAAGTGGATGCTTGTAATTTTATTCGGCTCATTGCATACAAGTGTGTTTGTTCATTTCTATGCATTATCAAACCAAATACATTGAAAATGTGATAGCACATACTGTTAACCAGTAGGCGTTGGATGATGTGTGAACTTACAAATGTTTCCCCTGCCTGGAAACAAAGCCATGTTAAGACACCATTGTGTAATTTCAGAATACTGGAGCAAAGGTCACCCGGACATTCCACTGCTGAGTGTGCACACACCTCACACACGCCGGCAACTGGCTAATGTACGTCTGAGACTGCAAGCGTAACCCACCCGCATCTGTCAATCCCCAATTTAATTAATGCAAGTGCCTTATGTATTGGCCATGAGGTGGCGACTTTTTTTAATTGATTAATTCTGGCCTTCTTTTCAAGCAGATTTAGCTCCCCCCTTCACAAGTAGTGAAGCATCCAATCACAATAAACTTGTCGTCCAAATGTTGTCAGAAGATGGATTTGAATAAAAAGCACTACATCCATAGTCATTTTCATAGCTTTAATAAATGCACACTGCACAGTAACACATGGAATATGAATCTCAAAAGATGTCGCTCAAAAAAGATATCGTTGGTGATGATACAGATGTACAGAAATGAGCAGTCACATACTAGGCACGCACACCTAATGCAAAATTCACACTGTCAAAATGTTTTCTTCAAATTAAAATCATTCTTTAATCACGCACATATTTGAAACGTGTCTACACCCAGGAGGCTTCAAAACATTTGTGCGTGTATAATGTGGAATTAGCACTCTAGTCAATATACATAGCTCTGTGATTGATCGTCAACTATTGTTGTTATGATGTTCTCTGTAAAACCTGTATGATGAGACTGTGTAATTCAGGTCATGGACTATGTAATTATGCAATATTTGTCTGTGGTTTATGGTTTTCTACTCTACAGGATAGGGCAGGCGTTGGGTATTTGCTACAATCCAACTGAAACAGTCTGGCTGGTCAGGGTTGTGAGCAAGCTCAACATTGTTTAACTTTGGTAGTTTGCATCATATCTTTCATTTTAGAGTGGATTTGATATCACAAAAGTAAAAAATGACAAGCATCATTGATTGATGATTACATTCCCTGCACATTCACCATGACTTAGATCTTGTAGATTATTGCATTTGTTTTAATTGAGTCTGGATTTGAAATCACTTGTTCAAATCAAAGTTTATATGTCATCCTAACTCATTGGATTTAAAATTTTTAATTGTAAACCTGCTCATAACAATTTCTTCCTTTGTTTTCAGTGGATACGATACCTCCTGTTATAGTCTGTCCAATGGATGTCACTCGGACGGTACCTTTTGGAACAACCACCTCTACCTTTGTCCAATGGAGTTTCCCAACAGCAACAGATAATTCTGGACAAACTCCTACTGTGTCACCTCAGACTGTACAAGGCCAATATCCTGAGGGAACTACCACCATCGTATACACAGCAACAGATCGAGCTGGAAACACCCATTCCTGTTCTTTTCGCATCAATATTGTTGTAGATGGTAAGTGAAAGATAAAACAAGAAAACAAAATAAGGGTATTTTGCAGAAAATTTTAGACTCATGTGTAATAACAAGAAATACTTGTTTCCTTTCAGGTAATAATATAATTATTATAATTATTATTGTTATTATTTTTATTCTTATTGGTTTATTCATTTAAAAACAAAAACAGCCAAAAGGCTGACACTTTTCGAATTTACATAGATAAAATTAAAAATCTAGAAAACGGAACTACAGGAAACATAAATACACATTAAAAAAACAGGGTGTATTTTTTCAACACACTAATGACAAAATTACAAGTAAAAAAGCCAACATCAGCTTCAGGCCACAGTAAGCTTTATACTTATTTAGTTGGTCTCGGTGTTCTGTGATTCTCACATATTCATAGTTTTGGAAATGATGGTTTCAGTTGATATGGGGTTCTTATCACTACTTCTATGATTGTTTTTATCACATTTTCAATTTGACAGGAAAAAAGAAACAAGAAGATTTTTTTAAGTGTATATATGTACAGTTTTTCCCGAATTTATTAAGAAGAGTAACACCTCCTGAATCGTAAAATTTGTATGTTTCTTTCACTTCTTTAGTTGATACCATAGATCCAGTATTCAACAACTGTCCACCGGACATTAGTCGGACAATACCATTTGGCCAAACCAGTGTTGCTGTTCAGTGGACTATCCCAACTGCCTCGGACAATTCTGGGATGACTCTTACTTTAACAAATCCACCACAATTCCCTGGCCAACTGTTTTCACAAGGGACAACCACAATCAGATACACAGCAACAGATACAGCTGGCAATAACGGTTTCTGCAGTTTCAATATCATCGTTCAACTAGGAGGTAAGAGACAGGTCAGAGGTCAAACTAAAAGAGACTCAAGGAGTGAGAAAGCATTAATACAAATATACATGAAACCAAAATACACATAAGTTTGAGTATTTGATCAATTTGTGTGTATTGCAAAATGTCAATTATAGCATACAGTTATTGACTGAGCAACAACTTGCCCTGCATTTTGAAGCCGTGGAGAGGCATCCATGATTGTATAAACCCAAGTGGATGCTTGTAATTTTATTCGGCTCATTGCATACAAGTGTGTTTGTTCATTTCTATGCATTATCAAACCAAATACATTGAAAACGTGATAGCACATACTGTTAACCAGTAGGCGTTGGATGATGTGTGAACTTACAAATGTTTCCCCTGCCTGGAAACAAAGCCATGTTAAGACACCATTGCGTAATTTCAGAATACTGGAGCAAAGGTCACCCGGACATTCCACTGCTGAGTGTGCACACACCTCACACACGCCGGCAACTGGCTAATGTACGTACGAGACTGCAAGCGTAACCCACCCGCATCTGTCAATCCCCAATTTAATTAATGCAAGTGCCTTACGTATTAGCCATGAGGTGGCGACTTTTTTTAATTGATTAATTCTGGCCTTTTTTTCAAGCAGATTTAGCTCCCCCCTTCACAAGTAGTGAAGCATCCAATCACAATAAACTTGTCGTCCAAATGTTGTCAGAAGATGGATTTGAATAAAAAGCACTACATCCATAGTCATTTTCATAGCTTTAATAGATGCACACTGCACAGTAACACATGGAATATGAATCTCAAAAGATGTCGCTCAAAAAAGATATCATTGGTGATGATACAGATGTACAGAAATGAGCAGTCACATACTAGGCACGCACACCTAATGCAAAATTCTCACTGTCAAAATGTTCTCTTCAAATTAAAATCGCTCTTAAATTACGCACATATTTGAAACGTGTCTACACCCAGGAGGCTTCAAAACATTTGTGCGTGTATAATGTGGAATTAGCACTCTAGTCAATATACATAGCTCTGTGATTGATCGTCAACTATTGTTGTTATGATGTTCTCTGTAAAACCTGTATGATGAGACTGTGTAATTCAGGTCATGGACTATGTAATTATGCAATATTTGTCTGTGGTTTATGGTTTTCTACTCTACAGGATAGGGCAGGCGTTGGGTATTTGCTACAATCCAACTGAAACAGTCTGGCTGGTCAGGGTTGTGAGCAAGCTCAACATTGTTTAACTTTGGTAGTTTGCATCATATCTTTCATTTTAGAGTGGATTTGATATCACAAAAGTAAAAAATGACAAGCATCATTGATTGATGATTACATTCCCTGCACATTCACCATGACTTAGATCTTGTAGATTATTGCATTTATTTTAATTGAGTCTGGATTTGAAATCACTTGTTCAAATCAAAGTTTATATGTCATCCTAACTCATTGGATTTAAAATTTTTAATTGTAAACCTGCTCATAACAATTTCTTCCTTTGTTTTCAGTGGATACGATACCTCCTGTTATAGTCTGTCCAATGGATGTCACTCGGACATCATATACTTATTTAGTTGGTCTCGGTGTTCTGTGATTCTCACATATTCATAGTTTTGGAAATGATGGTTTCAGTTGATATGGGGTTCTTATCACTACTTCTATGATTGTTTTTATCACATTTTCAATTTGACAGGAAAAAAGAAACAAGAAGATTTTTTTAAGTGTATATATGTACAGTTTTTCCCGAATTTATTAAGAAGAGTAACACCTCCTGAATCGTAAAATTTGTATGTTTCTTTCACTTCTTTAGTTGATACCATAGATCCAGTATTCAACAACTGTCCACCGGACATTAGTCGGACAATACCATTTGGCCAAACCAGTGTTGCTGTTCAGTGGACTATCCCAACCGCCTCGGACAATTCTGGGATGACTCTTACTTTAACAAATCCACCACAATTCCCTGGCCAACTGTTTTCACAAGGGACAACCACAATCAGATACACAGCAACAGATACAGCTGGCAATAACGGTTTCTGCAGTTTCAATATCATCGTTCAACTAGGAGGTAAGAGACAGGTCAGAGGTCAAACTAAAAGAGACTCAAGGAGTGAGAAAGCATTAATACAAATATACATGAAACCAAAATACACATAAGTTTGAGTATTTGATCAATTTGTGTGTATTGCAAAATGTCAATTATAGCATAGAGTTATTGACTGAGCAACAACTTGCCCTGCATTTTGAAGCCGTGGAGAGGCATCCATGATTGTATAAACCCAAGTGGATGCTTGTAATTTTATTCGGCTCATTGCATACAAGTGTGTTTGTTCATTTCTATGCATTATCAAACCAAATACATTGAAAACGTGATAGCACATACTGTTAACCAGTAGGCGTTGGATGATGTGTGAACTTACAAATGTTTCCCCTGCCTGGAAACAAAGCCATGTTAAGACACCATTGTGTAATTTCAGAATACTGGAGCAAAGGTCACCCGGACATTCTACTGCTGAGTGTGCACACACCTCACACACGCCGGCAACTGGCTAATGTACGTCTGAGACTGCAAGCGTAACCCACCCGCATCTGTCAATCCCCAATTTAATTAATGCAAGTGCCTTACGTATTAGCCATGAGGTGGCGACTTTTTTTAATTGATTAATTCTGGCCTTTTTTTCAAGCAGATTTAGCTCCCCCCTTCACAAGTAGTGAAGCATCCAATCACAATAAACTTGTCGTCCAAATGTTGTCAGAAGATGGATTTGAATAAAAAGCACTACATCCATAGTCATTTTCATAGCTTTAATAAATGCACACTGCACAGTAACACATGGAATATGAATCTCAAAAGATGTCGCTCAAAAAAGATATCGTTGGTGATGATACAGATGTACAGAAATGAGCAGTCACATACTAGGCACGCACACCTAATGCAAAATTCACACTGTCAAAATGTTTTCTTCAAATTAAAATCATTCTTTAATCACGCACATATTTGAAACGTGTCTACACCCAGGAGGCTTCAAAACATTTGTGCGTGTATAATGTTGAATTAGCACTCTAGTCAATATACATAGCTCTGTGATTGATCGTCAACTATTGTTGTTATGATGTTCTCTGTAAAACCTGTATGATGAGACTGTGTAATTCAGGTCATGGACTATGTAATTATGCAATATTTGTCTGTGGTTTATGGTTTTCTACTCTACAGGATAGGGCAGGCGTTGGGTATTTGCTACAATCCAACTGAAACAGTCTGGCTGGTCAGGGTTGTGAGCAAGCTCAACATTGTTTAACTTTGGTAGTTTGCATCATATCTTTCATTTTAGAGTGGATTTGATATCACAAAAGTAAAAAATGACAAGCATCATTGATTGATGATTACATTCCCTGCACATTCACCATGACTTAGATCTTGTAGATTATTGCATTTGTTTTAATTGAGTCTGGATTTGAAATCACTTGTTCAAATCAAAGTTTATATGTCATCCTAACTCATTGGATTTAAAATTTTTAATTGTAAACCTGCTCATAACAATTTCTTCCTTTGTTTTCAGTGGATACGATACCTCCTGTTATAGTCTGTCCAATGGATGTCACTCGGACGGTACCTTTTGGAACAACCACCTCTACCTTTGTCCAATGGAGTTTCCCAACAGCAACAGATAATTCTGGACAAACTCCTACTGTGTCACCTCAGACTGTACAAGGCCAATATCCTGAGGGAACTACCACCATCGTATACACAGCAACAGATCGAGCTGGAAACACCCATTCCTGTTCTTTTCGCATCAATATTGTTGTAGATGGTAAGTGAAAGATAAAACAAGAAAACAAAATAAGGGTATTTTGCAGAAAATTTTAGACTCATGTGTAATAACAAGAAATACTTGTTTCCTTTCAGGTAATAATATAATTATTATAATTATTATTGTTATTATTTTTATTCTTATTGGTTTATTCATTTAAAAACAAAAACAGCCAAAAGGCTGACACTTTTCGAATTTACATAGATAAAATTAAAAATCTAGAAAACGGAACTACAGGAAACATAAATACACATTAAAAAAACAGGGTGTATTTTTTCAACACACTAATGACAAAATTACAAGTAAAAAAGCCAACATCAGCTTCAGGCCACAGTAAGCTTTATACTTATTTAGTTGGTCTCGGTGTTCTGTGATTCTCACATATTCATAGTTTTGGAAATGATGGTTTCAGTTGATATGGGGTTCTTATCACTACTTCTATGATTGTTTTTATCACATTTTCAATTTGACAGGAAAAAAGAAACAAGAAGATTTTTTTAAGTGTATATATGTACAGTTTTTCCCGAATTTATTAAGAAGAGTAACACCTCCTGAATCGTAAAATTTGTATGTTTCTTTCACTTCTTTAGTTGATACCATAGATCCAGTATTCAACAACTGTCCACCGGACATTAGTCGGACAATACCATTTGGCCAAACCAGTGTTGCTGTTCAGTGGACTATCCCAACTGCCTCGGACAATTCTGGGATGACTCTTACTTTAACAAATCCACCACAATTCCCTGGCCAACTGTTTTCACAAGGGACAACCACAATCAGATACACAGCAACAGATACAGCTGGCAATAACGGTTTCTGCAGTTTCAATATCATCGTTCAACTAGGAGGTAAGAGACAGGTCAGAGGTCAAACTAAAAGAGACTCAAGGAGTGAGAAAGCATTAATACAAATATACATGAAACCAAAATACACATAAGTTTGAGTATTTGATCAATTTGTGTGTATTGCAAAATGTCAATTATAGCATACAGTTATTGACTGAGCAACAACTTGCCCTGCATTTTGAAGCCGTGGAGAGGCATCCATGATTGTATAAACCCAAGTGGATGCTTGTAATTTTATTCGGCTCATTGCATACAAGTGTGTTTGTTCATTTCTATGCATTATCAAACCAAATACATTGAAAACGTGATAGCACATACTGTTAACCAGTAGGCGTTGGATGATGTGTGAACTTACAAATGTTTCCCCTGCCTGGAAACAAAGCCATGTTAAGACACCATTGCGTAATTTCAGAATACTGGAGCAAAGGTCACCCGGACATTCCACTGCTGAGTGTGCACACACCTCACACACGCCGGCAACTGGCTAATGTACGTACGAGACTGCAAGCGTAACCCACCCGCATCTGTCAATCCCCAATTTAATTAATGCAAGTGCCTTACGTATTAGCCATGAGGTGGCGACTTTTTTTAATTGATTAATTCTGGCCTTTTTTTCAAGCAGATTTAGCTCCCCCCTTCACAAGTAGTGAAGCATCCAATCACAATAAACTTGTCGTCCAAATGTTGTCAGAAGATGGATTTGAATAAAAAGCACTACATCCATAGTCATTTTCATAGCTTTAATAGATGCACACTGCACAGTAACACATGGAATATGAATCTCAAAAGATGTCGCTCAAAAAAGATATCATTGGTGATGATACAGATGTACAGAAATGAGCAGTCACATACTAGGCACGCACACCTAATGCAAAATTCTCACTGTCAAAATGTTCTCTTCAAATTAAAATCGCTCTTAAATTACGCACATATTTGAAACGTGTCTACACCCAGGAGGCTTCAAAACATTTGTGCGTGTATAATGTGGAATTAGCACTCTAGTCAATATACATAGCTCTGTGATTGATCGTCAACTATTGTTGTTATGATGTTCTCTGTAAAACCTGTATGATGAGACTGTGTAATTCAGGTCATGGACTATGTAATTATGCAATATTTGTCTGTGGTTTATGGTTTTCTACTCTACAGGATAGGGCAGGCGTTGGGTATTTGCTACAATCCAACTGAAACAGTCTGGCTGGTCAGGGTTGTGAGCAAGCTCAACATTGTTTAACTTTGGTAGTTTGCATCATATCTTTCATTTTAGAGTGGATTTGATATCACAAAAGTAAAAAATGACAAGCATCATTGATTGATGATTACATTCCCTGCACATTCACCATGACTTAGATCTTGTAGATTATTGCATTTATTTTAATTGAGTCTGGATTTGAAATCACTTGTTCAAATCAAAGTTTATATGTCATCCTAACTCATTGGATTTAAAATTTTTAATTGTAAACCTGCTCATAACAATTTCTTCCTTTGTTTTCAGTGGATACGATACCTCCTGTTATAGTCTGTCCAATGGATGTCACTCGGACATCATATACTTATTTAGTTGGTCTCGGTGTTCTGTGATTCTCACATATTCATAGTTTTGGAAATGATGGTTTCAGTTGATATGGGGTTCTTATCACTACTTCTATGATTGTTTTTATCACATTTTCAATTTGACAGGAAAAAAGAAACAAGAAGATTTTTTTAAGTGTATATATGTACAGTTTTTCCCGAATTTATTAAGAAGAGTAACACCTCCTGAATCGTAAAATTTGTATGTTTCTTTCACTTCTTTAGTTGATACCATAGATCCAGTATTCAACAACTGTCCACCGGACATTAGTCGGACAATACCATTTGGCCAAACCAGTGTTGCTGTTCAGTGGACTATCCCAACCGCCTCGGACAATTCTGGGATGACTCTTACTTTAACAAATCCACCACAATTCCCTGGCCAACTGTTTTCACAAGGGACAACCACAATCAGATACACAGCAACAGATACAGCTGGCAATAACGGTTTCTGCAGTTTCAATATCATCGTTCAACTAGGAGGTAAGAGACAGGTCAGAGGTCAAACTAAAAGAGACTCAAGGAGTGAGAAAGCATTAATACAAATATACATGAAACCAAAATACACATAAGTTTGAGTATTTGATCAATTTGTGTGTATTGCAAAATGTCAATTATAGCATAGAGTTATTGACTGAGCAACAACTTGCCCTGCATTTTGAAGCCGTGGAGAGGCATCCATGATTGTATAAACCCAAGTGGATGCTTGTAATTTTATTCGGCTCATTGCATACAAGTGTGTTTGTTCATTTCTATGCATTATCAAACCAAATACATTGAAAACGTGATAGCACATACTGTTAACCAGTAGGCGTTGGATGATGTGTGAACTTACAAATGTTTCCCCTGCCTGGAAACAAAGCCATGTTAAGACACCATTGTGTAATTTCAGAATACTGGAGCAAAGGTCACCCGGACATTCTACTGCTGAGTGTGCACACACCTCACACACGCCGGCAACTGGCTAATGTACGTCTGAGACTGCAAGCGTAACCCACCCGCATCTGTCAATCCCCAATTTAATTAATGCAAGTGCCTTACGTATTAGCCATGAGGTGGCGACTTTTTTTAATTGATTAATTCTGGCCTTTTTTTCAAGCAGATTTAGCTCCCCCCTTCACAAGTAGTGAAGCATCCAATCACAATAAACTTGTCGTCCAAATGTTGTCAGAAGATGGATTTGAATAAAAAGCACTACATCCATAGTCATTTTCATAGCTTTAATAAATGCACACTGCACAGTAACACATGGAATATGAATCTCAAAAGATGTCGCTCAAAAAAGATATCGTTGGTGATGATACAGATGTACAGAAATGAGCAGTCACATACTAGGCACGCACACCTAATGCAAAATTCACACTGTCAAAATGTTTTCTTCAAATTAAAATCATTCTTTAATCACGCACATATTTGAAACGTGTCTACACCCAGGAGGCTTCAAAACATTTGTGCGTGTATAATGTTGAATTAGCACTCTAGTCAATATACATAGCTCTGTGATTGATCGTCAACTATTGTTGTTATGATGTTCTCTGTAAAACCTGTATGATGAGACTGTGTAATTCAGGTCATGGACTATGTAATTATGCAATATTTGTCTGTGGTTTATGGTTTTCTACTCTACAGGATAGGGCAGGCGTTGGGTATTTGCTACAATCCAACTGAAACAGTCTGGCTGGTCAGGGTTGTGAGCAAGCTCAACATTGTTTAACTTTGGTAGTTTGCATCATATCTTTCATTTTAGAGTGGATTTGATATCACAAAAGTAAAAAATGACAAGCATCATTGATTGATGATTACATTCCCTGCACATTCACCATGACTTAGATCTTGTAGATTATTGCATTTGTTTTAATTGAGTCTGGATTTGAAATCACTTGTTCAAATCAAAGTTTATATGTCATCCTAACTCATTGGATTTAAAATTTTTAATTGTAAACCTGCTCATAACAATTTCTTCCTTTGTTTTCAGTGGATACGATACCTCCTGTTATAGTCTGTCCAATGGATGTCACTCGGACGGTACCTTTTGGAACAACCACCTCTACCTTTGTCCAATGGAGTTTCCCAACAGCAACAGATAATTCTGGACAAACTCCTACTGTGTCACCTCAGACTGTACAAGGCCAATATCCTGAGGGAACTACCACCATCGTATACACAGCAACAGATCGAGCTGGAAACACCCATTCCTGTTCTTTTCGCATCAATATTGTTGTAGATGGTAAGTGAAAGATAAAACAAGAAAACAAAATAAGGGTATTTTGCAGAAAATTTTAGACTCATGTGTAATAACAAGAAATACTTGTTTCCTTTCAGGTAATAATATAATTATTATAATTATTATTGTTATTATTTTTATTCTTATTGGTTTATTCATTTAAAAACAAAAACAGCCAAAAGGCTGACACTTTTCGAATTTACATAGATAAAATTAAAAATCTAGAAAACGGAACTACAGGAAACATAAATACACATTAAAAAAACAGGGTGTATTTTTTCAACACACTAATGACAAAATTACAAGTAAAAAAGCCAACATCAGCTTCAGGCCACAGTAAGCTTTATACTTATTTAGTTGGTCTCGGTGTTCTGTGATTCTCACATATTCATAGTTTTGGAAATGATGGTTTCAGTTGATATGGGGTTCTTATCACTACTTCTATGATTGTTTTTATCACATTTTCAATTTGACAGGAAAAAAGAAACAAGAAGATTTTTTTAAGTGTATATATGTACAGTTTTTCCCGAATTTATTAAGAAGAGTAACACCTCCTGAATCGTAAAATTTGTATGTTTCTTTCACTTCTTTAGTTGATACCATAGATCCAGTATTCAACAACTGTCCACCGGACATTAGTCGGACAATACCATTTGGCCAAACCAGTGTTGCTGTTCAGTGGACTATCCCAACTGCCTCGGACAATTCTGGGATGACTCTTACTTTAACAAATCCACCACAATTCCCTGGCCAACTGTTTTCACAAGGGACAACCACAATCAGATACACAGCAACAGATACAGCTGGCAATATCGGTATCTGTACTTTCAATATCAACATTCAACAAGAAGGTAAGAGACAGGTCAGAGGTCAAACTAAAGGAGACTCAAGGAGTGAGAAAGCATTAATACAAATATACATGAAACCAAAATACACATAAGTTTGAGTATTTGATCAATTTGTGTGTATTGCAAAATGTCAATTATAGCATAGAGTTATTGACTGAGCAACAACTTGCCCTGCATTTTGAAGCCGTGGAGAGGCATCCATGTTTGTGTACAAACCCAAGTGGATGCTTGTAATTTTATTTGGCTCATTGCATACAAGTGTGTTTGTTCATTTCTATGCATTATCAAACCAAATACATTGAAAACGTGATAGCACATACTGTTAACCAGTAGGCGTTGGATGATGTGTGAACTTACAAATGTTTCCCCTGCCTGGAAACAAAGCCATGTTAAGACACCATTGTGTAATTTCAGAATACTGGAGCAAAGGTCACCCGGACATTCCACTGCTGAGTGTGCACACACCTCACACACGCCGGCAACTGGCTAATGTACGTCTGAGACTGCAAGCGTAACCCACCCGCATCTGTCAATCCCCAATTTAATTAATGCAAGTGCCTTATGTATTGGCCATGAGGTGGCGACTTTTTTTAATTGATTAATTCTGGCCTTTTTTTCAAGCAGATTTAGCTCCCCCCTTCACAAGTAGTGAAGCATCCAATCACAATAAACTTGTCGTCCAAATGTTGTCAGAAGATGGATTTGAATAAAAAGCACTACATCCATAGTCATTTTCATAGCTTTAATAAATGCACACTGCACAGTAACACATGGAATATGAATCTCAAAAGATGTCGCTCAAAAAAGATATCGTTGGTGATGATACAGATGTACAGAAATGAGCAGTCACATACTAGGCACGCACACCTAATGCAAAATTCACACTGTCAAAATGTTTTCTTCAAATTAAAATCATTCTTTAATCACGCACATATTTGAAACGTGTCTACACCCAGGAGGCTTCAAAACATTTGTGCGTGTATAATGTTGAATTAGCACTCTAGTCAATATACATAGCTCTGTGATTGATCGTCAACTATTGTTGTTATGATGTTCTCTGTAAAACCTGTATGATGAGACTGTGTAATTCAGGTCATGGACTATGTAATTATGCAATATTTGTCTGTGGTTTATGGTTTTCTACTCTACAGGATAGGGCAGGCGTTGGGTATTTGCTACAATCCAACTGAAACAGTCTGGCTGGTCAGGCTTGTGAGCAAGCTCAACATTGTTTAACTTTGGTAGTTTGCATCATATCTTTCATTTTAGAGTGGATTTGATATCACAAAATAAAAAATGACAAGCATCATTGATTGATGATTACATTCCCTGCACATTCACCATGACTTAGATCTTGTAGATTATTGCATTTGTTTTAATTGAGTCTGGATTTGAAATCACTTGTTCAAATCAAAGTTTATATGTCATCCTAACTCATTGGATTTAAAATTTTTAATTGTAAACCTGCTCATAACAATTTCTTCCTTTGTTTTCAGTGGATACGATACCTCCTGTTATAGTCTGTCCAATGGATGTCACTCGGACGGTACCTTTTGGAACAACCACCTCTACCTTTGTCCAGTGGAGTTTCCCAACAGCAACAGATAATTCTGGACAAACTCCTACTGTGTCACCTCAGACTGTACAAGGCCAATATCCTGAGGGAACTACCACCATCGTATACACAGCAACAGATCGAGCTGGAAACACCCATTCCTGTTCTTTTCGCATCAATATTGTTGTAGATGGTAAGTGAAAGATAAAACAAGAAAACAAAATAAGGGGTATTTTGCAGAAAAGTCTAGACTCATGTGTAATAACAAGAAATACTTGTTTCCTTTCAGGTAATAATATAATTATTATAATTATTATTGTTATTATTTTTATTCTTATTGGTTTATTCATTTAAAAACAAAAACAGCCGAAAGGCTGACACTTTTCGAATTTACATAGATAAAATTAAAAATCTAGAAAACGGAACTACAGGAAACATAAATACACATTAAAAAAACAGGGTGTATTTTTTCAACACACTAATGACAAAATTACAAGTAAAAAAGCCAACATCAGCTTCAGGCCACAGTAAGCTTTATACTTATTTAGTTGGTCTCGGTGTTCTGTGATTCTCACATATTCATAGTTTTGGAAATGATGGTTTCAGTTGATATGGGGTTCTTATCACTACTTCTATGATTGTTTTTATCACATTTTCAATTTGACAGGAAAAAAGAAATAAGAAGATTTTTTTAAGTGTATATATGTACAGTTTTTCCCGAATTTATTAAGAAGAGTAACACCTCCTGAATCGTAAAATTTGTATGTTTCTTTCACTTCTTTAGTTGATACCATAGATCCAGTATTCAACAACTGTCCACCGGACATTAGTCGGACAATACCATTTGGCCAAACCAGCGTTGCTGTTCAGTGGACTATCCCAACTGCCTCGGACAATTCTGGGATGACTCTTACTTTAACAAATCCACCACAATTCCCTGGCCAACTGTTTTCACAAGGGACAACCACAATCAGATACACAGCAACAGATACAGCTGGCAATATCGGTATCTGTAGTTTCAATATCAACATTCAACAAGAAGGTAAGAGACAGGTCAGAGGTCAAACTAAAAGAGACTCAAGGAGTGAGAAAGCATTAATACAAATATACATGAAACCAAAATACACATAAGTTTGAGTATTTGATCAATTTGTGTGTATTGCAAAATGTCAATTATAGCATAGAGTTATTGACTGAGCAACAACTTGCCCTGCATTTTGAAGCCGTGGAGAGGCATCCATGTTTGTGTACAAACCCAAGTGGATGCTTGTAATTTTATTTGGCTCATTGCATACAAGTGTGTTTGTTCATTTCTATGCATTATCAAACCAAATACATTGAAAACGTGATAGCACATACTGTTAACCAGTAGGCGTTGGATCATGTGTGAACTTACAAATGTTTCCCCTGCCTGGAAACAAAGCCATGTTAAGACACCATTGCGTAATTTCAGAATACTGGAGCAAAGGTCACCCGGACATTCCACTGCTGAGTGTGCACACACCTCACACACGCCGGCAACTGGCTAATGTACGTACGAGACTGCAAGCGTAACCCACCCGCATCTGTCAATCCCCAATTTAATTAATGCAAGTGCCTTACGTATTAGCCATGAGGTGGCGACTTTTTTTAATTGATTAATTCTGGCCTTTTTTTCAAGCAGATTTAGCTCCCCCCTTCACAAGTAGTGAAGCATCCAATCACAATAAACTTGTCGTCCAAATGTTGTCAGAAGATGGATTTGAATAAAAAGCACTACATCCATAGTCATTTTCATAGCTTTAATAGATGCACACTGCACAGTAACACATGGAATATGAATCTCAAAAGATGTCGCTCAAAAAAGATATCATTGGTGATGATACAGATGTACAGAAATGAGCAGTCACATACTAGGCACGCACACCTAATGCAAAATTCTCACTGTCAAAATGTTCTCTTCAAATTAAAATCGCTCTTAAATTACGCACATATTTGAAACGTGTCTACACCCAGGAGGCTTCAAAACATTTGTGCGTGTACAATGTGGAATTAGCACTCTAGTCAATATACATAGCTCTGTGATTGATCGTCAACTATTGTTGTTATGATGTTCTCTGTAAAACCTGTATGATGAGACTGTGTAATTCAGGTCATGGACTATGTAATTATGCAATATTTGTCTGTGGTTTATGGTTTTCTACTCTACAGGATAGGGCAGGCGTTGGGTATTTGCTACAATCCAACTGAAACAGTCTGGCTGGTCAGGGTTGTGAGCAAGCTCAACATTGTTTAACTTTGGTAGTTTGCATCATATCTTTCATTTTAGAGTGGATTTGATATCACAAAAGTAAAAAATGACAAGCATCATTGATTGATGATTACATTCCCTGCACATTCACCATGACTTAGATCTTGTAGATTATTGCATTTATTTTAATTGAGTCTGGATTTGAAATCACTTGTTCAAATCAAAGTTTATATGTCATCCTAACTCATTGGATTTAAAATTTTTAATTGTAAACCTGCTCATAACAATTTCTTCCTTTGTTTTCAGTGGATACGATACCTCCTGTTATAGTCTGTCCAATGGATGTCACTCGGACATCATATACTTATTTAGTTGGTCTCGGTGTTCTGTGATTCTCACATATTCATAGTTTTGGAAATGATGGTTTCAGTTGATATGGGGTTCTTATCACTACTTCTATGATTGTTTTTATCACATTTTCAATTTGACAGGAAAAAAGAAACAAGAAGATTTTTTTAAGTGTATATATGTACAGTTTTTCCCGAATTTATTAAGAAGAGTAACACCTCCTGAATCGTAAAATTTGTATGTTTCTTTCACTTCTTTAGTTGATACCATAGATCCAGTATTCAACAACTGTCCACCGGACATTAGTCGGACAATACCATTTGGCCAAACCAGTGTTGCTGTTCAGTGGACTATCCCAACCGCCTCGGACAATTCTGGGATGACTCTTACTTTAACAAATCCACCACAATTCCCTGGCCAACTGTTTTCACAAGGGACAACCACAATCAGATACACAGCAACAGATACAGCTGGCAATATCGGTATCTGTACTTTCAATATCAACATTCAACAAGAAGGTAAGAGACAGGTCAGAGGTCAAACTAAAGGAGACTCAAGGAGTGAGAAAGCATTAATACAAATATACATGAAACCAAAATACACATAAGTTTGAGTATTTGATCAATTTGTGTGTATTGCAAAATGTCAATTATAGCATAGAGTTATTGACTGAGCAACAACTTGCCCTGCATTTTGAAGCCGTGGAGAGGCATCCATGTTTGTGTACAAACCCAAGTGGATGCTTGTAATTTTATTTGGCTCATTGCATACAAGTGTGTTTGTTCATTTCTATGCATTATCAAACCAAATACATTGAAAACGTGATAGCACATACTGTTAACCAGTAGGCGTTGGATGATGTGTGAACTTACAAATGTTTCCCCTGCCTGGAAACAAAGCCATGTTAAGACACCATTGCGTAATTTCAGAATACTGGAGCAAAGGTCACCCGGACATTCCACTGCTGAGTGTGCACACACCTCACACACGCCGGCAACTGGCTAATGTACGTACGAGACTGCAAGCGTAACCCACCCGCATCTGTCAATCCCCAATTTAATTAATGCAAGTGCCTTACGTATTAGCCATGAGGTGGCGACTTTTTTTAATTGATTAATTCTGGCCTTTTTTTCAAGCAGATTTAGCTCCCCCCTTCGCAAGTAGTGAAGCATCCAATCACAATAAACTTGTCGTCCAAATGTTGTCAGAAGATGGATTTGAATAAAAAGCACTACATCCATAGTCATTTTCATAGCTTTAATAGATGCACACTGCACAGTAACACATGGAATATGAATCTCAAAAGATGTCGCTCAAAAAAGATATCATTGGTGATGATACAGATGTACAGAAATGAGCAGTCACATACTAGGCACGCACACCTAATGCAAAATTCTCACTGTCAAAATGTTCTCTTCAAATTAAAATCGCTCTTAAATTACGCACATATTTGAAACGTGTCTACACCCAGGAGGCTTCAAAACATTTGTGCGTGTATAATGTGGAATTAGCCCTCTAGTCAATATACATAGCTCTGTGATTGATCGTCAACTATTGTTGTTATGATGTTCTCTGTAAAACCTGTATGATGAGACTGTGTAATTCAGGTCATGGACTATGTAATTATGCAATATTTGTCTGTGGTTTATGGTTTTCTACTCTACAGGATAGGGCAGGCGTTGGGTATTTGCTACAATCCAACTGAAACAGTCTGGCTGGTCAGGGTTGTGAGCAAGCTCAACATTGTTTAACTTTGGTAGTTTGTATCATATCTTTCATTTTAGAGTGGATTTGATATCACAAAAGTAAAAAATGACAAGCATCATTGATTGATGATTACATTCCCTGCACATTCACCATGACTTAGATCTTGTAGATTATTGCATTTGTTTTAATTGAGTCTGGATTTGAAATCACTTGTTCAAATCAAAGTTTATATGTCATCCTAACTCATTGGATTTAAAATTTTTAATTGTAAACCTGCTCATAACAATTTCTTCCTTTGTTTTCAGTGGATACGATACCTCCTGTTATAGTCTGTCCAATGGATGTCACTCGGACGGTACCTTTTGGAACAACCACCTCTACCTTTGTCCAGTGGAGTTTCCCAACAGCAACAGATAATTCTGGACAAACTCCTACTGTGTCACCTCAGACTGTACAAGGCCAATATCCTGAGGGAACTACCACCATCGTATACACAGCAACAGATCGAGCTGGAAACACCCATTCCTGTTCTTTTCGCATCAATATTGTTGTAGATGGTAAGTGAAAGATAAAACAAGAAAACAAAATAAGGGTATTTTGCAGAAAAGTTTAGACTCATGTGTAATAACAAGAAATACTTGTTTCCTTTCAGGTAATAATATAATTATTATAATTATTATTGTTATTATTTTTATTCTTATTGGTTTATTCATTTAAAAACAAAAACAGCCAAAAGGCTGACACTTTTCGAATGTACATAGATAAAATAAAAAAATCTAGAAAACGGAACTACAGGAAACATAAATACACATTAAAAAAACAGGGTGTATTTTTTCAACACACTAATGACAAAATTACAAGTAAAAAAGCCAACATCAGCTTCAGGCCACAGTAAGCTTTATACTTATTTAGTTGGTCTCGGTGTTCTGTGATTCTCACATATTCATAGTTTTGGAAATGATGGTTTCAGTTGATATGGGGTTCTTATCACTACTTCTATGATTGTTTTTATCACATTTTCAATTTGACAGAAAAAAAGAAAAAAGAAGATTTTTTAAGTGTATATATGTACAGTTTTTCCCGAATTTATTAAGAAGAGTAACACCTCCTGAATCGTAAAATTTGTATGTTTCTTTCACTTCTTTAGTTGATACCATAGATCCAGTATTCAACAACTGTCCACCGGACATTAGTCGGACAATACCATTTGGCCAAACCAGTGTTGCTGTTCAGTGGACTATCCCAACTGCCTCGGACAATTCTGGGATGACTCTTACTTTAACAAATCCACCACAATTCCCTGGCCAACTGTTTTCACAAGGGACAACCACAATCAGATACACAGCAACAGATACAGCTGGCAATATCGGTATCTGTAGTTTCAATATCAACATTCAACAAGAAGGTAAGAGACAGGTCAGAGGTCAAATTAAAGGAGACTCAAGGAGTGAGAAAGCATTAATACAAATATACATGAAACCAAAATACAAATAAGTTTGAGTATTTGATCAATTTGTGTGTATTGCAAAATGTCAATTCAAAGCATAGAGCTATTGACTGAGTACTAAATGTTGTCAGAAGATGGATTTGAATAGAAAGTGCTACATCCATAATCATTTCAATAGCTTTAATAGATGCACACTGCACAGTAACACACATGGCATCTGAATCCTGAAGAAAAATCTGGCAAATGAGATATCGTTGGTAATGACGTGGATGTACGCAAATGACCAGTCAGGTACTAGGCATGTAAGCCAAATGCAAAATTCTTGTTGTCAAAAAGTTCTCTTCGAAATGAAATCAGTCCTTAGTCATGAACATATTTGAAACGTGTCTACACCCAGGAGGCTTCAAAACATTTGTGCGTGTATAATGTGGAATTAGCACTCTAGTCAATATACATAGCTCTGTGATTGATCGTCAACTATTGTTGTTATGATGTTCTCTGTAAAATCTGTATGATGAGACTGCGTAATTCGAGACTGCGTATAATTACTGTTGTTATTATTTTTGTTATTATTGGTTCATTCATTTGAATATCAGAAACAGCCCAAATACTGACACTTGTGAAAATTGCATAGATAAAATAAAAAATCTACAAAACAGAACTACAGGAAACATTAATACACATTTAAAAAAAGAGTGTATTTTTCAAGACACTAATGACAAAATTACAAGTAAAAAAGCCAACATCAGCTTTAGGCCACAGTAAGCTTCATACTTATTTAGTTGGGCTCGGTGTTCTGTGATTCTCACATATATTCATAGTTTTGGAAATGATGGTTTCAGTTGATGTGGGGTAATGCCTAGTGAATAAAAGCTAATGTTGCAAGGATATTTGATATTACCAATCGTAGATTTTAGCCTACCACCTTTCCTTCGTCGAAATTTCAGCAATCCATTCAGCTTAAGATATTTGGAAAGTCCAAGCTGAGAAAGAGAATAGCTCCAGTATTCAACAACTGTCTATTGGACATTAGTCGGACAATACCATTTGGTCAAACATATACTTAATATACTTAATACTTGGTCAAATATATATATAATTAATGGACTATTCCAACCGCCTAAGACAATTCTGGGAAAGCTCCTACTATGTCAAATCCACCATAGTCACATACACTGCAGCAGATACAGCTGGCAATGTTGCTTCCTGTTCGTTCAATATTATCATTGAACAAGAAGGTTAGAGACAGGTCAGAGGTCAAATTAATGGAGACTTCAGGAGTAAGAAAGCATTAATACAAATATACATGAAACCAAAATACAAATAAGTCTGAGTTTTTGATTGATTTGTGTGTTTTTCAAAATGTCAATTCATAGCATAGAGCTATTATTGCCGCAGCACTAAATTGCCTGCATTTTGATGCTGTGTGGGCGCATCCATGTTTGTGTACAAACCTATGTAGAAGCTTGAAATTTTGCACAGCTATTTGCATACAAGTGTGTTTGTTCTTTTCTATGCGTTATCAAATCATATTCACCGAAAATGTGATCACACAATCTGTTAATATGCATATGAGACTACAAGCATAACCCAACCGCGTATGTCAAAATCCAATTTAATTAGAAAGAATTCCAAACTGATTCGATATGGTAATTCCTTAAAAGAGATTAATTCTTGCCATTTTTTGAAGCAGATGTAGCTCCCCCCTTGACAACTAGTGAAGCATTGACACACAATTAAACTTGTGCTCCAAATTTTGTCAGAAGAAGGTGGATGTGAATAAAAAGCACCATTCATAATTCTTTTCATAGCTTTAATTGATGCACACTGCACAGTAATACTTTTGAAGACAGTAATTAGAAGACAAAACACAAAAACAAAATGATGAGTACCTTGTGGAATATTTTTAAGTCAGATATTTTAAAAAACACTTGTTTCTTTTCAGATGATAATATAGCTCCAGTATTCAGCAACTGTCCAACGGACATAAATCAAAGAATACCAATCGGACAAAATGTTGCTTTTGTTCAGTGGACTGTCCCAACTGCCTCAGACAATTCTGGGATGGCTCCTACTTTGTCAAATCCACCATATTCCCCTGGCCAAGCGTTTCCACAAGGGACAACCACAGTCACATACACGGCAACAGATGCAGCTGGAAATATTGGTGTCTGTTCATTCAATATCAACATTGAACAAGATGGTAAGAGACAGGTCAGAGGTCTTGATCTTGTTCTGATCTGCTGTACTTATTTAGTTGGTCTCGGCATTCTGTGATTCTCACAAGTATTCTTAGTTGTGGAAATGATTGCTTCAGTTGATCTGAGGTAATGCCAAGTGAATAAAATCTATTGTTGCAAGGACATTTGATATTAACAATCGTTAATCGTTTTCCACAAAATTTCAGCAATCCATTTAGCTTTAGATACTTAAAAAGTTGAGGCTGAGAAAGAGAATAGCTCCAGTATTCAACAACTGTCCGTTGGACATAAGTCGGACAATACCATTTGGGCAAACTTGTACTTCTAATCAGTGGACTATTCCAACCACCTCAGACAATTCTGGGATAGCTCCTAATATGTCAAATCCACCGTAGTCACATACACTGCAGCAGATACAGCTAGCATGTTGGTTCCTGTTCATTCAATATCATCATTGATCAAGAAGGTTAGAGACAGGTCAGAGGTCAAATTAAAAGAGACTCAAGAAGCACGAAAGTATCATTATATACATGAAACCAATGTACAAATAAGTCTTTTTAAGAAGAGTAACACCTCCTGAATTGTAAATGTATGTTTCTTTCACTTCCTTAGTTGATATCATGGCTCCAGTATTCAGTGACTGTCCACGGGACATTAGTCGGACAATACCATTTGGCCAAACCAGTGTTGCTGTTCAGTGGACTATCCCAACTGCCTCGGACAATTCTGGGCTGACTCCTACTTTAACAAATCCACCACAATTCCCTGGCCAACTGTTTTCACAAGGGACAACCACAATCAGATACACAGCAACAGATACAGCTGGCAATATCGGTATCTGTAGTTTCAATATCAACATTCAACAAGAAGGTAAGAGACAGGTCAGAGGTCAAACTAAAGGAGACTCAAGGAGTGAGAAAGCATTAATACAAATATACATGAAACCAAAATACAAATAAGTTTGAGTATTTGATCAATTTGTGTGTATTGCAAAATGTCAATTCAAAGCATAGAGCTATTGACTGAGTACTAAATGTTGTCAGAAGATGGATTTGAATAGAAAGTGCTACATCCATAATCATTTCAATAGCTTTAATAGATGCACACTGCACAGTAACACACATGGCATCTGAATCCTGAAGAAAAATCTGGCAAATGAGATATCGTTGGTAATGACGTGGATGTACGCAAATGACCAGTCAGGTACTAGGCATGTAAGCCAAATGCAAAATTCTTGTTGTCAAAAAGTTCTCTTCGAAATGAAATCAGTCCTTAGTCATGAACATATTTGAAACGTGTCTACACCCAGGAGGCTTCAAAACATTTGTGCGTGTATAATGTGGAATTAGCACTCTAGTCAATATACATAGCTCTGTGATTGATCGTCAACTATTGTTGTTATGATGTTCTCTGTAAAATCTGTATGATGAGACTGCGTAATTCGAGACTGCGTATAATTACTGTTGTTATTATTTTTGTTATTATTGGTTCATTCATTTGAATATCAGAAACAGCCCAAATACTGACACTTGTGAAAATTGCATAGATAAAATAAAAAGTCTACAAAACAGAACTACAGGAAACATTAATACACATTTAAAAAAAGAGTGTATTTTTCAAGACACTAATGACAAAATTACAAGTAAAAAAGCCAACATCAGCTTCAGGCCACAGTAAGCTTTATACTTATTTAGTTGGGCTCGGTGTTCTGTGATTCTCACATATATTCATAGTTTTGGAAATGATGGTTTCAGTTGATGTGGGGTAATGCCTAGTGAATAAAAGCTAATGTTGCAAGGATATTTGATATTACCAATCGTAGATTTTAGCCTACCACCTTTCCTTCGTCGAAATTTCAGCAATCCATTCAGCTTAAGATATTTGGAAAGTCCAAGCTGAGAAAGAGAATAGCTCCAGTATTCAACAACTGTCTATTGGACATTAGTCGGACAATACCATTTGGTCAAACATATACTTCTAATTAATGGACTATTCCAACCGCCTAAGACAATTCTGGGAAAGCTCCTACTATGTCAAATCCACCATAGTCACATACACTGCAGCAGATACAGCTGGCAATGTTGCTTCCTGTTCGTTCAATATTATCATTGAACAAGAAGGTTAGAGACAGGTCAGAGGTCAAATTAATGGAGACTCCAGGAGTAAGACAGCATTAATACAAATATACATGAAACCAAAATACAAATAAGTCTGAGTTTTTGATTGATTTGTGTGTTTTTCAAAATGTCAATTCATAGCATAGAGCTATTATTGCCGCAGCACTAAATTGCCTGCATTTTGATGCTGTGTGGGCGCATCCATGTTTGTGTACAAACCTATGTAGAAGCTTGAAATTTTGCACAGCTATTTGCATACAAGTGTGTTTGTTCTTTTCTATGCGTTATCAAATCATATTCACCGAAAATGTGATCACACAATCTGTTAATATGCATATGAGACTACAAGCATAACCCAACCGCGTGTGTCAATCCCCAATTTAATTAGAAAGAATTCCAAACTGATTCGATATGGTAATTCCTTAAAAGAGATTAAATCTTGCCATTTTTTGAAGCAGATGTAGCTCCCCCCTTGACAACTAGTGAAGCATTGACACACAATTAAACTTGTGCTCCAAATTTTGTCAGAAGAAGGTGGATGTGAATAAAAAGCACCATTCATAATTCTTTTCATAGCTTTAATTGATGCACACTGCACAGTAATACTTTTGAAGACAGTAATTAGAAGACAAAACACAAAAACAAAATGATGAGTACCTTGTGGAATATTTTTAAGTCAGATATTTTAAAAAACACTTGTTTCTTTTCAGATGATAATATAGCTCCAGTATTCAGCAACTGTCCAACGGACATAAATCAAAGAATACCAATCGGACAAAATGTTGCTTTTGTTCAGTGGACTGTCCCAACTGCCTCAGACAATTCTGGGATGGCTCCTACTTTGTCAAATCCACCATATTCCCCTGGCCAAGCGTTTCCACAAGGGACAACCACAGTCACATACACGGCAACAGATGCAGCTGGAAATATTGGTGTCTGTTCATTCAATATCAACATTGAACAAGATGGTAAGAGACAGGTCAGAGGTCTTGATCTTGTTCTGATCTGCTGTACTTATTTAGTTGGTCTCGGCATTCTGTGATTCTCACAAGTATTCTTAGTTGTGGAAATGATTGCTTCAGTTGATCTGAGGTAATGCCAAGTGAATAAAATCTATTGTTGCAAGGACATTTGATATTAACAATCGTTAATCGTTTTCCACAAAATTTCAGCAATCCATTTAGCTTTAGATACTTAAAAAGTTGAGGCTGAGAAAGAGAATAGCTCCAGTATTCAACAACTGTCCGTTGGACATAAGTCGGACAATACCATTTGGGCAAACTTGTACTTCTAATCAGTGGACTATTCCAACCACCTCAGACAATTCTGGGATAGCTCCTAATATGTCAAATCCACCATAGTCACATACACTGCAGCAGATACAGCTAGCATGTTGGTTCCTGTTCATTCAATATCATCATTGATCAAGAAGGTTAGAGACAGGTCAGAGGTCAAATTAAAAGAGACTCAAGAAGCACGAAAGTATCATTATATACATGAAACCAATGTACAAATAAGTCTTTTTAAGAAGAGTAACACCTCCTGAATTGTAAATGTATGTTTCTTTCACTTCCTTAGTTGATATCATGGCTCCAGTATTCAGTGACTGTCCACAGGACATTAGTCGGACAATACCATTTGGCCAAACCAGTGTTGCTGTTCAGTGGACTATCCCAACTGCCTCGGACAATTCTGGGCTGACTCCTACTTTAACAAATCCACCACAATTCCCTGGCCAACTGTTTTCACAAGGGACAACCACAATCAGATACACAGCAACAGATACAGCTGGCAATATCGGTATCTGTAGTTTCAATATCAACATTCAACAAGAAGGTAAGAGACAGGTCAGAGGTCAAACTAAAGGAGACTCAAGGAGTGAGAAAGCATTAATACAAATATACATGAAACCAAAATACAAATAAGTTTGAGTATTTGATCAATTTGTGTGTATTGCAAAATGTCAATTCAAAGCATAGAGCTATTGACTGAGTACTAAATGTTGTCAGAAGATGGATTTGAATAGAAAGTGCTACATCCATAATCATTTCAATAGCTTTAATAGATGCACACTGCACAGTAACACACATGGCATCTGAATCCTGAAGAAAAATCTGGCAAATGAGATATCGTTGGTAATGACGTGGATGTACGCAAATGACCAGTCAGGTACTAGGCATGTAAGCCAAATGCAAAATTCTTGTTGTCAAAAAGTTCTCTTCGAAATGAAATCAGTCCTTAGTCATGAACATATTTGAAACGTGTCTACACCCAGGAGGCTTCAAAACATTTGTGCGTGTATAATGTGGAATTAGCACTCTAGTCAATATACATAGCTCTGTGATTGATCGTCAACTATTGTTGTTATGATGTTCTCTGTAAAATCTGTATGATGAGACTGCGTAATTCGAGACTGCGTATAATTACTGTTGTTATTATTTTTGTTATTATTGGTTCATTCATTTGAATATCAGAAACAGCCCAAATACTGACACTTGTGAAAATTGCATAGATAAAATAAAAAATCTACAAAACAGAACTACAGGAAACATTAATACACATTTAAAAAAAGAGTGTATTTTTCAAGACACTAATGACAAAATTACAAGTAAAAAAGCCAACATCAGCTTCAGGCCACAGTAAGCTTTATACTTATTTAGTTGGGCTCGGTGTTCTGTGATTCTCACATATATTCATAGTTTTGGAAATGATGGTTTCAGTTGATGTGGGGTAATGCCTAGTGAATAAAAGCTAATGTTGCAAGGATATTTGATATTACCAATCGTAGATTTTAGCCTACCACCTTTCCTTCGTCGAAATTTCAGCAATCCATTCAGCTTAAGATATTTGGAAAGTCCAAGCTGAGAAAGAGAATAGCTCCAGTATTCAACAACTGTCTATTGGACATTAGTCGGACAATACCATTTGGTCAAACATATACTTAATATACTTAATACTTGGTCAAATATATATATAATTAATGGACTATTCCAACCGCCTAAGACAATTCTGGGAAAGCTCCTACTATGTCAAATCCACCATAGTCACATACACTGCAGCAGATACAGCTGGCAATGTTGCTTCCTGTTCGTTCAATATTATCATTGAACAAGAAGGTTAGAGACAGGTCAGAGGTCAAATTAATGGAGACTCCAGGAGTAAGACAGCATTAATACAAATATACATGAAACCAAAATACAAATAAGTCTGAGTTTTTCATTGATTTGTGTGTTTTTCAAAATGTCAATTCATAGCATAGAGCTATTATTGCCGCAGCACTAAATTGCCTGCATTTTGATGCTGTGTGGGCGCATCCATGTTTGTGTACAAACCTATGTAGAAGCTTGAAATTTTGCACAGCTATTTGCATACAAGTGTGTTTGTTCTTTTCTATGCGTTATCAAATCATATTCACCGAAAATGTGATCACACAATCTGTTAATATGCATATGAGACTACAAGCATAACCCAACCACGTATGTCAATCCCCAATTTAATTAGAAAGAATTCCAAACTGATTCGATATGGTGATTCCTTAAAAGAGATTAATTCTTGCCATTTTTTGAAGCAGATGTAGCTCCCCCCTTGACAACTAGTGAAGCATTGACACACAAATAAACTTGTGCTCCAAATGTTGTCAGAAGAAGGTGGATGTGAATAAAAAGCACCATTCATAATTCTTTTCATAGCTTTAATTGATGCACACTGCACAGTAATACTTTTGAAGAGAGTAATTAGAAGACAAAACACAAAAACAAAATGATGAGTACCTTGTGGAATATTTTGAAGTCAGATATTTTAAAAAACACTTGTTTCTTTTCAGATGATAATATAGCTCCAGTATTCAACAACTGTCCAACGGACATAAATCAAAGAATACCAATCGGACAAAATGTTGCTTTTGTTCAGTGGACTGTCCCAACTGCCTCAGACAATTCTGGGATGGCTCCTACTATGTCAAATCCAACACATTTCCCTGGCCAACCGTTTTCACAAGGGACAACCACAGTCACATACAGGGCAACAGATGCAGCTGGAAATATTGGTGTCTGTTCATTCAATATCATCATTGAACAAGATGGTAAGAGACAGGTCAGAGGTCTTGATCTTGTTCTGATCTGCTGTACTTATTTAGTTGGTCTCGGCATTCTGTGATTCTCACAATATTCTTAGTTGTGGAAATGATTGCTTCAGTTGATCTGAGGTAATGCCAAGTGAATAAAATCTATTGTTGCCAGGACATTTGATATTAACAATCGTTAATCGTTTTCCACAAAATTTCAGCAATCCATTTAGCTTTAGATACTTAAAAAGTTGAGGCTGAGAAAGAGAATAGCTCCAGTATTCAAAAACTGTCCATTGGACATAAGTCGGACAATACCATTTGGGCAAACTTGTACTTCTAATCAGTGGACTATTCCAACCACCTCAGACAATTCTGGGATAGCTCCTAATATGTCAAATCCACCATAGTCACATACACTGCAGCAGATACAGCTAGCATGTTGGTTCCTGTTCATTCAATATCATCATTGATCAAGAAGGTTAGAGACAGGTCAGAGGTCAAATTAAAAGAGACTCAAGAAGCACGAAAGTATCATTATATACATGAAACCAATGTACAAATAAGTCTTTTTAAGAAGAGTAACACCTCCTGAATTGTAAATGTATGTTTCTTTCACTTCCTTAGTTGATATCATGGCTCCAGTATTCAGTGACTGTCCACAGGACATTAGTCGGACAATACCATTTGGCCAAACCAGTGTTGCTGTTCAGTGGACTATCCCAACTGCCTCGGACAATTCTGGGCTGACTCCTACTTTAACAAATCCACCACAATTCCCTGGCCAACTGTTTTCACAAGGGACAACCACAATCAGATACACAGCAACAGATACAGCTGGCAATATCGGTATCTGTAGTTTCAATATCAACATTCAACAAGAAGGTAAGAGACAGGTCAGAGGTCAAACTAAAGGAGACTCAAGGAGTGAGAAAGCATTAATACAAATATACATGAAACCAAAATACAAATAAGTTTGAGTATTTGATCAATTTGTGTGTATTGCAAAATGTCAATTCAAAGCATAGAGCTATTGACTGAGTACTAAATGTTGTCAGAAGATGGATTTGAATAGAAAGTGCTACATCCATAATCATTTCAATAGCTTTAATAGATGCACACTGCACAGTAACACACATGGCATCTGAATCCTGAAGAAAAATCTGGCAAATGAGATATCGTTGGTAATGACGTGGATGTACGCAAATGACCAGTCAGGTACTAGGCATGTAAGCCAAATGCAAAATTCTTGTTGTCAAAAAGTTCTCTTCGAAATGAAATCAGTCCTTAGTCATGAACATATTTGAAACGTGTCTACACCCAGGAGGCTTCAAAACATTTGTGCGTGTATAATGTGGAATTAGCACTCTAGTCAATATACATAGCTCTGTGATTGATCGTCAACTATTGTTGTTATGATGTTCTCTGTAAAATCTGTATGATGAGACTGCGTAATTCGAGACTGCGTATAATTACTGTTGTTATTATTTTTGTTATTATTGGTTCATTCATTTGAATATCAGAAACAGCCCAAATACTGACACTTGTGAAAATTGCATAGATAAAATAAAAAATCTACAAAACAGAACTACAGGAAACATTAATACACATTTAAAAAAAGAGTGTATTTTTCAAGACACTAATGACAAAATTACAAGTAAAAAAGCCAACATCAGCTTCAGGCCACAGTAAGCTTTATACTTATTTAGTTGGGCTCGGTGTTCTGTGATTCTCACATATATTCATAGTTTTGGAAATGATGGTTTCAGTTGATGTGGGGTAATGCCTAGTGAATAAAAGCTAATGTTGCAAGGATATTTGATATTACCAATCGTAGATTTTAGCCTACCACCTTTCCTTCGTCGAAATTTCAGCAATCCATTCAGCTTAAGATATTTGGAAAGTCCAAGCTGAGAAAGAGAATAGCTCCAGTATTCAACAACTGTCTATTGGACATTAGTCGGACAATACCATTTGGTCAAACATATACTTAATATACTTAATACTTGGTCAAATATATATATAATTAATGGACTATTCCAACCGCCTAAGACAATTCTGGGAAAGCTCCTACTATGTCAAATCCACCATAGTCACATACACTGCAGCAGATACAGCTGGCAATGTTGCTTCCTGTTCGTTCAATATTATCATTGAACAAGAAGGTTAGAGACAGGTCAGAGGTCAAATTAATGGAGACTCCAGGAGTAAGACAGCATTAATACAAATATACATGAAACCAAAATACAAATAAGTCTGAGTTTTTCATTGATTTGTGTGTTTTTCAAAATGTCAATTCATAGCATAGAGCTATTATTGCCGCAGCACTAAATTGCCTGCATTTTGATGCTGTGTGGGCGCATCCATGTTTGTGTACAAACCTATGTAGAAGCTTGAAATTTTGCACAGCTATTTGCATACAAGTGTGTTTGTTCTTTTCTATGCGTTATCAAATCATATTCACCGAAAATGTGATCACACAATCTGTTAATATGCATATGAGACTACAAGCATAACCCAACCACGTATGTCAATCCCCAATTTAATTAGAAAGAATTCCAAACTGATTCGATATGGTGATTCCTTAAAAGAGATTAATTCTTGCCATTTTTTGAAGCAGATGTAGCTCCCCCCTTGACAACTAGTGAAGCATTGACACACAAATAAACTTGTGCTCCAAATGTTGTCAGAAGAAGGTGGATGTGAATAAAAAGCACCATTCATAATTCTTTTCATAGCTTTAATTGATGCACACTGCACAGTAATACTTTTGAAGAGAGTAATTAGAAGACAAAACACAAAAACAAAATGATGAGTACCTTGTGGAATATTTTGAAGTCAGATATTTTAAAAAACACTTGTTTCTTTTCAGATGATAATATAGCTCCAGTATTCAACAACTGTCCAACGGACATAAATCAAAGAATACCAATCGGACAAAATGTTGCTTTTGTTCAGTGGACTGTCCCAACTGCCTCAGACAATTCTGGGATGGCTCCTACTATGTCAAATCCAACACATTTCCCTGGCCAACCGTTTTCACAAGGGACAACCACAGTCACATACAGGGCAACAGATGCAGCTGGAAATATTGGTGTCTGTTCATTCAATATCATCATTGAACAAGATGGTAAGAGACAGGTCAGAGGTCTTGATCTTGTTCTGATCTGCTGTACTTATTTAGTTGGTCTCGGCATTCTGTGATTCTCACAATATTCTTAGTTGTGGAAATGATTGCTTCAGTTGATCTGAGGTAATGCCAAGTGAATAAAATCTATTGTTGCAAGGACATTTGATATTAACAATCGTTAATCGTTTTCCACAAAATTTCAGCAATCCATTTAGCTTTAGATACTTAAAAAGTTGAGGCTGAGAAAGAGAATAGCTCCAGTATTCAACAACTGTCCGTTGGACATAAGTCGGACAATACCATTTGGGCAAACTTGTACTTCTAATCAGTGGACTATTCCAACCACCTCAGACAATTCTGGGATAGCTCCTAATATGTCAAATCCACCATAGTCACATACACTGCAGCAGATACAGCTGGCATGTTGGTTCCTGTTCATTCAATATCATCATTGATCAAGAAGGTTAGAGACAGGTCAGAGGTCAAATTAAAGGAGACTCAAGAAGCACGAAAGTATCATTATATACATGAAACCAATGTACAAATAAGTCTTTTTAAGAAGAGTAACACCTCCTGAATCGTAAATGTATGTTTCTTTCACTTCTTTAGTTGATATCATAGCTCCAGTATTCAGTGACTGTCCACTGGACATTAGTCGGACAATACCATTTTGCCAAACAAGTGTTGCTGTTCAGTGGACTATCCCAACTGCCTCGGACAATTCTGGGATAACTCCTACTGTAACAAATCCACCACAATTCTCTATGCAATATTTGTCTGTGGTTGATGGTTTTCTACTCTACAGGATAGGGCTGGCGTTGGGTATTTGCTACAATCCAACTGAAACAGTCTGGCTGGTCAGGGTTGTGAGCAAGCTCAACATTGCTTAACTTTGGTAGTTTATATGATATCTTTCATTTTAGAGTGGATTTGATATCAAAAAAAGTAAAAAATGACGAGCAACATTAATTCATGATTACATTCCGTGCACATTCACCATGACTCAGATCTTGTAGATTACCACATATATTTTAAATGAGTCTGGACCTGAAGTCACCTCTACAACTAAAGTTTTGATGTCATCCTAACTCATGGGATTTAATATTTACATTGTAATATTTTTATTTGTATACCTGCTGACAGCAATTTCTTCCTTTGTTTTCAGTGGATACGATACCTCCTACTATAGTCTGTCCAACAGATATCACTCGGACGGTACCTTTTGGAACAACCACCACTACCTTTGTCCAGTGGAGTATCCCAACAGCAACAGATAATTCTGGGGAGACTCCTTCTGTGTCACCTCAGACTGTACAAGGCCAATATCCTGTGGGAACTACCACCATCGTATACACAGCAACAGATCGAGCTGGAAACACCAACACCTGTTCTTTTCGCATCAATATTATTGTTGATGGTAAGTGGAAGACAAAACACGAAAACAAAATGATGAGTATTGTATAATTTGTTTTTACTCATGTGTAACAATAAAAAAGACTTGTTTCTTTTCATTTGATGTAATTAGTATATTTGTTTTTGTTTATCATTAGTTATTAGTTCATTCATTTGAATCATAAAACAGCCAAAATGCTGACACTTTTCTAATTTTCTTAGTTGAAATTAAAAATTCACAAAACTACAGGAAACATCAATACGCATTAACAAAAAAGAGTATTTTTCAACATTCTACTGACAAAATTACAATGGAAAAAGGCCAATATCAAGTTTGTGGCAGCTGTGACACAGTAAGTGAACGAAGAGAGAGAGAGAGGAAAAAAACAAAAACCTGACGAATTATGACATGATCCTCGCTAGTGAGGGCAATGTGGATTTTCTGTATCGCTCAGAGATAGAAATGACATAGTCATTGCTTGGTTTTGGTAGTGTACATCATATCTTTCATTTAAGAAGGATTTCAAATCCCAAAAGTAAAAAAAGACAAGTAACATTGATTCCTGATAACATTCCCTGCACATTCACCATGACTTAGATCTTGTAGATTACCACATTTATTTTAATTGTGTCTGGATTTGAAATCACCTCTACAAATCCAAGTTTTTATGTCATCTAACTCATAGGATTTAATATTGTCATTATGATATTTTTATTTGTAAACCTGCTCATAACAATTGCTTCTTTGTTTTCAGCCGATACAACACCTCCTGTTATAGTCTGTCCAACGGATATCACTCGGACGGTACCTTTTGGAACAACCACCACTACCTTTGTCCAGTGGAGTAACCCAACAGCAACAGATAATTCTGGAGAGACTCCTTCTGTGTCACCTCAGACTGTACAAGGCCAATATCCTGTGGGAACTACCACCATCGTATACACAGCAACAGATCGAGCTGGAAACACCAACACCTGTTCTTTTCGCATCAATATTATTGTTGATGGTAAGTGAAAGACAAAACGAGAAAACAAAATGATGAGTATTGTATAAATTGTTTTTACTCATGTGTAACAACAAAAAAGACTTGTTTCTTTTCATTTGATGTAATTAGTATATTTGTTTTTGTTTATCATTAGTTATTAGTTCATTCATTTGAATCATAAAACAGCCAAAATGCTGACACTTTTCTAATTTTCTTAGTTGAAATTAAAAATTCACAAAACAAAACTACAGGAAACATCAATACGCATTAACAAAAAAGAGTAAAATTCAACATTCTACTGACAAAATTACAAGGAAAAAAAGGCCAATATCAAGTTTGTGG
The DNA here is from genome assembly GCA_911728455.2 of Marthasterias glacialis. Classification (NCBI taxonomy): domain Eukaryota; kingdom Metazoa; phylum Echinodermata; class Asteroidea; order Forcipulatida; family Asteriidae; genus Marthasterias; species Marthasterias glacialis. Next base: position 20,154,663 of record OU452222.1, on the reverse strand, counting down.
CAGCTGTGACACAGTAAATGAATGAAGAGAGAGAGAGAGGAAAAAAACAAAAACCTGACGAATTATGACATGATCCTCGCTAGTGAGGGCAATGTGGATTTTCTGTATCGCTCAGAGATAGAAATGACATAGTCATTGCTTGGTTTTGGTAGTGTACATCATATCTTTCATTTAAGAAGGATTTCAAATCCCAAAAGTAAAAAAAGACAAGTAACATTGATTCCTGATAACATTCCCTGCACATTCACCATGACTTAGATCTTGTAGATTACCACATTTATTTTAATTGTGTCTGGATTTGAAATCACCCCTACAAATCCAAGTTTTTATGTCATCCTAACTCACAGGATTAAATGTTGTCATTATGATATTATTATTTGTAAACCTGCTCATAACAATTGCTTCTTTGTTTTCAGCGGATACAACACCTCCTGTTATAGTCTGTCCAACGGATATCACTCGGACGGTACCTTTTGGAACAACCACCACTACCTTTGTCCAGTGGAGTAACCCAACAGCAACAGACAATTCTGGACAAACTCCTACTGTGTCACCTCAGACTGTACAAGGCCAATATCCTGTGGGAACTACCACCATCGTATACACAGCAACAGATCGAGCTGGAAACACCAACACCTGTTCTTTTCGCATCAATATTGTTGAGGAGCGTAAGTGGAAGAGAAAATAACAAAAACAAAATTATGAGCATCTTGCAAAATGTTTTGGGAAAATCTGAGAAAAACAATTGAGTCGAAATATTATTGTCCAAATAAAATCATGACTGAAAAAGTAAAGACACAACAATCACCATCACTTTCGCACCAATGTTATTGAAGAGAGTAAGTGGAAGACAAAACAAGAAAACAAAATTATGAGTATGTTGCAGAATGTTTTTGAGTCATTTGTAATAAAAAGGAAGACTTGTTTCTTTTCAGCTGATATAATATTTCCAGTATTCAACAACTATCCAACGGACATGAGAAAGAAAACACCATTTCGACAAACTGTTTCGTTACTTCTGTTCAATGGATTATCCCAACCGCCTCAGGCAATTCTGGGATAGCTCCTACTGTGACGAATCCAGTTCATTTCCCTGGCCATTACATCAAGCGGCCATATTTAGAGCAAGACTGCAGGCTTAAGATGGTCTAATGAAAAAAAGAATAACTTAATCTGCTATGGTTCAAAGTTGGGAAATCTTATCATCCTTACAGGCACCCGCAAGTGTGAAACAACAACACACAGTTCTGTATTTTTACAGACCATATTTTATGTACAATGTATTTCACGCACAATGTAATTGGTAGAAGCGACCTTGCTTGCTTTCACGATACACTTCCTGGTGTTGTACACATGGAATGATAACATGATTTGAAAGGATTTATCAGAAAGTTTTGGGGAAAAAAGTTATCGGTAGGTAGAACAGGCATTAGTTTTGATTTCCAAAGGTATGTTGTGATTAACTTCAATCATTTTGTTACAGCCACGTAACTACGGATAATTTGGGGGCACAAAGGGGGGGACACCATTTTTCCTAGGGGGGCACTTTTGGCCAATTGACTCTGTAGTTTCGTTTGTATTTTTCCTAAACAAGCTCCCTTTCAGTGCTCTTCTGACGTGTTGAGATAAAACCAAATTCATTCTGCGTGTAAATAATAAAATATAGTTTTAAAAACATTGAAATTACTACGTAAAAGCTCATAAAATGTAACACTTTATTCTGGAAATTTTTTGCTTTGTTAACACTTTGTCTACAGTACTGTTGAAATAGTGCAAATCTTTCCACAAAACAAATTTACTTTGTACACAACTAATGTGTCCTATTTTTTATTGATATACCTTTTGGTTTCAAACTCAAAGCTTCAATTTGGTAAAGCAAACAAACCTGTGCAAATCATTTGAAAGGTAATTTCATTCTCTACAGGTGAAAATAATCTTAACGAAAGCTATATAAGGATTTCAAGGTGAAGTAAATCATTTTTTCTGCCCTGTTCAATCCTGTTGGTACATCATTACATTACACATGCAAATCCGCTGTCCGCCCAACGGTTTCCCTATGTTTGGCTCCCAAGCTGGTGTTTGTGGGTAATTTTACAAAAAAATCACCCATTCCATTGTTCAAAGTATTTCTTATGAAGAACAGTTTTATTTCTGAGAAAAACTTAGTCTCTGAAAAACGTATGTTAAAGCCAAGTCCAGTTAATAAACTTTTCTTGCATAAATCGTCAAAGAAAAAAATAATTCAATGCAACTGCTACCGGCTTCTGGTAATCAGTGGAGCCAGTTTGTGTCAAGTGGGCGTGGCTTTGATGAATTTACGTCTCACTTTTGAAAAGGATTGAGAGCAAGTGCTAATTAAAGGGACACACAACATATTGAACTAGTGTCCAATCTGAATTTAACATCAATGTTGTTTATTTGCAGGTGACACTATTAAGCCTACATTCACCAGGTGTCCGACTACCATCAATAGGGTTGTACCCATAGGGTCAAACACTGTAACTGTGCCTTGGCCAATCCCAGTGGCTACAGACAATTCTAACATCCCACCTACTTTGGAAAACCTGTCTCAGAATCAGAGCCCAAGCGACTTCAGTGCAGGGACCCACACAATAACATACAGAGCCACAGATGCTGCTGGGAATTTTGAAATATGTTCATTTAACATCGTAGTTGTACAGGAAGGTAAATATTTTAACAGATGAGATTGATCAATACCAGCTAAGGTGTGGAATATGTGGGGATTTTCATATTCTCAATAATAATTCAATAATTATTTAGTGAGTAGCGCTACAGTGAAGTAGACGCGTATCAAGACATCGCGCATAAGTAATTTGCGGGAAATAGTTCCCAAACCAAGCACCATACTCAAAATTTATAACTGAAATTTTGCAATACAACAGTTAACTCATAAGCATTTCAAGAATTAAAGGAACGCTTCTAGATTATTTATATTCCCTTTTTTAATGGCTGTTCACTGTTCACATCATGAGCGGGCACTGTAACCAGTCAAATATTTTGAGTACAGTTCTTGGTTTGGGAACTATTTCCTGCAAATTACTCACGCACAATGTCTTGACATGCAGCTGGTTCACTGTGGGGCTAATCCAAGCACTTGCCTTTATATTAGTTAACCCCAAGTGACCGTGTTTCAGCCAACCAAAATACAGAACCAGCAAGGGGTGTGCTATCCATACTTATTGACCATTTTTGATATCCACAAGATATCAGTGAGAGTATGCATTGATCGTACACTTTTTCTTTTGCCATATCGGTAGATTTTTGTCACGGAAGACTTCTCTGTACCTTCTGAAAACACCCCATCCTGCCTTTATTCTGTTTAGCACTTCCTCAGTGGTTGTATCTTGCATCTTTAAGGTCTGGCTGAGGTATTTGTGTTCGTTTATCTTTTCTAACGATTCATTTTCAATTTTGGTTGTTGCTTGTGTGAAGTTATTGGTCATGATTTCGTCTTGCCTTTGTGCATTTTGAGTCCAGCTCGGTTGCATTCTTGGTCAAGCTTGTTTAGTTGTCTTTCTAGACTTTCAGTGGAGTTTGTTTAGTTGTCTTTCTAGACTTTCAGTGGAGTTTGCAAGTATACTACGTCGTCATTGCATCTGCGGTTCTATATACTTTCTCTGTCAATGTTGATTCCTTCTTTTTCCAACAATAATTTCTTGATTACTTCTTGACTAGAGTTGCTTTGAATAGCTTGGGAGACAAAGGATTACCTTGTCGAACATATTATAACCAACATATTCTTTACTTTAGATGAGGATTTTTGCCTACCAGCAATAGGCTCTGACCAACATATTCTTTATTTTGGAATGCCTACCAACATTAGGCTGTGACTAACATATTTTAACCAGCAAGTTCTTTACTTTGGATGATGATTTTTGCCTGCCAAGTTAGGCTCTTAGGTTTGCTTTCATTAAATCTGTTTTTTATTGTTTGCAGTTGACACCATCCGACCAGACATTCAATTTTGTCCACCAACCATTAACCGAGAGATACCTCTTGGAGTTACAAGTGTGATCGTAACATGGACACAACCAACTGCCTCAGATAACTCTGGTCAGACACCCAACATGCAGACTACACACACATCAGGATCTACTTTCCGCATCGGCAGTACTTCTGTTGTCTACACATTCACAGATGCTGCTAACAATGCTGCTACTTGTAGGTTTGATGTCATCGTAACATCTGGTAAGAATTTTATAGCATTACACAGTTGGTTTCAATCCACTGTTCTATGTGTAATTGCCAAGGACATTACTGGCTGTACTTAGTCTATCTATCATGCACTGATACAAAGTCAAGTTAAAAGACACATGTATGATATGTGATTGGCAATGACTGGAAGATAAACGAGCTTTAATACTTATTATTTCTAACATTAGCTGTGACAAAATGACCTGAGCCTAGCTCCCGCCAAACAGTCGCCCACTGAGAAAGCAGCTCCCATTGGTTGAAAGTCATGAAACAAACTCATATTGACAAAACACTTCAGTAAGCCTTATGTTGATTGGTTACCTTCCATTACCGCTGGATCCCTCAGCCACACACAGATAGCTTTACAATGGAGGACTGTTCTTATTAATGATGAACGCACGCAAAATGCAACAGTACAAAGCCATTTATTGGGGATAAAACTGGACTGGAAAACCAGTTTTACCAAGATTTTAAGAGAGCTAACCACCTGCCCGAACTACAAGGGAGTAATATGCTGAGTACAAAGCATTTGATCGTTGAATTGATAGAATAAAATATGTTTGCATGGTGTAGCATGTATGATTCACCAGTTTAGTGCATTTTTATCGTGTATAACAACTCAGATTCTTTTGGCTGAGGCAACAGAGTTTGGGTTCAAATCCTGGTCATGACACTTGTGTCCATGAGCAAGGCACTTAACCATGATTGCCTCGCTTCACCCAAGAGTAGGTACCTTTGAGGACAGAGATGGTTCCTGTGATTTGTTTAGCTTGATGTGCTGTATACGTGGCAGTACAGGGTGTATTCGCCCAAGGTAGCTGAGATGGTTTGCCCGTTATCATAAATATGAGGCAACCCTAATTATGAACATGCACAAAATCCCAATATTGACCAATGCACAGTTCAAAACACTTTTCTCATATGGGATAGCTGAACACAATGAATTGAAAACTTTAAGGTCATATTGCTTTATGTCCATATCTCCTTGTTTCTTTTCAGTGGACCATATCCCTCCAGAAATTACCTACTGTCCTACAGACATCACACGAACAGTGTTGAGAGGGTCAGGACCAACTGTTGTTACCTGGATTGAACCTACTGTGACTGATAACTCGGGTAACCAGCCTTCGGTGTCAAGCAACTATAACTCTGGCGACACCTTCCCTACTACAGTTAGAACTAGCGTCACATACACATTCACAGATACATCAGGGAACAGTGCCGTCTGCACATTTACAATATCTATAACAGAAGGTAAAAGAAAAAAAAATTATGATTTGAAATGTAGTGTGGGCTTTATCACAACTGTGAATTTTGTAAACTCTTTTACAACTGTTTGTTGTTTAATATTTGAAATATTGCTTTAAAAAATATTTTTTTAAAAAGGAAAAGAAACAGGAAGAGAGAGAGGGGGGAGGAAGAATAGAATCTGATAGAAACAGTAAGACTAAACCAATCAAATGGACTTCTCCTTTTACTCCTTTAAAATGACTGCTCAAAAACGAGGGGAAATTGCCCTGGAGTTGTCTCAGATTGCACCTAAGAGCATCTAGAATCAACAATTTTCCAGGGCCCTGAAGCGGGCCCCGGACCCCACACCATTAGGGCTTCGCGCTTTGCCCTTTGTAGCACTGACCTAATATTCTTGATTCTCAGTCCACCTCCCCGTAAAAAAATTCTGGATCTGCCCATGGTAGGTAATGGTCTGCTTATGCTTAAAAAACAATAGGCTACTAGTGAAAGCACTTGGCCATTCCTATCATAAAGAATCTAAAGACGATTTTATTTACCAAAATGTTTTATATTTTGGCAGCAAGGTTGCTCCTGCAAACAGACTAAATTAGCCTGGTCACCTTGATGAGTATGTTGGTTGGTCGTTTTGCCATACACATAGTGCATTGGGAGCACTCAAAAAATTGATGCGTGAAAAAGTAATACACAGCATACCCATTGACTTTCAACACACACAAGGTATGCCACGCAACAGCATTTTTCCATTGGACCGATTTCATTTTACGTTGTTGTTTTCTTCTTCTTCTTTCTTTTGCTTTAAGTGAACCCCTGTGATACCCAGCAGTGCCAGAATGGTGGAGTATGTTTTGCAGAGACCTTGACTACCATTCGATGTCTTTGTGTGTCGTGCTTCTCTGGAACCAGATGTGAAATTGGTATGTTAAACAAATTGTTTATCTCAGGAAACTTAATTAAATGTCAGTGATCCAAACTTTCAAGCATTGATGTTTAACTTATGTATATTTTTATTTTTGTTGTTGTTTGTTGTTTGTTGTTTGTTGGGTTGTTTTTTTGTTTTGGGGGTGTTTTTTTTTGCTGCTAAAGTCTTTCTGAAAAGCAAGATTTGTCCGTACAAATCTTTGTACTTTTTTCAATTTGGTCTTTGCAGTTTATTCAAATTGGGTTCTATAGCTTATTCAAATTGGGCTCTGCAGTTTATTCAAATTGTGGTCTGCAGTTTATTCAATTGGGCTCTGCAGTTTATTCAAATTGGGCTCTGCAGTTTATTCAAATTGGGCTCTGCAGTTTATTCAAATTGGGTTCTGCAGTTTATTCAAACTGGGCTCTGCAGTTTTTCAAACAGGGCTCTGCACCCTGCAGTTTATTCAAATTGGGCTCTGCAGTTTATTCAAATTGGGCTCTACAGTTTATTTAAATTGGGCTCTACAGTTTGTTCAAATTTGACTCTGCAGTTTATTCAAAATGGGCTCCGAAGTTTATTCAAACCGGGCCCTGGAGTTTATTCAAATTGGGCATGCAACTCCTCAGTGCATTGATCAGCGTATTTTCCTTGACTGCTTGCCATAGAAAAATGAAAAATACTGTACAAATATTTACGTTCCTCTTCGTTTTTTATTCATCAAGTTGTACATCTGATTATTAAGCCACCCAAAAGATGTCTCAACTGATTGCATATTAGGGTTGCATTAAAAGCAACAGGTAAATCGGGAAGATGGAGGGGATGGTTTCGTGATGTTTTAACAGCCAACTCTTATTTTATTTTTGTTTTCCTCAGTTGGTAATGCATGTGCAACAAGCAATTGTGGTAATGGTGGCCAATGTATACCTACTCCTGGATCCTGCACAGCATATGAATGTCAATGTTCACCTTGCTTCTCTGGCAGATTCTGCACCGAAGGTAGTCAAGCGTTCAAGGCATAGAGCTATTTTACAAATACTGAATGGTTATGAGTGCAATGGTGAGAATATTTTCATGAGTTGAAAGATTGAATGTTCCATTCAACGAGGCAAAGCAAATGAAAATAGTCTCTCTATTGCACGAATGCGAAACATTCATTATTTGTTTTATATAACATCCAAGTAGATCTTTGTCATTTGATTGGAGGATAAAACTATAAAGAAGACCAATGACAAGACTGCATTCTGAATGAGGGCGTTTTGTACTGAGCTGTTTTGCACATGATGGTCAAGCAAGCGATAGAGAATAAAGGATCAATCGAAAATGCACGCTGAATAGTACCAAAAATGCACGTACAATGACGTAGCGGTGTAATAGTGTGAATAAAATGCCGTGTGACCACCAATCCTCCAATCAAATGACAAGGATCTACTTGGGTGTTATATAATATACACATATGGACTGGCAATGAGGGAAATAGTGCACGTCTATGCAACCCGAGGGCATGTGAGTGACCAGGAGAGGGTCCTAGGACCCTCTCCTGGTCACTCACAGGCCCGAGGGTTGCATAGATGTGCACTATTGCCCGAATAATGCCAGTCCATATGTGTTTCATAACACACCTCAGTCCAAAATGTTGGTTAGAAGAGTACATCACGTTTTTTTGGCTGGAGATTCTTCTCGATACGCAGATGCCGTCATTCACTTGAGGGCGCTCTTTACCAGTCAATAGTTTTTGGGTTTTTGAAACTATTTTTCGCTTTGCAAACTATTTCCCCCTAATGAAGCGCGTGCGGTGAGTGGGGTGCAGATTTCATGCACTAGGCTATATTAGTTCACCCAACGCGACCGTGTTTCAGCCAATCAGGATAAAGAACCAGGGAGAGGTGTGTTATAATACCAGTTAACCCACACACCCTTGTGGAATATGGAGAGGAAAAAATAGCACTTGTGCATCCCATATACAGAATTGCTATATATGTCTGTATTCTACCAGTGTGCGAGGGATAAAGATTTATCCTCCAGCGAACTTGTAAAACAGTTTTGTTCTGTTTCAATTTTCTTAGGATTTCAACCTAATTTGTGTTCATTTAATTGTTTCTGAATGTTTGCTCAAATAGCAAAATTTCAAATTGACTTAAAACGGTATAAATTTTAAAAAATTCTGGTTTTTTTTTAAGTCTCAAGGACAGCTGTTGCTGTGCTGATAACAGTTAGGTTGTTGATTTAAAACCCAGTAAACGTGTTGCCTTAAGCACCTACATGTTCGTATTGTATTTAATACGCAAGATGCAATGTAGGATTTCAGAACGGGACGTACAAATATATCCCAGAACTATTGACCAATAAGCTGTGAGAATTCAAGTTTGCTGGAGGATAAAGACCATTACAGTGCCCCTCATTATTCCCAACTGCTTATATACAAACTCACATTTGGCAAACTCATCGTATTCATGAAAAGATATGTTATTATGAGGGAATGACAGATTCACCACCATGCCATACTTAACATCTTCTCACATCAGATGAATTTCCAAACAGTTACCCTGGAAAATTTAGTTGACCTTTTCACACTTGAATTGCAAGCTCTTGGAACTTCCCGGGGGACAGCTTTTTCTGAGGAAATAGCTACCCTTGTCCAGGATTAGAGTTGGATGAGATAACTTTGGGGTTATACATATAAATTTTTGTGGGGAAAAAGCAGCTAATGTGAAATGTATTGGCTCTGTAATTGTGAAAAGTTCTTTATACTGTCTTATTTGGTCCTTACGTTTAGGTGTTGAAAGCTGTATGAATCATCAATGTAACAACGGAGCTGCCTGCACAGTCAATAACAACAACTGTCTGCAGTATATATGCAACTGTCCACCATGCTATGACGGACAATTCTGTGAAACACGTAAGTTGGTTATGCTTTTCAGGCAAGTAAAAGACCTTCACGTTTTTTGTGGATTTCCGCACTTTTTATTTCCAAACTCCACTTGTTTTCTGGTTTTGTTTTTTTGTTTTTTTGCTCTGCATTTTATTTAAATTTCCTTTATCTCACGTACAATTACAGTTCCGCATGCAGCTTAATTTGATTGTGAAGACATTGCAAATGTTGTTTCTTGCCAGCGACGCCAAGTGGGACATGGGAGGTAGAGCCTGCATTTTGAAAAACATCGCAATGTGCCTGTAGCGCTATGGATTCTGGGCAGGGTAAATGGGGACCAAACTTGCCTGGAAGAGTGACATCATGTTCTGGGTAGACTTAATGCACGCAGATACACAGACCCACGTACGTGCAGTAACCAGTGAATGTATTTTGGGGGTAGCAAGGTGGCATGCGACATCGGACGACTCATCTCATTAAGTGACTTGTCTCAATGGACGTTTTGTCTTAGCAATCAGCAGACAGACGGTCGAGTTTGTCAACGGTCCAGTTGTCTAAAGTCGAGTTGTCTCAAGTTGAGTCAATGAAAGTTCAAGTTATCTGGCCGTCATATACGCATGGTGCTAGAGTTACGAGCGGAAAATTTATTGAAAGATGGTGAAGCAGAAGTCCTCAAGGATAAACTACGGCAACAAGGGATTGCATTGTTGTGGACATTTGCCCTCAAATCGGCAGGTCAAAATGGGGCCCAACCAAGATACTATGCTGTTATGGCATTGCGCTCTACACACTCCACACAAGCTGTACAAGCAAAATATTTCCACAATTTTTTTTCACTGCACACTGACATGCCTGACTTTGATTCCACCACTTAGATCCACATACATACATTTGATAAGTAAAGACCCATATGACACAGTGTGGTGCAATGCAATTTCAGGAATGAATTTTTTTGTTTTGTTTCCTAAACTATTCTGATTTTTCTGATGTGTTTATTTGACAGGCATCAACCCCTGTGAGAACCATCTATGCCAGAATGGTGCAGTGTGTAACCCTTTAACGTCCAACCCTGGTATCTCTTGTAATGAGTATAAGTGTAAATGTTCACCATGCTTCATCGGGGAGTTCTGTAATCAACGTATGTAAACTGACGTCCATTTTTTTTTTTTTTATTCTGTGTGTCTTTAACCTCACAGCACGGCCAATATTAGTTATCACACTAATGCGAGTGGAATATGGAAAAATATAGCGCTTCTGCATCCCATATCCAATGAGGCCGAGTTTATCTTCAAGCAAATGCACCACTTTTAAATTTTCAGTGAATTTACCATAGGATTCTGCAGATGGGAGTTAGAACAGCCTGTATGAACAGCGTGTTGGAGAACAAGGTGTGATATGGGTCGTGCAATATAACTATATATCACACTCTTGTTCTTGTTACTATGGATCGACCAATCAGAATCGAGGATTCAAGTTTGCTTGAAGATACATACAGCCTCTCTTAGTTCTGTGACCTATGAACTTGCATATTTATACACGAGCACATTTTAAAAAGATTTTAAGGTCTGGTTGACAAGAAATACAAGTTTGTGCATTATGTGCTGATATTAGAATTGACTTATTTTGTTTATGAAGTGAGGGGCAAATTATAAATCACATTCAGCAGTTGTTTTTGAACTATGCGATGTTTGTTCTTAGACTGAATGACACGGGAGGCTAAATCATTTTGTTTCATGACAATTCAGCAGTTATTTTTGCAATACGATGTATGTGATGTTTAATGCAGGCATGCAGCAACAGTTCAGCTGATCACCGATATCCTCATATTATTTTCTCAATTGTGACAGTGGAAATTGAAAAAAAAAAAGCATAGTCGTGGAGTGCCTGGAAGTTTCCACTTTTCGGACAAATTACAGTTGCCTTTTTTGCCTTTTGTGTGGAAGTGAAAATGCTTAATCTTAATTTAAACCAAAAAGCAGTTGAGTTTGCAAAAAGTTTGCTGCCAGGAATTCAGTGTCTAGCCAATGGCTTGCAACAGGTTAAAATTTGCTCAATAATTAACTTTGTTAGGCACAGATGTTATTTTTAATGACAAATTTTTAACATTTAGATTGTATAACAGCTCTACAAGAAAATAGTGTGTGATCGAGGGTGTGATATGTAGATAAAAGGAGCAAAGTTTTCAGTATCATTGTATCAAAACTTTCTAAATATCGCGATGGTCTTCCCACAGTCTTGAAACGACAGACCCGCCCCAAAACATATTGACCAATAACAGCATTGGCTACATCCCCACTGTACATGTGGGCAGCACTTTATGCGTGTCTTCAATACTACACTGCACGACATGAACGTGCGTTAAAAGTACGCGCACACAATGTGTACTTTTTCTAATAGGATTTTATCCTGTCGGACTTTTGTCGAACTTTGGGTGCCAAGGCTGTGATTAGTCAACATGTATGGGGGCGGGGCTCAATGAAACGGTCTACTGCATTGTCTTATATCTTGCATTCACAGCACGGGACGCATGCCAGCCCAATCCTTGTCGTAACAATGGAGTTTGTACTCGCCTGACCTCAGGCAGCACTGCATCATGCTTCTCCTACTCCTGTCAGTGCAGTGGATGTTTCACTGGTTTCACCTGTGAAATTGGTAAGTATCAGACATTAAGTTCAAACATTATGTATTCATTGCATCCAGTTGCAAAACTTTGAACAAATTTGGAGTGATCCCTTTACCTTTGAACCCATATCCGCCGAGCTGCTCTGTCTACAAAATGGTCGTAAATGCCCAAGCCTATTTCACACACACACACTAAACCAAGGGGCATTACAATAAACATTTATTATTTACAGCTGTGCACAAAATCAAACCCCAATAAATTATATACTGTTGGAAAGAGTTGGAAGTTCTCTTTATTCTGGTAAATAATTTGTCATGTTTCATAGTGTGTCAATAGAACAATGCAGGAAAAGAGTGGTTAATATTTTAGTTTCATAATTGCACATTATTATTATTTTTTATATTTCAAGCAATAAAAACTAGATTGACAAATGGTGTAATAAGAGAATTATACTGAGATACTTCATTTTATACGCTTCAAAACAGTGTATAATTTGTCTTCCAGCTTTGTTCATTCATTCTTTCACTCTGCATGTGTAAAGTCATATTGGTTTCATGGTTGTGTTTGAGTCTGTTTCAATAGAAAGACGCCTTTGGATAGATGACTGCATTCTGATTCTATTGCAACATTACCACTATCTACTAAAAAACTTGAGTATCTGTTACAAAAGATGTTCAGAGTAGACACAGCTTATCACATGTTTCTGTTGTTCACGCAGCAATAAGTTCACCTTGTGTGAACAATCCATGCTTAAATGGAGGAGTCTGTTCTGTTGTCCAAGGAATGTGCACAACGCATTCATGTCAGTGCCAATCTGGATTCAATGGAGTCAACTGTGAGAATGGTAAGACTTTGATAGTCCTCATCGAACAAACTAAAGAACCGGGACTTCCTACACACAAATCCAAGCAGCGCTCGTTTATGATGTTTAACACCACCGTAGTTATGGCCACCACATCCACACATGACACAATAGCGCGTCAGCACGCATATGTACCAATCAGCTTGTAGGATTCACAGTGCGTGTGCGTTGATGCGTGAGTGCAGCGACCATAGCTGCGGTGGTACAAACGTCCATCAACGAGCTGCTCGGATTAGTCTATACCGCCCCATGTAACCACGACGTTCCTTATGGCGTCTCAACTAGTGTACCCTTGGGAAAACCTTACATATGCAGAAATTGAACGGTAGACAGCGCATCAAAACAGCTGGCACCTGAAAAATATAGCGTGTTTTCAATGGGTAATCCGCAGCTTCAGCGTGTCCATGTCCAGCGCGACCATGAAAGTCCGTGGTGTGTTCACTTGCAGGTGTTCATGCCATTCCACGCGTTTTTGTTATGATACGCGTTCCGAGTGATGATAATTACCCAACGCATTTCAGCACAGCCAAGGCATGCCAAGGGTACACCATTTTGTGCTCCGTAGACGACATCAGTGTTGGCAAAGTCCCAGTTCTCTGGTTTATGTCTATGATACTCACAGAACTGTAACAAAGATAGAGCAACAGCAAGACGAAATCATTTGGCTCGATGAAATACTGGCAAGCTCGATGGTCTTCTGGAAAGTACTGAGTATACAGTGCTTAACAGACATCGGTGTTAAGTTTGTTCTGTATTTTTATGGGGGTGTGAGTTTGTTTTCTGTTAACTTTTCTCATTAACGTGTAACGTTGATCCAGTGCTTTTAAATACAACAGTGGGATTAGAGGGCATTTTGTTCTGACCATGTCCCATCGGAGAAAAAGGGCCTCCACTACATGTTGGTATGATGTTTCCTGTGTAATGTCATGTAAACTATAGACAAAAGAACATGAGTCCCACATGTGATATCTCTTATCCAGTTCAGATATTCTAGTTTTTCTTTTGTAAAGAGCATCTCCATAAGGGCGAAAGTGAATTTTTACTGGGACATGTCAACGGGCTCCATGACAATGGTCATAACCATGGAGAAATTGGATAGGGTCCCCTGTGTGTGCCCTGAAATAAACTTGATTTTGCTGTGAACTCAGGTCATTTAGCTACCATGGCTACCTGGGTACCTTTATACGAAAAGTTTTGATGTGAATTTAACAGTTTTTTCGCAAGGCTGTAATACGTGCAGTCAAATCCTAATCGTTTTAATGAGATAACAGTAGGTGTGCATCGTTGACGGTGATTAATCTTTTTTTTTAACTGTTTTATTCCACAGTGGTGACAGTGAACCCAAATCCTTGCAACAGCTTCCCCTGTCAAAATGGTGCAAACTGTTTGACGATGGACGGAACTTACTACATCTGTCTTTGTCCAGAGAATAGTCTCGGACAAAATTGCCAGTTTGCAAGAGGTACATTAGCAGTAGTAATATATTTTTGGGGAGGGGCAAATCAAAGGATGCACCAAAAGCAAGCTTTAGGAAATGTAGCTCAGAACGCTTACGAAACTTTGCAAAAAAAACAAGACTACTTTCTACAATGAAACAAGGGTAAGTCCTTGCTGTTTCGGATTATGATACATTTTTGTACCTTTTCCACTCGATGGAACTATTGATGTTTTTTAAAGCACCATAAATGGATTTGTTTAAACCTTAAAAGAATTAAAAGGTCACAGCATCTGAAAACTATCTGGGGTCAATTCCATGGCATTGCTTAATAAGCGATTGTGATCCTTTGTGGTCCATTAAATCATGATTTTTTTCACAAGAAGCAGTATTGCTTGAAATAGTTCGCTGTGGATAATTTTGGTCGTTCGAACAAAAATGTAGATTAAATGCTTTGTACATGTTGGTCGATACTTCATAAGATCATCATTTGTCCATTTTTTAAAGTGATGAATAGTGTGTTCTCTTCAGTACACAGAATGCAATGTAGCATTTCGGAGTGGGATATTATACAAATATTGACTGCTTCAAGTGGAGTAGTAAAACTAGTCACTCAAGGTGATCCCCGGAGCAGCCTATCTTCCCGAGGCGGAGCTGAGGGAAGATAAGCGGCTCCGGGGATCACCTCGAGTGACTAGTTTTACTACGACACGAGATAAAGCAGTTAATATTTGTTTTATAACACCTCAATTTCATCCATTTTGTGATAATATTCGTTAAACAATTGTGCGTATATCAGTCTTCAAACAACTGTATAAAATCTGACAGGAATCTTGACAAAAAGAAAGAGGGGGTACCACACTGCCTTTGTTCTCATATCATATTTCAAATGCACGTATTATTTGATCGTTTCACCGGGTTCGAGGTTGTCGTTGGATAGTACCATTTAATAGTTCTTTTAGTTGGTGCGCAGTGTGATAGTAAAAATACACAACACCACGTGACGCACGTTCTGCCAATCAACAGATCAAAGAATCAAAGGAAGAGGTGTTATAAAGGAATATGACCCATGGCTGTTGACCGGTCAGCAGCAAGGATTAAGCTTTGCTGCAGGCAAGTCAATCAATCAGGACCCAATGTCTTTCTTTCACCTTGTATTAGTTTGTTTTTTTTCTTCTTTTTTACACTCTCAGGTTTGGCTGGACAAGTCGATGCATGTGCATCGTTCCCTTGTAGAAATGGAGCAACATGTGTTAACAGCTACCACAGTAATAGCAACTTTGTCAGTGGAACCAGTCAGACATACTCCTGCATCTGTGCAAATGGCTTCACCGGCAGCAACTGTGCACTAAGGACTGGTAAGAGCACATTACCATCCATTCCCTGATGCCATGGTGATCAAAAAGGGAAACATTTGTTGTTTTGTGTAACACAGACTGCAATTAGTTTGCAATGTGTTTATTCCATAATGCAATCCAAGCTTCAGTTCATGCTGTTGCAATGGCAGACTTTTGAGGACACTAGATGGCAGCAGACTTACCAGGTACTTCCATCGTTCTCGGATATGTGGGCATGCTCATAGTTACGTATACAACATATTTTATCCCTGTGAGATCAAATGCTTTATACTCAGATGAAGGCTATGGTAATTATGTATTGAATGTCTGGCCTTTCATTAAAGTGAGGTGTGCAAATGAACATGTTCTGTTATTTAAGTTCAGTATTCATGGAACATGTTCATATATATACAGGTACTTTACAATGTGTGTGGTGGTAATTACCTTTAAGTTTGAGCTGGTGTGCTCAGTACAATTTTGCGGTGGTTGCTGGTTTGCCCGGTACATCTTGGTATCCGGTGTTCTCTTTGAGTACAAAACCTTTTCAGCCGTGGCATTTAGTCACTGAACTTAAATGGAGCAAAGGTAGATGTGTGTTGATTGATGGAGTCTGAGTATAATGACAATTTACCTTGTAAGTCTGCCGCCACCTATCAACTCAACGTCTCCCCACTAAAGGAGTTTGGTCATAGCTAGTTGCATAATTGCCCTACCACAGGCATCCTTGCTAAACTTCACAGGGAACATCTCTTAAAAAAAGAAAAATTGAAAGGTTTTTCTTCCTTTATTTTCCATCCGAGTGCTCTGCAATTCAGTATAAATGTGGAACTAACCTTTAACATCTGCGAGTCAGGTAAATAACAATTGAAGCACTTTATTCACTGTAGACATTCTCTTGTTGTTTGTTGATTTCTTGACGCACAGCTTCAAATTTTAAATTGACAATTTTACTTGACCCCTTTTCTGCAGTTGACGTTGTACAATTAAACATCTGCCAGTTGGGTTCCAAGCCTGTTTGCACCAGAGGAGCAGGCTGCTTGAATTTATACCATAACTTTGATCAAGACATTGATTACTACTGTCAATGCCCACCGGGATGGACGGGTCACAACTGTGAAATGGAAGGTAAGTAGCAGTAATCTGTATTGAAATCCCACGTTTATCCCAGGAATCACACATCTGGTTTTCTGAACGCTTTTCCCGATGTCACACCCTGGGCCCAATTTCATAGAGCTGCTTAAGCAGAAAATATTGCTTAAAAATTTCCTGCTAAGCAAAAATGAGCAGGATACCAGTCACAGGTGGTACGTGTGAAATGCTATTTTGGCTGGTAAGCTAATACTGGTAAGCATAATTTTGTTGAGCTCATTTTTGTGCTTGAGCAGCTCTATGAAATTGGGCCCTGATGCTGCGCGGAAACAACAAAGGCAATTGCCTCCATGCCCCTGATCATTGCCTTGGTGCCCCTTGAATCGTTCCAATAGAAATTTGTAGTTTCCTCATAGAGGTGCCTTTTACCCTTGAGAAAATACCTTGGTGCCCTTGCCCTTTTAAGAACGAAGCAATCAGCACTGCGATGACGTTGTATACAAAATTACTTGTTTCAATCTGGAAGCTCACGGATAAATCAAGTGTAGCAATTGTCTAGAAAAATATTTCTATCTCAAACATTGTCAAAGTCACAACAAAATTACATATGAAGACCCCACTAATCAATGTTGCTTGTTTTGGTTGCTACAGAAACCTGATTTGATCATGCAGAAAATCCCTGACCAAAAATACTGTTTTGTGTTGTCACTTAAAATGACCCCAAAAAATTGATGAAACTTTCACTGGTTGGTTGTATGGTATCTTTATTGAAAAGTAGAAGACGGGAAATAAATTTTTCCAAAAACAAAAATTACTTTACCTTAAATGGTTGACTGAAAGGTAAAAAATCGGATTGGTAAAGATGATAGTGCAGTGTTCTTATTTTGTTTGATTCAATATGCATGAAGAAACAAACCCGTAAAAACATGTAACTAATGACATTTGATTATCATGTTATTATTTTTTGTAATTGTTTTAATTGCAGTACCTAACTCATGTTCCGCTGCACCATGTTTGAATGGTGGCCAGTGCCAGGTCAACGCAAACAGCTTCATCTGTATCTGCGGCCCTGGGTTCTCTGGAAACTTATGTGAAATCCCTCAAGGTTTGTTTCAAATGAGTACAAAATAGTCCAATGCCTTGAAAGCTTACCCTTAAAGGGGCTGTGTCGTCATGATCACAGTGAGTCTGTGGCTAGACTGAATCATGACCTCCTAATCTGTTATTGCACGCACATGCGCGTGAGTGGCGGTCACATCACAGAATAATAATGGCGGCGCCCTTTGTGAAATGACGGTCGAGGCGGGTGCGTATAGTAACTGGTTGAGAGTTCATGTTTCTGGGCCCAGAAACAGGCAGACTACAATCATGACGACACAGCCCCTTTAAAGGAACATTGCTGAATTTGTTTTTGCTGACAGAACAGTTGCTGGCAGTGTTAGCACTTTATGTAATCCACCATATACCTAAAGTGACAAACCTGTAGAAGTTTGAGATCAATCGGCCATCTGGGTCACGAGAAGATAGTGAAAAACAGATTACACATTTCAATGAAATCGTTTGAATATCCTGGCATGGTCCGTGCTTGCAAATTTTCCTAGATAGATTCCAAATCTGGCTTTGCATGTTTGGAGAGTGGCCGTTTGCGGTTGTTTACTGAGAGTTCACCGAAGGCTCATCCGCATAATGAGGCTGTCTTTCATAAGCCTATGACATGTGTGTGGGCATGTGTGTGTAGGAATCAGCATGGAGGTATATTTTCCACCTCCATGCAATCAGAATGGTGCTCACGGACATGTACATGTGTGTAGTGCAGGTGGTGAAGATCATTGTGTGGTCTATGGCTCAACCGTGGGAAAATACGCCAGTCTCATAAACGTATTGAACAATTATTCTTCTTCTCAATGAAGAAGGTTCATCCTTTGTGATTGTACTGTCAATGAAACTGTTATCTGCTGTACATTTCTGCTTCATTTAAGGGTTAGATTTATTTCCTTTATGTTCTAAATGCCCCTCATTTGAGTGCACAAAAACATAAACATGATTTGATGAAGATTGATATGTGGCTTACTGTGTCATACGTAAGTGTGACTCTGCAGTGGTAGAATAAGTAGCAGGGCAAGTTCTCACAAGAACGATCTACACAGCAATCTAGATATAAACACATGTGTTATTGCAAACCAAATATACTTCAACAATTGTTCTTTCAATATTTACAAAGTATTTCAGCTAATTATCCCTTATGTTTTTTGAGGACAGGCTTGTAACTAAAGTAAGTTTTACTTTTAAAGGTTGAAACATTCGTCATAGGATTGTCTTTAATATTTCTTTGTTATTTCCAGTGGATAATCAACCACCAATTATTTCAAATTGCCCATCTGCAATCAGTCGAACGTCACAAGGCAGCAGTGGTCTGAATATCTTCTGGGCTGCACCCACTGCCACTGATAACAGTGGATCCACCAATATAAACTTCCGGTCTCATGCCCCAGGAGCATTTTTCTCCCCTGGCACCACTCTGGTAACATATGTATTTGAAGACAACTCACGCAACTACGCCACGTGTCAGTTTATTGTGACTGTAACAAGTAAGTAATCGCTTTGTTTTGTTGGTACTCTGAAAGCAACAAAGAGCTGAACAGCTTATAAACTTGCTAAGCAAATCCAAATGTTGCAAAGCAGATTGGATTAGTGACCAGGGCCCTATTTCACAGAACTTCTTAAGCAGGAGTTTCATAAGCAGAAAGTATTGCTTCACATTTTTCTGCTCAGCAGAAATAAGTAGGATACCAGTCAAAAATAGTACATATAACAAGGTATTTTGACAGGTAACCTTATTCTGGTAAGCATAATTTTGTTGTGACTAGCTACTTTTTGTGCTTAAGGAGCTCTATGAAATTGGGCTCAGTTGGCCATACTATGTATACTAGTTGTGACTGCTACTAAGGGCATGTTCGAATTGGCAGCTGCGGCTACGGCTCTGACTGTTGCTATGTACACTTTAACACATGTTGACGTGATGATTAGTCCGTAGCCACAGCCGCCAATTCAGACATCACTTTATTGTTTAGCCGAAGGGAGTCACTGGGTGTCTTTTAAATAACCTGTTTTGAATTTGGACACCATACTTTATCTTCCATTTACTTGTAAATACATTGTGAACAAATACATTGTGAACAATTGAATAACCTATGCAGACTGGTACCTTTCTATCTTTTGCTGGACCTGAGGCAGTGTCCAAAATCACAGGCTATGTCTTGAAATAACAATGTGTGCCCATGGAAGCCGCAGGCTAGTGACTGCAGTCAATTCCCAGACGTGTGTGTGTTATTTCAAGTATTTACAACTGTAGCCAGCCAAGTAATTCAGATACGACATGATATTCTATAGATTAATTAATCACCAAAAGATGCCGCCTGAACATGAATTTGGCAAGATACTGATTTAAAATAAAAAACATAATTAACTGTGCCACTGTGGTATTATTATTGCAGCTGTTTCAACAGACATCCAGGCTCCATTTATCTCCAACTGTCCATTTGGTCCAACTGTCAATGCTCCTTGTTGCTCCTCATCAGCCACAGTTACCTGGGTAGAGCCCACGGCTACCGATAACTCAGGCCAACAACCTACTCGCACCAGGACACATACTCCTGGGTCTTTATTCACGCAGGGCTACACATCCGTTGTCTACACCTTCAAAGATACAGCTGGAAATCAAGCGACATGTTCATTCTTGGTCAATGTTATAGGTATGCAATGAACCTTGACAGATTCCTTTTTATTGTTTCACCTGGGGTGGATTTCACAAAACCAGTCCTAACTTAGGACTAGTCCTATTTTATGATTAGTCCTATAAGTTAAGACTAGATACTCATCATGAACTTGAGATAAGACGAGTCCTAGCGCTTTGTGAAAACCACCCCTGGTTTCATTTGTTATGTTAGCAGAGATCTTTAAAAAAGTAATGGCAAAGCAAACAAATAAAAAACATGCGCTTATGTTTCGACACAATGTAAGTGATGTGAGCAGTAATTGTGATTGTGAGTAATATAGCATGTCCAAATACATAAAATATACCACTTTTTTCCATGTTGGTTGTTTGTGGAGTGAAAACTCTTAGACCGATTGGTATTGTGTCATGTGACGACTCAGTAAGTTTTCTTACTCACATACTGTTTACGAATCTTTGTGCGATGGGACTCTGTCCAGTGGTGGAGAGATTTTATCTTGGTACCAAGCCTGCTGGATCGAAGGTGACTGCGATGATTGGATCATCCCCAACTGTTTTTTTTTTTTTTTTTTTTTTTTCAAGCTTGGAAACAAAAACTGCATTGCCGTATCAATTCCGGACCTTTGGTCTGACCAGAGACAGACTATTTTTATTTTTAGCCTAAAAGTCATATTTATGGAAAAAAAATTCTCTAGGTTTGACAATCTTCACCTGGTTCAATTCATAATTTTAGTCATAATCTTAGTAACATTGATGATGATATTAATATTTTGCAGTACATTTTCTACATTTATCATAATCATCAAACAAAGCCCCTTTAAAATATGGTAAAAATTTGTCAAGTTGATTTTTCAACAATAGAAATTATTGTAATCGCCTTTGAAAATGTGAAGGAAATTTATTTGGAAAGTGCTGTTTCTGAGAAATTTTATGTCAGAATCTCAAAGAATTCGGATGGATGTTTTTGTTGAATTTTTGTGTCTATTTTTTAATCTTGAGACTGCAAGATAAGAACACTGTTAGGACTAAGTGCAAGTCTCAAGTGCAAGTATCTGACATAAATAACACCCAAGTAGATCCTTGTCATTGGAGGATTGGAGGTCACGCTGCATTTGTTATTCACACTATTGCACCTCGATGTCATTGAGCATGTATTTTGGTACTATTCAGCGTGAATTTTCGTTTTACCTTTTTGCTCTATTGCACACTCGACCATCGTGTGCAAAACCAAGCAGTATAACTTCCGATAAAAGTTCATCTCGTTAATGTTTTATTCCGATAAAAGTTTATCTTGTTAATGATTTGACTTTTCAACCTACGAACTTATAATTTTTAACAAGCCACAAAATAAAGTCATGGATGTTTATAATTATTATAGTTTTATCCTCCAATCAAGTAACAAAGATCTACTTGGATGTTATATGAAACAAATAATGAATGTTTTTGCATTTGTGCAATGGAGAGAATATTTTCCATTTGTTGAGAGATGGAATGATCCATTCAACTAGGCTTCGCCTGTTTGAATGAAACATTCCATCTTTCAACTCATGAAAATATTTTCACCATTGCACTCATCAACATTCTTTATTATTTGTACAATATTTAACATAATGGTTTAGATTTTAGGGTTTAAGTCTTTTAGATTTGAGTAAATTTTGTTTTGAGTAAATTTGTTTGTATTTCACCCAAACCAAACAGTGCACTCCTGTAATTGTCCACTATATCTCCAAAAGGCTTATTGCCTTATATTTATTTTAATGATGTTTTTGTTGTTTTCCCTTCACATTTTGAACAGTTACAACAATTATGTTTTTTTTTCCCAAGGCTATTCTAATAACTCCTATTTAGTGATCTCAGCAGAAACAGCTATCCCAGTTCAATCAAATGTAAGAAACATCAACAATAGAGAAGACTAAGGCTGGGAAATTTAACCCAAGCAATAAATTAAATCAGGAAAAGGATTTTATGTCATAGAGAGGCCTTTGAAATTACTGGAAAATGTTGATCAGAGAACGGATTAATTTTAAACTTGCTCTTTTAGTTTTTAAATGCTTGAACAAAACTACTCCTAGTTATCTTTCCACTTTACTGTCACATTACACTCCTCCACGTTTTCTGCGGTCCAAACTTGACATCACTCGCTTGAATGTTCCCCGCACAAACAAAGTTCTGGGTCAAAAAGTTTTCAGTGTAGCTGGTCCAATGTTTTGGAACAATCTTCCTGCTGTTGGTAGGGAATTGGTTAGTTTATCTTTATTTCGTAAATTTCTAAAGACTCACATTTATCCATATTAATCTCTTTCATGTGCGCTGTGATCTTGATGGAATACCGCCTTACAAATTCTAATTGTTATGTTATGTTATGTTAACAGTCATGACAATGATGGTATGATTATTGTATTCAGGTCAAGACACAACATCATCGTTGAACATCAATGGTTGTCCAGTACAAGGTGTGACAGCAACAGCCACTGCAGGAGGTTCTACAAGCACTGTCACATGGACTGAACCGACGGCAACAGATAACTTTGGAAACCGCGTAACCAATGTCCAAAAGTCTCACTCTCCTGGAGATATGTTTGTTATTGACCAACCTACTCGAGTTACTTACACATTTATAACCACCTCAGGCGCCCGTGGTGTTTGTGCCTTTACTGTGACTGTTAGACGTAAGAACACGGTTTTTTTCTTCATTGTTTTTTTGTGCTTTTTTTAGCTAATCGTTTAGATACATGCTTTGTACAATTTAATTTTTTTCTTTTGAATTTTCATTTTATGTACAACTTTGTAACTTTGTTTTTTTTTCTTTTGTAAACATAGTACATTTTCTTTGTTTTGTGTGTTTTTTGTGTTTTTTTATGAGTGGTATTCTAAAAGATGTAGCTTTTAGTGTAATTGTAGTTTCACAGTCAGCAAAGTTTACCTAAAAATCCAATTCAATCGGGTATAACAACAGGTCAAGTCAAAATATATATTTCTGCAGACCAAATGTTTAGAATATCTGGAAATCCTTTTTTGTATGTTTGCTTAAATTGACATTTTGTGTCAACTTTTTAAATATAAATTTTTGTTTTCAGGTGTAACAAGTCAAGTAAATATTGCTGGCTGCCCACTCCAAGGAATAACTGCTACAGCAACCTCAGGAACTACCAGCATCGTACAATGGACTGAACCTACAGCAACAGATAACACAGGACAAACAATTACAAACATCCAAAGGACTCATCAGCCAGGGCAGTCATTCGTTATTGGTCAACCTACTCAAGTTACCTACACTTTTATAGCAAACTCTGGTGCCCGGGGTACCTGCTCCTTCACTGTCATTGTCAATCGTAAGTGTAGCAAAAAGAATAGACCTTATGCATTGACGTCATCACGCCGCCATCTTAGAGGTAAATCGATGATGTAACAATGGCAACGAAGAGATTTGTACGCGCGGCGCACAGGATTGGCCAATGAACAACCTCATTTTGACCTCTAGACGAGGGCGCCCTACTCAAATGACGTCATGTGCATAAGGTCTATAAAGTCTGTACTTGCATAAACAACTAAGCTCACATGCAACTGGCAAAGCACAATCAATGAAATGCCAGCAAATAATGAAGGACAAGAAATAATGGTTGACTCAGGCAGGGTGCTCACACAAACAACCTCTTGCATATTATTGAAAGTGTTGAGTGAGGGCATGATACACCAAGGTGCTTTGGAAAACCACTCTGGTCATGTGACCGCCTTTTGGGTGATCACATGATGGCAGATGGTACACCAATGTGTGCCTTTCCCTTATAGTTTCTACAGTATTCCTTGACCTTGGTTTTTACCTTGCCCCACTTCCATCTCATTGCCAGCTGTAATATTGCATTAAACTGTTCTTCCTCCCCTACCCCTTTTAATATCCCCTTCTTTATCAACCATCCCCTCCCTTCTCCTTCACCCCGTACTTCTTCTAAACTCCTCTTCTTTTAAAGATTACTAAATGGTGCATCAAAGGGTTTTTTAAGCTTGGCATATATTGCTTCTCATTCCACAAAGAGATGGCTTTCCAGTTTTTAAATTTTGCTGAGCCTCTCTATGATGTGTTAAAACTTTACTTTCAAACTCTTTTTTTTCTTCTTTTTTTTCTTTTTTTTTAAAGCAAACTTGGGTGTGTTGTGTGTGTGTGTAAAAGCGCTACATATGAAGTGTGGACCGGTTAACAAAAGATATCCACACTACACAGTGTAGGAACATGAAAGACTGTGTGGACTTACACAAGTCCACACAGTGTTGTAGTGAATTAGATATTCTCGTTTTACTCAAAAAGGAAGCATTTTCTGTACAGCATTGTAAAGCTCGGAACCGAGTATTTTATTAAAGGGATCGGGTGCCCGTAAACCAGCCCTTAAAACACTATCTCATAGAAATGGCGGTGGTTTTAAAAGATTTTTTGTTTCTCAACTGCACGATGACAATGTCCACACAGTGTATGTCATAAAGGGGTATGTGTTTGTGTGTGTGTGAGTGCAATCATTGTCGGAAGTCATAACACAAGAAGGACTTGGCATATCAACTCCAAACTTGGTGTGTGGTTTGGTCTCAGGGTCCACCATGAGTGTATTGTTTTTGGACTCCCCTGGGTCAAATGTGGAGGTCAATATGGCTAAAATAAGAAGTGGCATTTGCACAATCAAAAGGAAATTTAGTTTGCAAATTGGTCTTGCTACATTGCCTGATGAACTTGGGATACATATTAAGTCAAGGGTCAAAATTAATGTTTCCACAGAACCAGATGGTACAATGGACTTTGTTTAAATGGCAATGTCTAGTCATATGCACAGACCGGCTTGTGGGGCATTAGTGTTTACCAAACACGACTGTTTTTGTTTTTATTTTAAATTTCATTTGAGGGTGGTTTAACATGCGGTCAAGTTAAAACCCCCTTGCCATCCAATCTTAGATTTGGCAGTGATGTTAAAGCAGATACAGCATAGAAGACTTTTTAAAAAGTGGTTTTTTTTTTTTTTATTGCCTTAATGAACCTGTTTTGAGAGCTTAAGAAAGTGGTACAAAATAAATCAAGGAAGCATAACTAGCAGTATAAGAATGATAAGTAAACAGAAATTATGATAACACTAACAGCATTTTAAAAAACTAACAATTTATGTAAAAGTGAAATTCAAACCAATCAGGTACAACAACAGGTTAAGTCAAAATGTATTTCTGCTAACCAAATATCTAGAGTTTCTGGAAAGGTGTTTTGGGGGTTTTTTGTTGTTGTTTTTTTTTTGGGGGGAGGGTTGTTTAAATTGAGATTTTGTGTCAACTTTTTAAATATAAATTTTTGTTTTCAGGTGTAACAAGTCAAGTAAACATTGCTGGCTGCCCACTCCAAGGAATAACTGCTACAGCAACCTCAGGAACTACCAGCATCGTACAATGGACTGAACCTACAGCAACAGATAACACAGGACGAACAATTACAAACATCCAAAGGACTCATCAGCCAGGGCAGATATTCATTATTGGTCAACCTACTCAAGTTACCTACACTTTTATAGCAGACTCTGGTGCCCGGGGTACCTGCTCCTTCACTGTCATTGTCAATCGTAAGTGTAGCAAAAGGAATAAAGTCTGTGCTTGTATAAACAACTAAGCTCACATGCAACTGGCAAAGCACAATCAATTAAATGCCTTTTTTTTCTTTTCTTTTTTTATGCAATTAGCCCATCACAAGGCCCAAAGGCCACTCGAGGTGTGGGCTACTTTTTGAATGAGTACAAACCTGCCTCATTGTGCAGAAACAAGACTGGGCGAGATGTAAACGCAAGCCCCTTCACAGCACAGCTAAGAACAGGGAGGGGTAATCCGTTGGGAGACAAACTTAACTGCCACGTGCCCTATTAATAATGCAAATAATGAAGGACAAGAAATTGATGGTTGACGCAGGCAGGGTGCACACACACACAACCTCTTGCATATTATTGAAAGTGTTGAGTGAGGGGCTGATACACCAATGTGCTTTGGAAAACCACTGTGGTCATGTGACTGCCTTTTGGGTGATCACATGATAGCAGATCATCATAGACGGCATGAAGGCCATATCCGGTGTCTCAGTTGAGGGATGGTTGTAGTGTCTTGGTTTTGACGGCTTCGCGTATCTTCATCTTCCAGAACTGATCCTCCATGGCAATAACTTGGACATTTTCCAAGCTGATGGAGTGCGGTTGGTATTTGATGTGTTTGCCAACCGCTGTTAGACATGCTAGAGCAAGTTCGATCAAGGACCACTGGTTAACTAGTGGTTGGTTTGTGACGTACGTAGTGCATTCGCACTGAAGTTGAAGTGCGAACGACTCTAGTCATGTCACGTCAACGCGACCATGAGAAAACGGCGAAATCAGCATTATCACTTTCCTGATAACTGGTCCCCTCTGCATTATGCTTATGAAACGGCTATTGGTAACCAGCGATGCGACCAACCTCGATTGGCTGGTCGCGAATAATCCACTAGACTAGTCCAACCATCGTCAACTAGCGTGGGTTCGATCAGAGTTAGTCGACTATGGTTAGCTATGGTCCTTGATCGAACTTGCTCCTAGCTTCAGGTTGGTTTGTTCTTTAAACCTGGTGCTCAGTGTTCTGCTCGCTTGCCCACATATTTTGGGGGGCAATCAGGACAGTTGATCTTGTATTCAATTGTTGCAGTCAGGAGTCTTGTCTTTATGGTATGCGGAAAAACAATCTAATGGTGTTGATCGGCTTGTGGTACGTTCTGATGCCTTAATGTCGGAAAACGTTGGTGAGTTTTTCCGGAAAACGTTGCTTATACCCATTGGCTTTGAGGGTCGTTTGACGTGTTTATGTTCTTGGTTTCTATCTTTATCTGTTGTCACAATCTTGTCGACCCTGTCCAACAAGGACCTCACTACCGATCTTTTGTGTTCCAGGTGGTGGTTGGAATCAAAGCTTAGGTTTTGATCGGTATGGGTGGGTTTCTAGGATTTAGTGACTTTGGTGCTACCATCATCATTAACGTGGATGCAGGTGTCCAAACAAGGAGGTTTGCCGTCCTGTTCAGGTTCAGTGGTGAACTTGACGTATGGGACTATACTGTTAATATGTGTTGTGAACTCATCAATGTAGTGTTCATGTATTAGGACAAAAGTACCGTCATTGATTCCAAAAAGGTATCTAAAATCATCTGATCATCATGATGGAATCCAATATTAGTTCGCAGGCTTCTACATGTAAATACCTACACATAACGATGAATGCACACAAAACATACACGGAAAGATAAGTAGTTAAGAATTGCTTCTGTGAATGAATTTTGACGTATAATGCACAAAACACTTGTTTCACTCAGGGGTATAAATGGGTACCTGTGAGGGTAGAGGTTGATTTTGTGTTTGAAAATGCCTTTGGAGCACCACAGCAGCCCTGGCTGTATACTCCCCAAAGAGTGAAAGATTACAGGAATGTTATTGGCCCAATGACTAAGGCACCAATGTACAGTGCAAATGATACGTTATTGTAAAATGCGCTATATAAGAACCAGTTATTATTATTTTATCATGCACATTGTTTGTATATGGCTGCTGGTAATGTGAGATGTTGTAAGGTCTCGATAATAACTCATTTGTTTCTTTAAACCGACTATGCCTAATTGTTCCCAGGATTTTTGTTCAGTGTCTCAAATGAAAGTTTGTGACCTCCTCAAGTACAGGAAAGTTAACTATCTAATATTTAGAATTTTGCCTACCATCAGTTAGGCAAAATATTGGGTGATTCATCATTAAGAGCAATTTAACAGAAACTATTCAATGTTCCTAGTATGAAACTGTCAAACATTATTGGCCTCTTGGTCCGTGTTGTGTTGAGTTCTAACCTACTTTTGGATGATTTTCTTAAGATGAAAAGACTGATCCAGTAAAGCTTATGAATGTGTCCTGGGATAACCAATACAAAACTTTGCAAGAAATAGTTTTATAGAAATTGTTTTGTGGAAAATTATTTGATTGTGAATTTTTCATCCTGAGAGTTGTGGTCAAGGGGTCAAGTAAAAAACCACCTAGCCATCAAATCTTAGATTGGGCAACGACGTTAAAGAATATACAGCATGGTTGACTTCTAAATTTTTTTATTTTATTTATGTTTCTGTCTTTACCGTGAGGACCCTGTATTATGAGAATGATAATTAAGTGCAAATTATAATAATAGCATTGAAAAACCTAACAATTTATGAGGGGTGAATATGTACAAAAGTAAAATTTAGTTCAATTAGGTATAATAACAGGTCAATTCAAAATATTTCTGCTACCCAAATATCTAGAGTTTTGTTAAAGCTTTTTTTTAAACTTAAATTAACATTTTGTTACAACTGCTATCATTTTTTGTTTTCCGATCAGTTGTAACAAGTCAAGTAAATATTGCTGGCTGCCCAGTCCAAGGAATAACTGCTACAGCAACCTCAGGAACTACCAGCATCGTACGATGGACTGAACCTACAGCAACAGATAGCACAGGACAAACAATTACAAACATCCAAAGGACTCATCAGCCAGGGCAGATATTCACTATTGGTCAACCTACTCAAGTTACCTACACTTTTAGAGCAAACTCTGGTGCCCAGGGTACCTGCTCCTTCACTGTCACTGTCACCAGTAAGAATATGTCTATTCCAGATGATCCTAAAACTTTGTTATAAAAAAGGGAGTAGAACTTGATTGGCTTTGTTTATTGAATTTAATCACTTGGTATCATCACTTGCATAATTATTTGCTTCTGTAGTTTTAGTGATGGCTATACATGAGCACGTAATAACAGGTCTTCCCTCTCCGACGCCCAGGCACAGACTGCGAACCACACTGCATTTTCGCGTCACGTGCTTAGCAAACGGCCAAAGTTCAGGCAGTGATCACGCAGCAAACACAGGACTAGTTCATGTCCAGCCCTTGCTCACTACAATGTTTTAGAATCCTAAGCCATACTGTTGTTGTTGTGAATTGTTTAAGTGAATCCGTAATTAATTAGAATGGATATGCAACAAAACTAAAAGCTAGGAAAGGGTTTGCTCCTATAAAAGTTTTTGATTGGTCTTATATGCACTGTATACTCGGTACTTCCCGAGTCCTGCAGGGAAAAAAAAACAAGCTATTCGAATGGGATTTGAACCGAAGACCCCTGCATTCTAAAGCGGATGTCTAAACTACAAGACCCTGATTCATACCTGGTGATGAAAGGTCAGTTTGAATCATTTAGCAGTGAGTACCAAAAACAATTCACGCATTTGGACGTGCCTCAAATAGTGGATATGGAACTGTGTCAACCTGTATTAGCCATTTCATTGTTGGTAGGTCAGTTTGAATCATTTAGCAGTGAGTACCAAAAACATTTTAAATTATGTTCTAAATGCATCAGTGGTTTTATTTCATCAACTAAAATGATTTGGAATGGTTGGAGAAAAAAAAGTGGTAAAATTTTTTCGATTAATTATCTTATTGTATAGTGCTTATCATACATCCCTGTAAGGCAATTAAGCCGATCTCTAAACCCAAAACTTACTTTGTACTAACTTGATATCGGAACCAATCATCCAGGGATCCCAGCTGAATTGTTGTCATGTGCAAAACAAAATTGTCCCCACCACTCAACTCTTTTATTTGATTTGCAAAATCGCAACTCACGCATTTGGACATGTCTCAGATAGTGGATATGGAGCTGTGTCAACCTGCAAGCCATTTCATTGTTGGTAGATAACAAACCATAAAATATAATGGACGGGAAATAAATTAAACATTTACGAATCATACTGAACTTATCGGTAGTTTTCAAATTTGTTTCTCACAGCAGGTGGTGGTGGAGACACCATTAATCCAATCATACAGTGTCCAAGTCCTGTGGTTGCATATGTAGCAGGAGGAGTGACAACTACCCCGGTAACATGGACTCCCGCTACTGCCACCGATAACTCTGGGATACAACCTACATTGACAAGCAGTCATAATCTTAACTCGGTCTTTACACTAGGATTTACTTCAGTGACATACACTGCTACTGACCAAAGTGGCAACCAGGCAGTCTGTACATTCACCGTCGAAGTAAAGGGTGAGTTCATCAGCCACGCCACTAACCTAAGTATGGTGCTCCACAGCCAAAATTCCGTGTTTGGAGAAAGTTGCAGTTGGAGTTGAACTATTTTTCAAACTGCTGTTTTGGAGACTGCTTAGTATTTTTTATTTTTTTTTTTGAAATACCTAAATAAAGCTGACTTCTTCATCCATACAGAACTGTCAATGTGTTTTCAATCCTACAACTGTTTCGATGAGTTATCAGTTCCTAAACACGTACATCATTTTGTGAAAATGAAAAAACAAGACGTGCACGCAGAATGTTGTGTACACATCCATGCTTCGTGAACGCAAAGGTCAACCGATACGTCACTTCGTGGAAACATAGAAGTCGTACTACATGTGTTTGGCACCTTGCCGGCACTGTTTGTTTCAATGGATAAAGCTGCGTATTATGATGCGTCACTTCGTGGAAACTCAAAATGGCAAACCTAGTGATACATCGGTCATTCTTATTAGTGTAGTTACAAAACTATTACATGTTAGGTCCTGAAACTTGCTGAAACAGTGGTGAGTATATCAATAATTTGTACAAAAACGTTTTTTTTGCAAAATTTTGTGATTTTTTACCCAACTGGTTCGTGGCACGACTGAGGAGTTATTATTTTATTTAGTGCCTAAGAGTGCCATTAACACAATTTGTCTTCTTTTTTTTTTTTTGTTTTTTTTAGTCAGCCATAGTTAGTCCTAATCCCATAGTAAAAAGGTTTTGTAAGAAAGCTCCTTAAAGGGTGTCCTCAACATTGGTAAGAAAATATAAATTATAAAAATATATCGAAAACATAAATTTCACAGATTACACATACCTTACAGGGTATAAAGATGGTCATGGTGAAAAACTTCCTTTGAAATATTTTTCCTTGAAATGCTGTAGTTTTTGAGAAATGAGTAAAACAATTAGTTTTGATCTCACGAGTTAAAAACCCCACGTTTTAAAAAAGTGAAAACAACTCGCAACTCCTTTGACCAATTGAGCTTAAACTTTCACAGGTTTTTTTTTTTTTTTTTCATGTACATTGGATCATATAGTAGTCTTTGACGATAACCAATGTTGTCCACATGCTTTATGGTTAACAGGCTATTTTTGTCCGTTTGCTGATTCAATTTAAATGTTTTTTGTTGAATTAAAGGAAACATTTGAATCTAGCGATTTGTTTTTCATACAATTAATGAAAGAGTGCTATTTCAATATCAGACTATTGGTTATTTTTTCCTGATGCTCTCATCCCTTGAGTGCACCACTGCACCGTAGATTCTTTATTTTGATTAGGCTGTCAAAGAAAATAATAAGGGATGTACATGCACTCTTTAAAGAACAAAAAAATGTTTTGACAACTTTATATTGATTGGTTGTGATCAACAACAACAGAACAGACAACAGAATAAAATTCAAAATACTGGTCATTGTTTACAAATGCCTAAATGGTCTCTCTGCCCACCATACCTCACTTCATTATTGTCACTCTATGCTCCTGTACGCACTGGATTGCACTCCTCAACTGACCCAACTAGACTAGCGGTACACACAATTCACCCTCGCACTCTTAAATCAGCTGCTGACCGGTCATTTTCATTTGCTGCCCCCCCCCCAACTTTGAAACACTTTGCCTGCTTCTCTACGTTCTGCTACATCATTTCACACTTTCAATAAAGGACTCAAAACGCATCTTTACACACAGTGATTTTTATTTATATTTATAGTTACTTTGCATCTTCACAACCGCCGTGATCTAGATGGAATGGCGGTATATAAATACCCTTTTGTATGTATGTATGTTGATGAAGCTGACGTTATTCTGTTGATGTTTTGTGTGAACTAGTTGATACAATGAAGCCAGTCGTGAGCAACTGTCCAACAAGTGGCATTACAGGTGTGTTGCCTGTTGGGTCTTCAGCTGTTAGTATCCAATGGTTGGAGCCCACTGCGACTGACAACAGTCAATTACAAGTGCAGGTAGAAAAGTCACACTCTCCTGGTAACTTGTTCAACCTGGGAACCCATCAAGTTGTCTACACATTCAGAGACAGTGTTAACAATGTTGAAGAGTGTAGATTCATGGTCACGGTTACAGGTAAGTAAGGACTAACTTGAAGAAGCATAAATAAAATTTGACATTCATGGTGTAACCATCACTTATACTCACGTTCAATATAATTAAATGAGGGAATGAAAGAGTGGTGACACCGGATGACGTGAATACACGCAAAGTTTGCCCGGTCATTCATCTACGGAGTGTGCGCAGACCATACACATGCCGTCTAACGCTTCATTTCATCCACACAAGGACAAACAAAATCTTGATTTTACTCGCATTTTGTGACCATTGAGAGGCGATTTTTGTGTAATCCCTGATTGTAGACCTTTGTCCTTTTGTTCCAAGAAGGGGATTACAAGGCATCGAGAAAAAAGATTCTGGCAATTCCGCCAAAAGAATCCCGCCAGAGAACGGAACAAAAAAATAATCCCGGCAGGAACTGGTTAAACGGCCGTTTAAAACCGGCAGGTTCGTTGCCATGTGATAAAGGACCAAGCTGTGTTCGAAGGCGAGGTCCTTTATCACAGGGCCACAAACCTGCAAGGTTTTAAACGGCCGTTTAAGACCTGAGGCACTACTCTTTTTATTCCCGTTCATAAATGCCCTTTTTGTTAAAGAGGTAATAATGTAGGAAATCTGTGGAACAGGTCTGTTTTTTTGTTGTTTATTTTTCAATTTCTTTCACGTCCTCTGGCTCCATTTTGCGCTACGCGTAAATTAGCACCCTCGTTAGTGTAATTGCTGACTGGTTATAAACACTCTAGGCCATGTCTCTATCAGCCGTTTAAACACCCCCATGTGACATGCTCTCGACCAATCAGAATTGATAAACTGTCTGGGGTATTTATGAATGGAGGAGAAAATAAAAAATGGTGTGGTACTCGTATACTAGTTTATCTTTATTATTATTGTGTTCTCAAGGAATCTGACAGGCCGAGTATGAGTTACATATAATGTGTAGACATCGGTACAAAACATGTCCAAACAATTTTTCATGTGGTTAAATGTCCTCAAATGAAGTAGATCACCTGTGCAGATGTCAGCTCTCAAACCAATTTCAGGTTAAAATGTGAAAGGTTTTTAAGTTGTCATGTTGTAAAATACACAATATCAATGTCATTAGAGTGTTTGTTAGTGGAATTGAGTTGTATAGGTCAGTGTTAGCAAGACATGGAATTAGTTTATTTTCCATGGGATTACTTTTTGTTAATGATTTGTTAATTTATTTGTGTTTTTAGCATCAGGTGGAACTGGAACGCCATGTGACAGCAATCCGTGCCCAGCAAACCTGAAATGCTACTTTTCTTCTAATGCCTATATTTGCCGAAATGGTAAGGGAACACAGTTTTTATTAAGAGAATAAAGAAAGAGTGGTACCGTAATCCAGGTCTTCAACAGCCGTTTAAAACCGACAGGGTTGTGGCCGTGTGATAAAGGACTGAGCCGAAGGCGAGGGCCTTTATCACATGGCCACGACCCTGCAAGGTTTTAAACGGCCGTTGAAGACCAAGATACTACTCTTTTATTCCCATTCATTTTTTGTCAAAAAAGGGTAATAATGTAGAAAAATCCCTGAAACTTTTTTTTTTTCAATTCCTGTCACGCCCTCATTTCGCTAAGCGTTAAATTGCATGCAGCGCTCAACATTTGTGCGTACTAATAGACAAGGAGTACCGGTGATATGTATTGACTGCGCTACGCATAAATGTGCCCGCGTAAATACAATTTCTGACTGGTTTTAAACACTCTTGGCCATGTCTCTATCAGCCAGCCGTTTAAACACCCCATGTGACATGCTCTCAACCAATCAGAATGGATAAACTGTCTTGGGTATTTATGAATCAAGTTTTAAAACAATTTCTTTATTAAGAAAAGTCTTGTTTCTTAAACAATCATGATGAAACAGGAAGACTGTGTACCAAATTTATAAAGCTCTTCCATTATTAAATATACATTACTCACACCTTGGATTAATATTGATTAATATCGATATTAATATCGATTAATTACAACTATTTGATTGACAGTTTTTTTTTAAGTTAAGCTTTCTTTTACTAAACTTGGAATTAGTACTGATTGTTCTAAGAATTTTTTTTTCTTACAAAGATCCATTTTCAATAACATGTTCCCAAACACTAGGGTCTAAATCGTAGATGACCATGCACAAGATATGTCATTAACATTAACTAAGAATTTTACCCAAAATATGAGCACCAGGTTTATTGGTACATAAAAAAAATAGAGGATAGAAATTTACTTATGTATAACATCTTTAATCAAACTTTATATAACTCCTCACCCAGAAGTATTGTTTTGTAAGAAAGGACTTCAACTTGTTATCAGACTCAAAAGAAATGGGAAACAAAATTCTTGGCATGTTTTAATACTCACTTGTTTTTGAAGAATGTAAGCCCAAGTCAATATTTGGCAATATTTGTTCATTTCATGAAGTGATTAACACCTGTCTTTTATTCACTGTAGCGCGAAGGCGAAGAGGTGTTGATTCAGAAGATGCTTTTGAGTGTAAGTAGTCAATGTGCCTTAAAGATAAAATATTTGTTTAGTTTCCATTTTTTGAATTCGTATGGCTTAATATCGTTTGTGTTTTACCCATACACCGATGTGTGTTAAGCACTCTATACTCAGTACTTTCCCCGAGTCCTGTGGAAAAAAAATCCACAGGCATATTCCTCCGGTGGGATTCGAACCCACAAACTTTGCCATTCTAGAGCAGATGTCTTACCAACTAGACCACCAAGATTGCCCAGCAGCTAGAGGCAGTTCGAATCCTATATGGCTTCAGTTGGAATACATGAATTCATCAAACTTGGGCCAAAACGAGATTTTTTTATTTTAATTTTTTTTTATTTGGATAAGGAGCAAATTAAAAATTAATTTAAAAAGAAAAGATTGAATTCTAATAACAAAAAAGGAAACCTGCTAACAAGAACAGACGATAGCAAAACAAATTGAAATAGGGGACTTGTTTAAAATATCAATAAAAAATAATAATTGGGCTATGTATAAAAGGAGTGGTTTTAGTTTGGCTTTGTGAATTTTAGACAATGTGCAACTCTTCAAGTTGACAGACTGTAAGTTCAAAAAAATTTTAATGGCCTCAGGTTTGGACCCTAGCAGAGTCTTTCTCAAAGGGTAATGGGAGACTTTTGAGACGATGACGGGCGTCCCACAGACCGGTCCTTTTCCATTGTTCTCAGCGATGAAAACAATGGAAAAGGACCGGTCTGTGGGACGCCTGCTATCATCTCAAAAGTCTCCCATTGACTTGAAGTTCCTCATAATTATTACTGAAGACAAGTTGGTTTTCAGAGTCACAGATCTGCTGCACTCAACCACATTATCACTAGTTGATTGAAGTTGGACGAGGCTAGCTTTGTGCCACGGTTGCAGTCATTTTGTTTTGCTCCCTTTCCAATCCAACCAAGGTACTAAAACAGTGTTTAGATTGCCTTTGTGTACATTGGAGGTAAGGTAATGAGAGACTTTATGTTTCATTCACAGCTTGTCCGTGTGAGAATGGAGGGGAATGTATTGATGATGATTACTATGCACCATCTGCTCTGTGTACCTGCCCACCTGGCTTCACTGGTATCCTCTGTGAACAAGGTAAAGCACACCTTCTCATTTTTGCATCCTTGTGGAGACCTCTATTGATCTTTCCTTTGTCCCTGTACTTAATATTTTCTCAAAGACTTTGTACACAAATTTCCTTGTGGAGCATCCCTCTCTTTAGAATTCCCCTGTGGAGACCAATTGTTCTTGCACTTCCCCTTTTGTTATAGGACTCCACAAGGGAGCGAATTCGAGCACACATTTTCTAACACTGTGATTTTTCAAGAATTGCTTCACAAGGATTGAACCGCCCTGTCTGTGCCTTAAAGTTTTCGGGAGAAAAGTGGCTCTCAGTCATCAAGAGAAAGGGAGATAAGCGTGTCACGGCCGAGAGGCCTAGTGCACCGGAGTCTAGTTCTGGTGGTCAAGTCATCGGGGTGTGGGTTCGAAACCCGATCATGACACTTGTGTCCTTGAGCAAGATGCTTTACTATAATTACTTCTCTTCACCCAGGGGTGTAAATGGGTACCTGCGAGGGTAGAGGTTAATATTGTGTTTGAAAAAGCCTCTGGAGCGCCACGGCAGCTCAGGGCTGTATATTCCCCGAGACCTGAGAAAGATTATGGGAATGTTATTGGCCCAATGACCAAGGCACTACTGTAAAATTGAGACGTTATTGTGAACTGCGCTGTATAAGAACTGGTTATTATTATTATTATTATAAGGAAGTAGCACTTGGTTTAAGGACCATTATCTCCCCCCCCCCACCTATCTCCGACACACCCCCACCAAAGAGAAAGAGAACCGTCCCCCTTTTTTCCCCACCGAACATAAAGCCCATCGTGATAATATGAATGAAATCGTGGAGTTCCTGTTCCTTTTGGTTCAAGTACTCATTTGAAGCGTCTCTAAAAGTAGACACATTTTTGGGAAACAGTAAACCAAAGATTTCTTATTGCAGTTTTGTTCTTCCATTGTTCATGCTTTATCTCTTTTCAAACTGAGGATGTTTTAGTTTTTTCACAATGTTCCAATTCCTCAGCGCCTGCGGAATTACATACTCACACAGACCTACCCCTTATAACTCATTAGAGAAAATACAAATCAGATGTAACCAGTGGTTTTCATACCTAATTACAGCCTTTACCCGTAAAAGAGAAGTGTTTCTTCAGAATAAAATATAAAGGCACTGTACATGATCCGTAAGGATCAACAACATAATTGTTCACTTTCTGTCTGAAATCTTACTGTTTTATGAAGTTCATACTAGAATCAATTTTTTTCTGTGAAACATTTCCCTCTGAAATGCTGTCATTTGAGAAAATTGTATCTGAAAACCTTTTAAAAAAAAACGCAACAGCTAATTTTGGTTGTTACACCCGAATTTAAGGACGATGTGTTCACATGCTTAAAAGTGTACGCAGTTTTTCATTTATTTTCTCCCGAGTCAGACGTTGGATTGAACCCAAATTTTCACAGGTTTGTTTTTTCATGTATGTGATGAATCAGACAAAGTAAGAACACTGCACTATCAGCTTTACCAATCCTGTATAGTGCCTTAAAGTTAAGAATATCAATTGAGGTTTACTGTATTTCGATGGTCCACGGAAGATTTGGCCAGTGTAAGTTCAAGTCCAAACTAAGTATCTTAATTATATTTTCTCAGTAGCCTTGATTGACGTATGCAGTCCCAACCCATGTCTTAATAATGGTACCTGTGTTGAGACAGTTGGTTACAACCACATGCAAACAGAGCTCTATTTCTGCCTGTGTGCCCCAGGATGGGATGGCCCGAATTGTCTCCATGGTAAGTACACAAATATTACAACCCAAACTTCTCATTGAGATGTTCTATTCAGAGGTTTCAGCACCAGACAAAGTAGGTCTTTTTGGGGGGTATGGTTTGGTGGATGGTCCATATTGTATACAGTGTGTACACCATTGCTCCCCCCCGCCCAATCCCCAAAGAAAAGAAAACACTGAAATTGAGTTTTTAATACATTACATTTGTTTTATATCACTATCTTCTTTTGTTGTAAAACTAGACTTTGCAAATTTTAGAGTCTGTTTTTGGTTTTGGATTAATGGGATGTTATCATCTTGTCATTCACATTAGCTGTTGATGAGGATTTGCTGGCCCCTACCAGTGAGCTGGATCTCATCTACAACCAAGGCCTCCAGAGAACAGAATGGTTCATGGGAGCATTGACTGCACTGGTGGTTGTTCTGTTCCTGGTGTTTGCTGTCACCATATGCTATTTAGCCAAGCACCAAACCCTTCAAGCCAATAAACCAGATGATAAAGTAGCCATCATTCGATAGGGATCCATCATGCTGGTACATCTGGATCCTCATAGGCTTTTATTTTAACGCAGTCATAACTACTTATAATAATGCATAGTGCCACATATTATTCAGTCATTAATTTTCTACCTTAAATTATTCTACAATAGTGTTTTAGTCTACTTAAATGTTATTTGTACAATGCTTTTTTTTTTTTTTTCTACAACTATTGTTGTCATACATACTGAAAATTATTTGCTACTTGAGCAAACTAGTACACCTGACGCCTCTAGGGAACTATTGTCATTCATCCACGATTAAAGTAACGCTTGAATTAATACAACAAACATGGCAAAGCTATGTCTTTTACCCGCTTTTGGCTGTATCATAGAAATAAACTAGAGAACCAGGACTTCCCATACCGCCCCGTGTAACCGCATTGTTCCTTATGGCGTATCAAATAGTCTACCCGCGGAAAGCCTGACATTTGCCGAAATCGAACGGCAGACAGCACTTTAAAATGCCGCAGAACAGAGTACAGTGGCTTCAAACTGAAATTTCGAAAAATTAACAATAATTTATATTGCATGCGTTTTAGATCTTAGTTTTCTTCCATACAACTGAATATATACAAAATATGTGAGTTTTTTTTTAAGGGGGGGGGCGTCAACCCACAACTTTTTTATGTCAATTTGCATCTCAGGTATAACGAACAATCAATTGTAGTTTTGCTTCACACCGGTGTTTAGTTATAAATAACTGTTTTTAGTCACCCCTCAACAAATGTCAATCAGTCAATCAATTGGTTGAGAATCATACACACTTCTGCATTCTTCAGCAGATTTCCTTACCACTAGACCAATGAGCTTACTGAGTGACAATAAGCCAGAAAATGCTCAAGTGTGCGGCAGAACTTAAATGAAAGTTTTTTTTCTTTACATCTTTCAACAAATATTTTCCTCGGGGAAAAACAAGTGATCAGTAAGGCTGTATCTTAACCATTATGAGAGAGACTTTGATATTAACTTACCTCTGTTTGAATAATATATATCATGATAATTTAGCTCTTCAATTATTAAAGGCGCAAGCTCGTCTAAAACAAATAGCCGTTGGGTATTTCTCGCGATGAACATGGTATTTGAACTCTCCGTGCCACGAAAATGGCCGTTGGGCCATGTTGACGAGCCTGCCCCTTTAAGCTTATCCAAGCTGTTCCTGCTAAATCAGGACAAAGTTGATAGAAAATTATACAAAATTGTGAGCGATCTGGTCGTCAGCTTTCAATTGATTATTTCAATGTATTCCCAATCCATACAGATGGATCAAATGAGTTGTTAACTTTATCTTGGCTATAAAGAAATCTGAAGGAAAAAATTATTGCTTAGCAAATTTTACTCTCTAAGCAAGAATTAGCAGAGAACCAGTCACAAATAAACATAGCATGAGATGCAGGATGGTAACTGGTCTCTGCTTAGCGGAACTTTTTTGTGTGTGTAGGTGTATTGACTTTGAAACTAAAACTAATACAAAGTTTTATACTATATGTGCAAGCTCTTTATGTTTTGAATTTCTTTTGAGTTGCTTTCATTTTGTAATCTAGTCAAAGTTGACATAATTTACTAGTTTCCAGTTATTAATTCTGATATTTTAACAGAAAATTTGTCTGTTTTGAAATTGTTTTTTAGTAAAATAGGCTGTTCGTAAGTGGTGCCACAAAGTCAGCAATTTTTAGTACTCTTTGATATTTTTAATAAAATAGCTTTTTCATTACCTAAATATTTGAAGTCTACACAATTTTTTGTACATAAAGGCAATGGTCCATCATCTGTTACAACGTATTTTTAGAACTATTTTGTGGGTGTTCTCACAAACTCAGTCAGAACTGACTGGTTATTGCACCAAAACATTCTCCCAACCTCATTGTGGAAAGTCCAATTACAGAAAAGAATAAAAACGGACTCAAAAAGAGATTTGAAAACTCTTTCAGACCTTATCAATAACTCATGTTCACCCTCCTGCCAAGGTTTGTCTGATACTATCGCAATTTTATCTGAACTGGTGAAACTAGCAATAATTTTAGCTGGTTAGGTTTCAACCTAAAAAGGAGTTTCTTTTTTATTTGTTTACTTACTGAAAATAGGCCTACTGTTTTTGTAAAGACAGGAGGAGTGCAAAAGAAGTGTTTGTGAACAGTAATGTGTTTATTATTATTATTATTCAACACCATCTTGCATTGCCTGTTTGATTTGACATTCTATGGTCATTACCTGCAGGGGTTTATAATCTTAGGTTGGAATGAGAACAAAAAAATCAATAAGCAGTATATAATTAATACCAAACTACAGTTTATTCCCAACATCACAGTAAGAGAAGCGAAAGAGATTAACAAACATTTCAAACTTATTCCAGCAAAAAAAAATACATCACATAAAGGTTCAAAATGCACCAGAGAGCATCTACACATCGCAGTACGGATGTACGCCCTTAGATTATGAGAAGCTGTCGTGCCAGTCAGGCTAACTACCAACTTCCCCTTTTCTTTTTCTAACCGATCACCAAGGCTCGCTATAAATCTCTGGGTTCTCTACGCCGTCCAAGTTGGCAATGATCGTGGCCTCCTGGGCTAAAAAAAAAAATTTAAATTAAAATTAAAAAAAAAAAACAGTGAAAATGTCAGCTCATTTCGTTGTTTCATTTGCGAGAAAACGGTAAAAATACACTCAGCATTTTTTTACGCCTTCTTATAGGCAGAATTTTTGTCTCACAGAGACGAAAACTTATTTGGATTTTATTTCATTTGTTATTTAAAAAAAAAAAAAAAATAACACTTGAGGCAGAAATATTTCAAAGAAGGTTTTGTACCTTCATTGCCGTATAATACGCGTATTATAGCAGTTGAGTAACTGGGTTACTACGAGTGCCTGCCTGTCTAATCACAGTTTGACAAACAAAGAAGGCACCCTATGTGACTTGACCGCAAGCGCACGCGTGAACAACATCTGGGTGAGAGTTCACCTTTTCCGTGCACAGCCACAGACCTGCTATGATCATGACGACATAGCCCCTTTGACCACTATCGTAGGAAACTTTCCGTCACGGAAAGTAAAGATAAAATAGCATAAGATAATATTTTTTCAATATTTAATCTTACCATTTAAAGACAAAGCAATGGAGTGGTAACCGTATAAAACACAACCTCTTAGCGGCGCTGACGAACGTGCATAAAGTCCCCAAATTCCACTTGTCCCGCTAACACAGCACATTCTTTCATATCTTGGGCACTCATCCACTCTGTTGCTGATATTCTGAGAATTGTTTTGTGTGTAAACTTCAAATATATATCAACATGTGTTAAGAGGCTATATCTGAAATGAGACATTGAAAAATGGTAGACTCTTTGTCAGTATATTTTGCTTTCAACAAGAAGGGATTCAATATCCAAGAGGATCAAGCCCTCTATTAATCACACTTGTCTACCACACAATGACGGAGATGGAATTCGGCCCAGATAGGCACAGCAAGCCTTTAAGTGGCATGCATTGTGACAAGTCTTCCCTTCTGCCAACATGAGGATGCCACGCTTCAGTGAATCCCTTCTTCTCTTAGGTTCACATTTCTCTGTGGGTTCACTGGGTGAATTAAAGATCTTGCTTTCCGTGTTGGTTGTTCTTGATGTACTTTAGTAAGTAGTACATGATGAACGGGTTGGCCTCGTCGTCTGCAGCCTGATTCATCTGGAACTCTTTTAATCTGCGTCCTGATTTCCATCGACCCTGGCCCTCTCTTCCCTTCCCCCTGTATTGAGAAATCGATTACCAGTTTGCACTCAGTGTAGTCTTGCTGTGCCAAGATGAAGACGCTACATGCAGTATGCGTTATACTTGTGGTGTGTCTTCTGCCAACGCCCATATTGAGTCAGGGTAAGTACACCATCACAATCATGCTTGTGTTCTGCCGCTTTATTTTGGCGGTAGATTTCCTCTATAATAATAGCTTTGATATACCTGTTGACCGGCGTGAAATCAATGCTTGTAAAAAAAAATTATATAAACTTATACATAAATGATGTTCAGAGTTCATGTTTTCGTTTCATGTTTAGCAAGACAGTTGCTGTGCTTAATTTACATAAGGCCTATTATGAACACGAGGCTTATGAAATATTATGTAAACCTCGTATTTAGGACTAACTGGAGGTCCATC
Source organism: Marthasterias glacialis (assembly GCA_911728455.2). Classification (NCBI taxonomy): domain Eukaryota; kingdom Metazoa; phylum Echinodermata; class Asteroidea; order Forcipulatida; family Asteriidae; genus Marthasterias; species Marthasterias glacialis. The sequence goes on along the minus strand of OU452222.1, from coordinate 20,112,143 downwards.
ATGAAATCCACACGACGGATTTTTTTTTCAATGCAAATGATTTCCATTTATTAACTCCAAACGAGCATATAAGTTTATAACTTCGCCATTGTGAGTCATGTTGTCGTTTGGTGGTGTTGGAGTGTTTGTATTTCTTTCTTTTTAATTTCATTATTTTAATATAACTGTTAAAACTTGATTGATAGTTTTACCCAGTTTTGCCTATTTCTTTGAAATAACTGAAGTTCTGAAATCTACCTTTTGTGACTTCACGGACAAAATCTGAGTAAAATCTCTTTGGTATAAAAAAAATGGCACTTGAACCAATCATCCTGTAAAGCATTACCGTCTGAATTGTAAACATAAATGATATTACAAAACACGTTTGTTTGTTTTATAAGTTTATGTTTTTTTAATAACTGTTAAACCTTAGTTGATAGTTTTGCCTATTCCTTTGAAATAACTGAAGTTGAAAGGTATTTGAAATCTACTTTTAGTGACTTCACAGAGAAATTTAATTTTAATCGCGACTTTTCTTTGGTATAAAAAAACTTCGTACTGTGAAATATTTTCGTCTGAATTGTAGGCCTAAGTAATATTAAAACATGTATAAATCCAATCGTCAAAGGAAATATCCAATATGGCTTCTACCAAACAACCAAACAGTCACAACACACAGAGTTGTTTTAGTGTTTCTTTGGTTTCCTCATAAATTATAACGTGTGAGTACATCCCGGCAAAAAATTCCTGGAACTTATTACAATGTATTTATGTGTGTGAGCAAAAAACATAGCACGGAGCTGTTCAATTAGCAATTCCCTGGAATTCCGGCTGTAGTGAAAATTTCACTCTCTCGCCTGAGTGGTGTCAGTTTGGCTCATTTTGAGGGTGAAACTCACTGTTCATCACCCTTATTGAGTGAAATTGGAGCGAACTTCACTCTGATTCAAGTAGAAAATACCCGTCTTTCACTTAAGAGGAGTTGTCCGCCATGGCTCTTGCGAGAGTGGTATGGCAGACAAACGGGCTATTTCACATTTAGTGCTCAGAAACTATGTTTTAACACTGAGTTCTATACATGATTTTAAAGGCTACCTATGAAATCAGCCCAGTGAGGACGAATTTAGAAACCCCTCTATACTTAAATAGGTTATAGATTCTAAATGTAACCATGTAAAGGGCAAGGTCTTTGTGATGCAAGACAAGACAGTGTTTTTAGAAGTTTATTTATTTTTTTATACAAGTTTATTTATCTTTATTTATTTTAAATCTTCAGATAACAGAATACATATGTACAAGGGTCAAGACAAAGGTTAAAAAAAACAGACCCAACTTCAAAACCTCTACTATATCAAGATAAATATTCTAAAAATATTCAAACACAAAAAAATAAAACTACTGGTTTATTGGTTGGATACGTTTCAACAAGCAACATATACATTTCATCACAATGCACGCATCCTTGATTGTTTCAAGCTAAAGTAGGCCAGCCTATAATTTTGGGGAAAAGTCAGTGTGGGTAGGACAAAATGTTCCTGGTCGTAGAGCAAGGATCTCTAGTAACGCGTTGCGCTTGACTAAAGATGGTGTATTCTAAAGTCAATCGATGGTACGTACACGGAGCGGGCGGTAACCTGAATAGTGTGACCTGAATTGGTAATGTTGGCTTTTATATTATTGAACGGGCGTTACGTAACAAGAAGACAAAGTTGACAAGAAGAAAGCACACAGTGAAGTACTCAGAGGACATTTTCCCTTAGCCCTGGAGTATAGGTGTAATCCCGTGAATTATTTTCTTGTCATTGTGAAGCAAATGACTCCTAAGTAATGGGGCTGTTAAAATTATTTTTTAGAAAGTATAGAGAAGTTATTACAACTAAACGTGTTATTCAGTGTATTTTTTTGATCATGTGGAGCGGCTTTATGGTACTCTCAAGAATCCCCAAGATTAAGACATATTATTTTTGTGATTATTAATTGTTGAAAATGGAAAGATTGTGCAAAGCATAGGTATGTTGTCATTATTTTGATTTTGGAAACACAATACGGTACATGCATTGACGGACCCAGGGTTGGGAACTTATTGTGATGTAGCCCCCCCCCCCCCCCATTGTTAAAAAGAGGGTGGAGCCTGGTAAGAACAGAATTAGATACAAACGGTATTGTATTCCCCCATCCCACGAGTTTCCCCCTCATTTCCCCCTCACTGTGCTTTGTTTTACTTTCCCTTTATTTCATTTCACCGTTGTTCTAGGGGACACTTCTAACCGATCAAAACTAGTTTCCAGTTGCATTTTTCTAAATGCTTAAGCAAGCCTTTTTATTTATTTTTTTTAGCCTTTTTAGCTTTTTTGTTATGTCATTTTTTAAAAGACAATACATGGAGGTAAAAACAAAATATTACATATCTGCGTGTAAGTAGACACTTTGATAGACACATTGATAACAGCTTATAAAATGTGTTTTTTTTTTTTTTTTTTTTTTTTTTTTTGGGGGGGGGGGTGGGCGACACATGCCCGTGTGCGCCCCCCCCCCCCCCCCCCAGTGCTGTGCCGCCATTTCTCCCTCTCTTTAAGAACAAGTGAAGCACTATGATTTATGACGTAGTCTTCAATTTGTTTAATAGTGGACTCCGTAATTTTTAAAAGAGTAGCTGACATGGTGAAATCTACAAAAAATATGGGTGGATTAAGTGGGGTGTATATCTTTCCACCGGGGTGGCCCATAAAATTATAATCATCCCCATAATTTCATGCGGTGTAAAATAAATTGAGCGGGCCCCGGATCACCGTGGTAGACTGCGTGTCATGCACCCTTTGCACGCTCCCCTTATCATTGCCGAAGGCGTTGTTGGGGGTGTTTGTTTGTTGTTTTTCTTTCTTTTTAGTGGGGAGAAAAAGCACAAACCGTTCCAATTACTCTTCTAATGCACCCGAGAGGATCGTCATCTGCACTTTTTTCAAAGGGGCCTCGGAGCGCTCACACTTGTTGGGTATCCGACCCCATTACACAAAAATACTGGGGCTTGCTCTTGAAATTCAATAAATGACCGGTCATGCGTTTTTATCATAATAAATTGAGCTCACAATAATTTGTGTAAATTCCAAAATATAGTCCCCACACTTAACAACACGGATTTACGTCATCAGTGGCCAGCAGTGCTGGCAATAATACAGAGGCCACACCCAAGTTATAGCAAACCCAGCAATAATCCCTTAAAAAGTGGAACAAAATCTCCCGCGTCCGGAAAAACACAGACCGACAACTACCTTTCAATTAATTTGTTTTATTTTTTATTTTTATTTTATTTTATATTATTATTATCATTTTGATTATTTGTTCCCAAGGCTTGAAAATGGAGTTAAAAGAATGGTTTAACCCATCTCAACAACTTCTGTCCAATTAAAAGACGTCAAAAAATGACCAGCCCCCTCTATTGGCGAGTATGGTGAAATTGGAACAAAAATGGTAGAATCTCGTCGGTACGGTACATTCAGCATGACACTGGTGTAGTTTTTTTAGTTGGGTTTTGTAACAGTTGTTAACGTAAACCCACCTTTTTATTGGTTCAGCATGGTCCAAACAACAACATACCACGCAAGTAACCACAGTGAGATGGTAAATGAGCTGTGAGATTGGTTTGGCTTGCACCTAGGAGAGTAGGTTGTACTCGGTAGCTAGTCAGTAGCACTAGCAATTATAAGTTTACTGAGTTAGCCTTGGTTTGTTTACATCTTTTCTTTCGCCGTGTGTCTTATTTTCGAGAACCAATGCCCAATAAAATAAAGAAAAACGTAATGCATCGCTAGACACAGTAACTGGGGCGCTGTACTCCTTTTTTTTTTTAAATTTTGACATTGTCGGTGGTACTAGCTAGTACGACCGACAATGTCAAAATAAAAAATAAAAAGGAGTACAGCGCCACAGTTACTGGGTCTAATGCATCGCAAGACAAAATGGGGCTACATTACATGAAAACCGTCTTTGCCGTCCTCGACCCTCTTACATGTACGTCCTGCTATATAGTACAACAATCTCCTAATTTTTGATAATTCTTTTATTGTGTGTTTTTAAACTTTTTAAATTATAACCATTTTGATTTTTTGTCAGTAAAATTTTTAATATTATTCATAACTATCTCTACATAAGGCTTGAAATGCAAATGGCCCACCTGGGACCTGCACGTAGGAACACAACCAAAATAATTTGAATGTTGGTGCAGTTTGTGCAATGTAGTTTTTAGTTTGGTCATTTTTTGTGTCATTTGATACCCAACTTTAGACCCAGTAACTGGAGCGCTGTACTCATTTTTTGTTGTTGAGATTTTGACATTCCATAAAAACGATCGCTTAACGGTAAAATCATTCAGAAACAGGAAGTAAATGAAATTATTATCTTTCTTACTTTCTAGTGACATTAGGAACGTGTCGATGCTTGAATGGAGGAATTTGTGTTCCAGATGCTGCAATGACAGGTATAAGATGTCAGTGTCAATCTGGGTATACTGGAATACTCTGTGAACAAAGTGAGTACATTTACACATTTCTTCAGTTATCGTATCCTATTATCTCCCTCATTCTTTCCTTCAAAATCACATCATTCCATCTTGTCAGTGCAACAAGGTCGTATAGCGTTTGCATGAAATAAGAGTTTTAGAATACCAAGATACTAGGTCGCATCTCGCTTAAAGGGCCTATGAAATAGGATTTTTTATTACTTGAAACAACTCTACATTCATTCTGATAAAATGATTAGTGTTTTTACACTTTTTCTGGATTTTGTGTTTTATGCAAATTGAATTTTGCATATTTATGAGCAAATGTGTGATGTCATCGGAGGCAAAGCTGCAACATCATGGTTGGTTTGTGCACAAAAATTACAGATTTTATGCCTGTTTTTCAAATGGCAACTCCACTAATATTTGGTTGTTGTCTTATTGGTGAGTGTTTAAACTTGGCAGTACATATTTCGGGGTGAACGCTGTTTTCTTTTGCAAAATTTGGGATTCTGATTTTGTACATTTTTAATGCTGCTGTGAGACTTTGTTCCTGTTATGAGTCACACAACAGAGCCCTCATGTGTCCAGTTTAAGACAGGTCATTTTTGAAAATTCAATTAGTACATTAAACCTTAATTTTAGTACAAAAAAACTATTTTTCATTTTCCTTAAACTGTCCTTAAGCATGCATATTTGATAAAAAAATGCATAAAAAAAAACTGCTCTTCATAGGCCCTTTAATATTTAACCCAGATGTACCCACAAAGTCAATGGATGCCGAGATAGGACAATGCAGGGAGCGTGTTGGTGCGAAATACGTCTTTGTAGAAGAATCTAGGTTGGGACCTTGTTGCACCAACATGACGACTTGCTCCCAACGGTCCATAATCTCATGTCCCCACTGACCACCATGTCGTTGTTCAAATAAACTCCATATGATTTTTTAGTCTTCTTCTAAGTTCACTTTGTCTTTGCTGCTGTACTTATTTCTTTTGCTCTGGTAAGCATGATGTTTACATATATTTCGTATTTTGGCCGGTCTAGTTTTCTTTTTTAACTCGCACCTTCACTAGCACTTGTTACATGTATACATATCTTCATATTACGTGTAAGAGAGCCACAGATAATAAAATAACTGACACAGCCTGAAGAGGAACTTTGTGTCACTGTACTAATTGGCATATTAATGTTAATGTGCTTCTCTTTGTAGCTCTTCTCATAGATGACAAAATCCCCCCAGTCGTCTTCAACTGTCCATCTGACTTTGAGGTTCGTCGTCAAGCCGGGGAGTCATCAGTATTTGTGACATGGGAAGAACCATACGCTACTGATAACTCTGGACAGGCGCCCTTGGTCTCGAGAAATGTGGCACCAGACTTTTACGCCAGTGGAAACTACATATTCAATGTTAGATATCGGTACACAGATCAGGCTGGATTGGTGGCAGATTGCAGATTCGCCATCACGGTTTTATACTGTAAGATAAACAATGTCATATCTGAGGCTGTGTCCGATTTGAGCGACTTCGGCTATGGCTATGGCCATTGGCTGCAACGACAACGTTGAAGAATAGGAATCCTCGGCGTTCCGGCCGTAGCCACTGCCGAAGCCATTCATTCGGACACGGTCTGATATCTGGTTCATTGAAACAAAATGATAACCCATAGGTCTGCCTAACTACAGGACTTCTTACAGACCAATAAATGTCCCAAGTTCTTGGTCTTTGTTTCCTCAGTGTGATCTGTAAACTCAAACACTTTTTTATACACAATCACATGGTGCTTCATAGGTGTTTGGCATTTCAGATCTTTCCACTCCATTTAGAAAGGATTGCGTAATAGCGATCTTATTTTGTTTTACCATCATGGGAAAGATCCCATCTTTCATGTACCAACCATTTTAAGCTTAGATATGGAGGGTGAACAGGGACAAAATTACAGCTTTATAACAAATTTTGTGCTCAGGCTTGAGTGCTTTTTGTTTTGTGTCAGCTTTGGCGACAAAAGTTGCCAGTGGTAAAGGGGGTATGAGTGCAGTCGACTAAAGTCGCCTACGGTAAGGAAAGGGTTCAAAATTGTTATGAAAAGTTTATTTTTTCTTCTATGTTCTCAGCTGAAGAAACACAACCTTTATACACGGGCTGTCCATCTGATATCAACATGAGAATCCAGACTGGTGTAAGTACCCCAGTGTACTGGATAGAGCCAGTGACAAACCCTGCTAATCAAGGATCCACCTCCATCACAAGGTCACACTCACCAGGGACTATCTTCTACGTTGGCTCCACTGTGGTCACCTACACATTTACTGATTTTACAACAGGCACAAAAACTCTGTGTACATTTGCTGTAGAAGTCAATGCAGGTCAGTGTCTATGAATGTTTTAAGTAGTATTACATCTCATGTAATGAAATGAAATTAATTGTAATGTGATTGCTAATTAATCCCACTTTGTAGAGGTTTTACTCGCTATTGTTTTATCTTGTGTGTGTCAATATATGTTTTTGTTTTTTATTTATTTTATAGATTTTTAGTTTTTTTTCTATATTTATTGATCTTCTTACAACCAGCTGGACAGGAGAGCCTCTAGACAGACACTTTGTTTATTTTCAAACAGCTACAACAAATGTTCGATGCCGCATTTGACCTCAAAGATGGCGGCGAACGCATAAGGTCTACATGCACCATGTTGAATCTGCTCTGTGCGCAGTGGTGCTTTGTTTATTTGGAGCGGGCATTTAGGTGGATGGGAAAAGTTACAACCCCTTTTTTACCTCATTTAACCCTAACGGTACCAAATCCATCAAAATCAATTGGCTGGTTTTGCTTGATTTTGATTGATCCAGTACACCACCAGATTGAAACATTTGGTTGATTTTGATGGAGTTGGTCTTTCAGCATATGAAATCCTGGTTGATTTTGATGGAGTTAGTCTTTCAGTCCTGTTTGAACCACTGGTTGATATTGATGGAGTTGGTCCTTCAGCCCTGTTGAACCACTGGTTGATTTTGATGGAGTTGGTCTTTCAGCCCTGTTGAACCACTGGTTGATTTTGATGGAGTTGGTCTTTCAGCCCTGTTGAACCGCTGGTTGGTTTTGATGGAGTGGGTCTTTCAGCCCTGTTGAACCACTGGTTGATTTTGATGGAGTTGGTCTTTCAGCCCTGTTGAACCGCTGGTTGGTTTTGATGGAGTTGGTCTTTCACCCCTTTAGAACATTTCGAAAGGATTTTTAGTATGAAGTGCACTGGTTGATTATGATTGATTCAGTATAGTTTCATATTGACTGTCCGGCAATTGATTGGTTTTGGCGGATTTGGTCTGGTTTCTAGCAAAAACACCTAGGGAGTTAGGGTTAATGAGGTAAAATAGGTGACACAATGTTGATCATTTTTGGCAACCTCTTTCAATCTGATGGTTATGACGGCTGACTGTTTTCTTTCAAATTGAGTTGCAGATTTACACATGAAAATATTTATGTTTACTTAAACATGAAAATATTAATGTTATAATTGTTTAGACACCTGCCGCTGTGAGAATGGTGGAACCTGTTTCCCTGATGCTGCAATGACAGGGATAATGTGCCAATGCCTAGCCGGCTATACAGGGACTCTCTGTGATGAAAGTAAGTATAACAGTTCATGTCCATGATAGACATTGACATGTGCCCTCTACCTTACTGACCACTTGCCTTCCCCTAAGCTGATCTTGACACTAAAACATCAAAATACAGTATACACTTTGGCTGGATTTTGATGAGCTATTATCGAGTCCATAGATCTTGCTGCTAAGGTGCTATAGTTGTGTTTTGATGGACTCAATGCCCAATTTTTTTTAAAACTATTAACCACAAAAGTCTGCTAAGCACAGAAGTGTTGCAAAGCTGAAATAAGGGACCAGCCAAATGCCATGCTGTTAAAACATTGACGCAATGATTCAAATCGTATATGTTCAAATCTAATTCAAATTATTTCAAATGAAAATTTCAGAACTAGTATAATTCTACATCGGATGACTTCATCATTACATCATTGCCAATTTCTCAATAAGACATTAAGATTTAAGTATTTGTTAAGTTTAAAACGACTTTGAGCTGGCAACTTGTTTTTAGTAAAAACAATGTCTTTTTTAAACCTGTCAGCAGAGGGCGCTGTGAAATATTTGACGTCATCATCAATATGATTGAAGAGACCAAGGTTCTTGCATTATTTTTTTAACTGAAACCATAAAAACAATGACCTTTCATATTTTCTACAAACCTGAATATGGGAGGGCCTCGGATTATTTTTCCCTTCATCGTCTAGTTTGGACTGTTTAGTTTTTTTCAAGACCTTTCCAATGTATAGACTGTTAAAATATATTGTGTTGTTCAAGAGCTATTCATTTTTGAAGTATTCAACTTGGAATGAATGTAATTTGACACCTGATGATGCCATAATGACTTCATTGTCTGTGTGCTGTCTTCATGCTTCATTTGTCTGTTGAGTTTCAATGTACAAGTCAGTTCAATTTGAAGTTTATTTGGAGAAGAGTTTATGACAGGTACAAGAAGAAAAAAGAACTAGAAAATTCAGTGACATCACAAACATGAGGAAGTTTAAAGAGTGAAGGTTGTCGTTATGGATCATCCTAAAGACCGTGTGGAAAATATACAGTTTGCAAAGCACTGAGATGCAGCAAGATATACCATGCCTGATATGTGGCAGAGGGAGGCCCCCCAAATGTTCCCATTCTCTAACACACTCTTCCCCTCTTGTACAGAAGTACCCCCCCCTTTAAAATGCTCAAAAGAATTCCTGAGATTCCCAGAACACAATAAAGACACAATAGGAGGAGGGTACACCCTGCCACATATGGAGCACCAAATGCAGCAATATGGGAGAATTTTTATGAATAGCTCATTTTCCGTGGTTAATCTTCTTGATGAATTGATCAGAAAAGCATGGTTGGATTGATGAAGATTGCTCATCAACAGACATCGGTGTAAGGCAAATTGAAATTTATATTAATCATCAACAGAGGATGATGTTATACAACTGCTAATCCCAAAAACAAACTCACTGAGCATACAAAACTGCTCCTAAGGTATTGTGTTGGAACCAACAAAAGGTTTGTTAAAAATGCATGGTATTTTGTGGGTTTTGCCTAGACACAAATGTTTGCTTTCGTGTCCGAAAGCCACATGAAATTAAACCTGCTGGCATTTAAAGGCTTGCATGGTATTTTTGTTAAAAATACAAATTTTTGTCACATATTACAGATTCATGTCGTTGCCAAAACAATGGAGTGTGTCAGTATGATGCAACAGGCATCATGTGTCAGTGTCCTGTTGGATATAGGGGGTTACTGTGCGAACAAGTGGATGGTAAGTATTGTACTCGGACAACCTATTAACCTAACACAAGATAATAGTATTAAGCCCGGTTCGTACTTCACGCAAATGCAAAGGCGAAGCGAATTTGACGTCGCTCTCCTACATTCGCAGTGAATTTCACAAAAAGCCGAACAGAGTTCGGGTTGAACGAACTGCCAGCACAAATTTGTGACGTCAAATTCACTTCGCCTTCGCATTCACATGAATAATGAACCATGCTTTAATTGTATTTTTGCCTATACACCGATGTGTGTTAAGCACTGTATACTCAGTACTTCCCCGGAGAAAAAAAACTCACAGGCATACAATGCTTAACACACATCGGTGTATGGGCAAAAACACAACTAATATTCGTATCCCGATGCAAAAATTAACATCAGTTACAAGACAATAGACTGTACAAGTCTCGTGCGTATCAAAAACATGTTGAAAGACAAATATATATTTTTATGAAATCAAAACTTTTTTAATTTTATTTATATAAAATTCTTAAAAATAAAAATACTTTATATAAAAACAATTTAAACTTTTATGTAATTCAAAGAATATGTTAAAATTAACATTGAAACAAAATTAAAATGGATGCATATTTGACCTGAGTGATCCTAGACTACAATGCAATGCGATTTGCGAATCACACATGGATTTGGGTAACCATTACGCAGTTTTAGTGATAAAACAAATGACAGTTGGGCAAAATTCTTATTTGTTTACAAGTAACCGGAAACTGAGGTCAAGTTTTTTTTCCTCATTGTTTCAGGTTTTCTTCATTGATTTGTCAAATTTTATTTTACCTTCATATATTTCATCGCTAAATTTTACTTTCCCAACAACATAATGCAATGTTTATAGCCAAACAGAATTTCGCACACATAAAACTCAATATGGTTGGGACCAAACTGTGGTGGATTTCACAAAGCGCTAGGACTAGTCTTATCTTGAGTTAGAACAAGTAACTGGTCCTAACTTACAGGACTAGTCATATGTTAGGACTAGTCCTAAGTTAGGACTAGTTTTGTGAAATCCACCCGTGGTCCCGAAGTTCGAATACACACGAGACTTGAACAGTCTATTGTTATTGCAGACAAACGGGTTGTATCTGATGATGATGCATTGTTTACAATGGCTTAGGCTGCAGAGAGCATGGACAATGGAAAGTCTTTGTTGCTGTTTGCTATAAACAGTACCATATTGACGACAGGCTATTGTTATCAAGCCAGACCTCAGACTTTCTAATGTAAAGTTTAGGTTAAAGTGCAAAGATATCAACTTTGTTTGTAGGTGGAATTTGAAATGAGTAATGCCATGGTTAATACTCATTGACCACAGTTGAGGAGAAATCTGGATTTATGCATGATTTTCTTGACTTGGTATTGACAGTACATTACACTGCATACAATCCTGATACGTAAAAAAAAGGAGATAGATATTTGTAGCAATTGATTTATGGCATTATGAGCCCACGATCTCCGTTTGATTCTTTGATTTTACCATATAGATTTTAAAGACGCCCGCTCTTCACCAATACCCGATGACTCTTTCTGTGGCACAAAACAATTATGTACCCGTACCTAGTTTACGTACAGCGCGTGCACAGGTCAAAGGTGATCTTTCGTGGCACGAATTTGTTTGTCACGCGCTGACGAGTGGGTGTCTTTAACTGTTGGAAACAAGATTGTAATTGTTAAAAAACATGTTAGACTTATTTAAACTGCTTTAATTATAACGTCAGGGATAAAGAACATGTTTTTTCCTGCAAACATATTTGAATTCAATGTATGAAATTGTTATTGATTTGTTCTGATGATGTTTAGGTGACTGTAAATGTCAAAATGGAGCGACCTGCGTTGATGACGCTACACTTCCTGGTGGTACTATGTGTGTGTGTACGGCAGGATACACTGGAATACTCTGTGAAACTCGTAAGTAAACTTTCCACATTTAAACTTACCAAGTATGTAAACAACAACCTTTTTTAAGACAATAATTTATTGCCTTGAGAAGAAAAAGGGTTTAGTAGAATAAAATGAAGTTGAACTTTTAAGTCACAAGTATTACAATCCGGCAAACTGCCTGTACCAAATGAGTTAGTGTGTGCATTACAATTAATCTAGCTATGTTTCCTGTGTACCTCACAATTTTGTGTATTAAGTTTTACTGTATTATGCACAGGAAACAAATTTTCATGTTTTTAAGATGACGATTATAATAAATAAATAAATGAGTGAATGAATGAATAAATAAATGCAAGCTTTACCTGTGCATCTTTGTGAGTCGTACTGTATAAAGTTAACTTCAATCACTATTTGATTCTATTTTAACCACTTTTTGTTCATTTCACTAGCCCTCAAATCCGCTTAGTAATAATAAATAAATAAATGAGTGAATGAATGAATAAATAAATGCAAGCTTTACCTGTGCATCTTTGTGAGTCGTACTGTATAAAGTTAACTTCAATCACTATTTGATTCTATTTTAACCACTTTTTGTTCATTTCACTAGCCCTCAAATCCGCTTAAAAAGTCTTCTTTTTACTCTCTGTTCTGCCATCAGCTGTTGACAACATTCCTCCAACAGTAACTTTCTGCCCTGACGATATTGTTGTGAGCATTACTTCAAATCAACCTGTGTACATCACCTGGCCAGAGCCATTAGCAGTGGATAATTCTGGTATAGCGCCCTCTGTTGTCCAGAATGTGAACTCTGGGATCTTTGTCCAAGGGGGAAATGTCATTCCAGTTGTGTACAGATTTACAGATGCAGCTGGTAACTTTGCTCTTTGTGAATTCACCGTCTCGGGTCAAGGTAAGACAATCAGTGTGTTTATAAATCAGAGTGGTTATACATAATGACAGAGTTGAAATGTCTAACAGCCATTATTAGACCGCTACGGCTACGGCTGGATCGCTGCATCAGCATGCATTGCAGTATAGGATGTCCTTAGCAACATCCTTGGGAACAGTTGTAGTCGAAGCCGCAGCCACTCATTCAGATACGGCCTCGCTTTGTCAACTGTGCATGACAGTTTTCTCTTTGTGCAAAAACAAAGTTTCATGTCTAAAATGTGCACTGTACTATAGCATGCTGGGACACTGACTCCTCAAATGGTGCAACTAAGATTATTGTGATGACATCACATGAATTGGGTCAGTATGGTTAGTTGTCAACTGGTATCCCTCTGTCCTTTGGCTCAATAATGACTCCATGATGTAAATGGTATTACTTTTAAAAAATATCTTAAATGCTATTCATAGCATATATTTGTTTCTACAAAAGTGTTCAATGTACTTTTAAAAGTATGTTTCGTTAAAAAGGAAGACGGATTGTATTTGAAGAATAATTAATTGAATTGAAATTGTCAATTGAACGATAACTTCCAAGTTGTTTTAGTGGTTCTTTTGGATTGTATTTCTGTTGTGTTTAGCTAGTAACTGTGAATGTCAAAATGGAGGGACCTGCGTTCATGATGCTACACTTCCTGGTGGTACTATGTGTGTGTGTACGGCAGGATACACTGGAATACTCTGTGACATTTGTAAGTTGGATAACTTGAAAAAACATGTAATATCTTGTAGAGCAAAGCTTTTTAACCAGTTGCCACCGGGATTCTTCCATTTTTTCCTGTCCCCCTGGCAAGATTATTATGTCCAAATTGCCAGAATCACTTTTTTTTCTTAGAGTAACGCTTGCACAAAGAAACCCTGAAAAAGAAACTTCCCAAAAGAACAAAGATTCTCTTTATTGCACCGTGCGTTTTGTTTTCTCGACTGGGAAAATGTCAAATTCATGCACCGTGAATTGCAAAACTTAGCCATAACCATACGCACTGCATAGGATTGGTACTAAATCCGGAACCATGGATGGATCCCTGGTTCACTCTGACTTACCTCCACTGAGCCAAAATACAAATAATAAACAATGGTGGAAGCCTCTCGATGTCTCGTAATTCTCTTCTGGAATCGAAGATTACACAAAAACCACCGCTCAATAGCCAGAAAGTGGCGAACTATGTTTTCTTTTTGTGTGGGTGAAATGAAGCGTTAGATTCAAGATTCAAGAATCAAATTTATTCAATCACATTGAAAACATGAACATTTTCTTTCCAGTGGATTATGAGAAGTATTAAAAACATTCAGTATGTGCATGCTCTGTGCAACCTCAGCAGTGGTATGTATGGGCGACACTGTTCCTGTATTCCAATTTGACACAATGGTGTTTTAACGTAGCCTGTTTGGTGGCTCAGAAAATATGTGAGTTGATACGCAGCATGCGGCTTCTACTGGTTAAACTAATCTTCTGCAAGTTTTCTTAGTCAAATATACAAATATACACAGAGGACTTTTAGGCAATGATGCATAAAACATGACAATGTCGTGTGCCGCTGAAAATTGTTTGTCATGTGCTAAAAAAATACCTATGCACTGTATTAAATACTGTATAGTATACAGTTTTTAATATTAAGAAGGCTTAAGAATTGACTTAACGTCTCCCCACAAAACAAGTTTGTTAATGATACATTTGGGTATCTTTCCCCTTGAATCTTTGAAATGTGGAAAAATTCTAGTTTTATTTTCTCTTTCATCGTCAGCTGTTGACAGCATTCCTCCAACAGTAACTTTCTGCCCGGACGATATTGTTGTGAGCATTACTTCAAATCAACCTGTGTACATCACCTGGCCAGAGCCATTAGCAGTGGATAATTCTGGTATAGCGCCCTCTGTTGTCCAAAATGTGAACTCGGGGATCTTTGTCCAAGAGGGAAATGTCATCCAAGTTATGTACAGATTTACAGATGGAGCTGGTAACTTTGCTCTTTGTGAATTCACCGTCTCGGGTCAAGGTAATTATAAACCCTAATCTCAGAATCCTTAATTGATAAGTTCAATGCCTTAGAGATTGCTTAATGTTTAATGCATATAATTATTTTATTTTGACAGACAATGTCCCCCCAGTGGTTGATTTCTGCCCTCCAGATATCACAGCAACAGCTGCTGAACCTGATGCAGTGATGTTCGTCACCTGGGCCTTGCCCAGAGCATCCGACAACTCAGGCCAACCAGTCAAGGTGGTGTCCAGTGCAATGCCCGGTATCTTCGTGGTTGCTGGTACCACGCAGACAGTGACTTACACATTCACCGATGGGTCAGACAACGAAGCAATCTGCTCCTTCAGTATCGTCATAGAGGGTGAGTTTCTTACCAAATCATTTTTAGACATAAATAGACAGATGTTTACAGAGAGTCTTTTCCACAGACTCTACAGAGCAGGCTGCAGTTTAAAACTTGGCTAAAACTCCTGTTGACCCTCCTATGATCAGTGTGTTCTTGACAAAATCCAACCATGCTACACATTGCCAATACAGTGCATTTTGAGGCACACACATACTTATGTACAGATTCCAGACATTGTCCAAGGTGCTTCAATGAGAGTGGTAAACTGGAGTAGTCACCAGCTGTGCTCAATTGCAATGGAATTTGGGCCATTTGGGGAAGAGATAAGGGTCTCAACCTTGGAGGATTTCTGCAGTGGCAATCTGTGGCACTGATGGATCCCACATACAAATACAGTGACAGGAAAGTCTGTCATGGGTTACCTCATCGTTGTGTGCCTAACATATGGGAGATTTTGAGGCACTTTGGAGTGAGCACGTATAGGAGGGTTAATCAAATAAACTCAATCCAAAGTTTTTACATTTTATTTTGTTATAATTTTTTCAACCACAATTCTCTTTTTGATCCACTTTCCATAAAGGAAGCTGGTTTATATTAAATTGTCACATCGGTGTGAAAGTGTCATTTCTCACACAAAGAAAGAGGTTCTGTTGAAAAAGGAATTTTGTAGCTTTGTTATTTGTGTGTACGTCTGGGATAGTTGTAGTGGGGATACAATAAAACAAAGGTCCCCGCAATGTTTTTCTTTGTCAAACCCTGTCCCCACAAGGTAATTCAATAGAACAGGGAATAATAGAAGAATAGGGAGTCCCCACAACTCGGTGTTAAAAAGAACTAGTGAGATATGACACGTGTGTAATTTTAAACACAAGGGTGTGTATGTTGTGTTAGGGTGTTTTGAGAGACTTTTTGCACTGACGCACCGAAATGTGTTTTTCAGCTCCTTTTACGCCAGGTCCAATCATCGTCAACTGCCCATCAGATGTTGTATTAAACATCACAGACATCAGTAGCATGGCTTCTGGCATCTGGTTAGAGCCAACTGCCTCTAGGGATGGGATCATGGTCCCTATTGTGGAGCAGTCCCATCAATCAGGAGCCAGCTTTGGAGTAGGGGAGACCATTGTCAGATATCTTTTCCGTGATTCTACAGGAACTGCCGAGTGTGTGTTTACAGTCACAGTTGTGGTGATACTTGAAGGTAGATTGTCACTGTTTTCACAAATAGACGAAAAGTCCACATGTTTGCAGTGGAAGTTGTCCTTTTTTTTAAATCTATGTTTTGCAGACTATAGACGGATACATTAAACCACGCCCCTTACGTGCTGACCAATCAGCCTTGCCTACGCCAGCTCTGGCTAGGCCACCGAAAGTCCGACAACAGTCAGACACGATGAAATCCTATTGTAAAATGTAAACATGCGTGTACTTATAGCGTGCGATTTCATGCAATGTGGCATTGGAGAGATGTACATTGTGCTGCACACGTGTACAATGGTGCAATAGCCAATGCTGTGATTGGTCAGTTTGTTTAGGGGGTGGGGCTTAATGGATCGGTTTATTCACCATTTAAACTTTAATATTTTAACTTAAATCACTCTGTTATTTTTATCAGTTTGGCCATTATTTATAAGAAATTATTTTGTTAATTGTACTGTCACACTGTGAAAATGCCAAACCGACACAGAGTGCCATTTACAAATTCCAATGCGTGCAGGTTTTTGGCACTTGATGAAAACCCTGAACATTTTAACTTTTTCTATTTCATCATGTATTCAACAAGAAATACTGGGTAAGGACCAAAGGTTATAGAAGGCCGAAGGCGCAAGATGGGGAACTGGAGCTCTATCTTTTGTTGGAATGTAAAATACGCATGGGCGCCATTTCTGAAAGTGAATTTTTATTCCCCATTGATATTAACAGTCATTGTTTTTATAGCACTGATCTGCACTGAGTTACTTGCTGAAATGGCGTCCAGTGGGATTTCACATTTCAGCCTGAGTTCCCCATCTTGTGCTTTTGGTGCTCTATAATCTTTGGTTAGGAATTTATGTATGGACCTTTATGGTTTGACAGGTCAAGGGCCGTAAGGGGAAGAGGTCAAGTCCTTTCAATGAAGTTAAAGTTTAGCACAACGATTGAGATAGTTTAAAGACAATCCAGCAAGATGGTCCCTGCATGGCAAATTTGTTTACAAAACACATTGTATTGGTTCCAATGCTCTTATTATATTGTAATTGGACAAACGGAATTCGCAATGTGATGTATATCAATTTTTGTCATAGTTCCCCAGCCGCCAACTGATGTGGACATCGTTAATGTCACTTCAACATCTGCCTTAGTGACATGGACCGGACCCAATGCTAACTTTGACGCCTATCGTCTGACTACTATCAGTCCTGGTTCCACCGTTGTGGCTTTGGTTGACCCAGCCCAGCAGTCACTGGAACTGTCAGCACTGATACCTGACACTGACTACACAGTGGAAGTTGCTACAGCTTTGGGATCTGAGTTTGACTCCCAGATAGTCAGCGCACCAGTGGCTGTATCTTTTAAAACTGGTGAGCATTTATTAGCATTATTTGGAAATTAGTCCAGCTACCAGCTGGTGTGTTGTTTCAGACATGGTTTTCTTTAGCATATTAGGCTATTTGCTTGTTTAGATTCACTCTAAGAAAGTCTTTTTATGCCTCTGTGTTGTTGAACTCTTCTGAGTTTAGAGTTCATGAAATCATCTCCGATTGTGCCAACCTGGCACAGTTATTATGTAGGTGAAGTGCATCAAGTTTGAATGAAGAATGTTTTTATGACTTTAAGCTCCTAGTAAATCTCACACACTTAAAGCACGGTGTTCATCAACTTTGCAATGCAATTCATGCATCTATAATAGCAATTTAAAACTCTCAACAGGTAAAAGGTAAAGCTTTGTCTTTTCACAAAAAATTTCCTCAACGCTTTCATCTTCCTATTTTCCTTTTTTGTTTCCAGTTGCCGAAGATACCATTCCGCCAGTAATATCAGGCTGTCCTGATGACATCATTCTGCCAGCTGCCAGCAGCGCAGCTAACTGGACAGAGCCTACAGCTACAGACGACTCAGGATTGGTCCCAGCGGTCAGCAAATCTCATGAACCTGGATCAGAGTTTGATATCGGTTCCACCAATGTTACATATATGTTTACTGACCAGGCAGGCAACACAGCTGAGTGCGTTTTCAATGTCAACAGGTTGCAAGGTATGTTGAAATAAAGAAAGGGGAAAGTTTTGACTTCTAAATGTCTTTTTCTGCTAATTGAAATCATCAGGAGTGATCTTATACAAAGGATTTCACCCCCTTTTTTTTACCATTGCCGTAGATACCATTCCACCAGTAATATCAGGCTGTCCAGATAACATCACTCTGCAAGCTGCCAGCAGCTCAGCTAACTGGACAGAGCCTACAGCTATAGATGACTCAGGATTGGTCCCAGCGGTCAACAAATCTCATGAACCTGGATCAGAGTTTGCTATCGGCTCTACCATTGTTATCTATATATTCACTGACCAGGCAGGCAATACAGCCGAGTGCGTTTTCAATGTCAACAGATTACTAGGTATGTCAATGAAAATAGAAGGGAAGAATTTTCTTTAATTAATAAACTTTTGTTTTGTTTTTTACTCTTGCTCCAAATTCTTCCAAATTCTCCTTACTTCTCATGTCATTTATAATCCTGTTTTGTTTATTTTTACACCCCCTCTGTCTCCATCCCCTCCCTCCTTTTCCACCCCAGACCCTGTTACGCCTACTCTACCGACCACACCCCCTCCATCTCCAACCCCTCCCCCCTTTTCCACCCCAGACCCTGTTACGCCTACTCTACCACCCACACCCCCTCCATCTCCAACCCCTCCCCCCCTTTCCACCCCAGACCCTGTTACCCCTACTCTCCCACCCACACCCCCTCCGTCTCCAACCCCTCCCCCCTTTTCCACCCCAGACCCTGTTACGCCTACTCTACCACCCACACCCCCTCCGTCTCCAACCCCTCCCCCTCTTTCCACCCCAGACCCTGTTACGCCTACTCTACCACCCACACCCCCTCCATCTCCAACCCCTCCCCCCTTTTCCACCCCAGACCCTGTTACCCCTACTCTCCCACCCACACCACCTCCATCTCCAACCCCTCCCCCCTTTTCCACCCCAGACCCTGTTACCCCTACTCTACCATCCACACCCCCTCCGTCTTCAACCCCTCCCCCATTATCCACTACTCCTTTTGTTGATACGATGCCTCCTGAGATAGAGAACTGCCTGTCGTTTGTCAGCCTACCCAATTGTAGCAACTGTGGGACATGGTTGGAACCAACAGCCACTGATGACTCTGGTGAATCACCATCAGTCTCTAAGACACATGAGCCTGGCTTTGCATTCCCAGAAGGTTCTACAATCGTCACTTACACATTTACTGATGCTGCTGGGAACAAGGCAGAGTGCTCTTTTGAAGTTTTCCGTCTACCAGGTAAAAATACGCTTAAATTTTGTCATATTAGGACTAAATCCATAACTGAGTATGTGGAAATGCAAAATCATCTACATTTGCATTTGAATCAGTCATTTTTTTTTAATCCATGTTTGTCTGTTCTTCCCTCTTTTCTTGATTTTGTTCCCTTCCTGCATGCTTCCGCCCTCAGTCAACCCCCTTTTTCTTTTCTTTTTTTCAACTATTTATTGTCCTTTTACTTTTTATTACATGTATTTATTTATCTACTTATTTTATTGTTTATTTGTTTTCTGTCTGGATAACTTTTTCTTTCGTGTTTTTGTTTCTTTGTAATTGTTGTTTGATTTGTCTTGGTCAAAACATATAATAATTATAATAAGGATGAAGATTGTGCCATTGTCATTCATTCTTCTGATCTTTAGAACATAGTTGATTTGATACTTTAAACCGCAATATACGCTGAACAAATCATGGGACCAGTTATTTTCTAGTTTGAAAAAGTTGGTCTTTATATCACATTTTCATGCACCCCCTCTTGATAAGATTCTGACAAATATAAAATGTCCAATTTCATTCAAATCAAAAGTATCAACTAAATCCTGGCCTGTATCAAAGCACAATTTCATTTGTTTTGCTTTTGTGGACTCTCATCAGCCCATTATGTTCTCATGTTGTTAATGATTGCTATTTGTGTCGCTTCACTTCAAGGTCCAGTGGATATGCCTCCAGTTATCAGTGGCTGCCCATCGGATATAACATTGCCATTAGATGTCACCATTGCAAACTGGACTGAGCCGACTGCTACTGATGATTCTGGTACCCTGCCTGCCGTCACCAAGTCTCATGAGCCAGGGAGCAACTTCACAGAAGGAAACACTACTGTATCATACCTGTTTACTGATCAAGCTGGAAACAGGGCTGTCTGCTCATTTTTAGTAGTCGTCACACTTGGTAAGATGGGTTTGTACTTTTTTAAACCTACTTCAGACTTTTATGCATGTAGTTGTTATTAGTTTAATATCCCTAAGTACGATATTTCACTCGGAATTACCCTTCATTGAGCCAAAATACAACGAATAAACAATGGTGGAAGCCTCTTGACGGCATGGGCATGCTCTGTGCACACTCAGCAGTGGAATGTCCGGGCAACCTTTGTTTGATTTTACACAATGGCATGTTTCAACGTCGCCCCTTTGCTGGCTTAAAAAAAAACTTTTGTGGCTACACGTAAGCTGGCACCAACAGGTTAATACGTGTAGTGTGTTTTTGATTCAACACAATCAAATTTGTGAAGTTGTTTTCAGTACATTTTAATTTAAAACATACTCCTCTTTAGTGAGTGCCTGTTGTCATACATGAGTTGTTTTCTGATCACAAGTCAAACTTTGCAACTCTAAGCTTATTTATAATCACCTTGACCGTTTGCTATCTCCTCAACATTCACTAAATGATGCAAAATGTGTATAAAGTTGGGTATTATATCTAACAATCACCAACTCTTCAAAATCCATTAGCATGTTTTGGTTGATTGTTGGACTGAGGACTGCACAAAAAAAACCTAGACGTTTCACATTGGATCGTACATACCACCATAATCAGGAGTCCAACAGACTTGGTGTTGATTAGCGCAGTGTAGGATTTTGTAAAAGTGAGGAAGGATCCTAGTAAGTCAAGGGGATTAGGGTTAAAGTGTTTCTTAAAATTAACTGTTACTCAATTCCTGCAGTATAAAACTGCAGCGGCGTAGCCAAGGAGGAGCCTGAGGGGATCACATGCCCCCACCACCCCCCCCCCCCCCCCGCCCCACAAAAAAAAATTAAGCGCCCTCAGGTGCCTCCCAATAAAAAAATGTAGATTCACGAAATTCATTAAAAAATATGGTACCTGCCCCCCCTTGAAAAGCAATGCCCCCTATACACCCCCCCCCAGTTTGCCCAGTGAAAAAATCCTGACTACGCCGCTACAAAACTGTCCAATGTACCACATTTCCTACATTATACGTGTTGCCTCTTGTATTTTCCTAGATAAAATACCTCCAGTAATAAGTAACTGTCCATCAGATGTCATACTACCTCTTGGTATGACTGTTGCTAACTGGATAGAACCAACGGCCACTGATAATTCTGGTAACCTTCCTACCGTCATCAAGTCACATGAGCCGGGGACAAACTTTACTGAAGGAAGTATTGTGTCATACACATTTACCGATGGTGCCGGGAATGAGGCAGTCTGTTTATTTCTAGTTGTCATACTTGGTAGGTTGATCAAATCATTTCATCATTGCATTACTCGTTTTTTTGAAAAGTGTGGTATCATTTACACTTCATAACTTAATTCATGCTGTAACATTGTATCCCACCCACACCATTCGATTTAGGCATGCACTCATTGATTTTGAACAGACATACAACTTTTTTTTTGCAGTTATTACACGGTAGTAACTCGTCCCAGTTCCATTTACAAAACATTATTAAGTATCAAGCACAGAGGTTTAAAATTGTATTTGTTTCTTTTTTTTATTTGATCAAAATCTCAGGAGTTTTCTTAGTTTATTTTATTTATTTTTTTAAACAGAATTTGCATCTGTGAAACAGCCTACTCAGAGAAAACAGAATTCAGCATTTTTTTTCTAAGTTTTTTTTTATCTATTCTGTTGTTAGTCAACTCAATCGGGTGGCATGGTTGGCATGTGCGTAAAGTGCTTGCCTCTCACCAATGTGGCCTTGGTTCGATTCCCGGCTAGGGCCATATGTGAGTAGAGTTTTCTCTGAGCCCTCCAGTTTTCCTCCCTCCAGAAAAATCCAATCTTTTCGATCTCAGGCTGTGCTCCGTGGTCATATATGGGTTGATGTGGCTGGCTGCCAAAGGCGCCCTTGAATGCCTGCAGCTCAAACACGTTGTAGCCGCGTCCTTCGCAATTCAGCTTCTCAGCTGTGAGTGAAGGATGATTAGCCTACTCAATTATTATTATTATAATTGCATATCTGTTTCATGTACAAAGTTACTTCCAGCTCCAAACTTGTCATGCGTATGTGTGTAGTTTCATGAAGACATACTCATGCGTCATTAGAAGGCATTTCTTATGACAGAAACTTTTAATTCTGACAAAACCTTGAGTTTTTGCAAAACATCAGAAAGTCAAGTCTGAAGATTTTTGTTTTTAAAAGGTAAATCCTCAAAGAAAAACTAGCTCAATGCATTTCCTACGTGCTCGTTGTTGAAGACAGTTTGTTTGAAGTGGGCGTGGCTTCCAGTGCAGAAATGTCACTCTTTTGAACAGGAGTGTGATGCAAAGAATCTTGATACCCAGGATATTCTGTAATTACAGCATCCCTGATTCAGGAAATCACTGATGATTTTTACATTGCTTGTTTTTGACGTTAGTGTCTGTTGGTCGACGACGCAGTTACAACTTTGTACCAGCTTAAAACGCTATCCAGAGAAACAAAAGGTTTATATTCCAATTTGTTATAATTTTCCAGACAACCGACCTCCGTCAGTTAGTAATTGTCCATCAGACGTAATATTGCCTCTTGATATCACCGTTGCTAACTGGGTGGAGCCTACGACCATTGACGATGCTGGTGTCGCTCCTACGGTCATCAAATCGCACGAGCCGGGATCCAGCTTCCCTGAGGGAAACACTACTGTGACGTACAGGTTTATTGATGATGCCGGGAACCAGGCAGTGTGCTCATTTATGGTGGTTGTTACACTGGGTAGGTGGAGTTTCCCGTTTGCAAAATAAATCTGTAACAGTTTGGCCTCAGAAGTTATTTCCCTTTTGTTTATTATACTCTAAAATTGATGAAGTACACTGCTTTCATTTATAATTAGTTGCATCTTTTTTTTTTCCCCCAGATACTATACCTCCAGTAATAAGTAACTGTCCATCAGATGTCATACTACCTCTTGGTATGACTGTTGCTAACTGGATAGAACCAACGGCCACTGATAATTCTGGTAACCCTCTTACCGTCATCAAGTCACGTGAGCCAGGGACCAACTTTGCCGAGGGAAACACTGCTGTATCATACACATTCATTGATGATGCAGGGAACCAGGCAAACTGCACATTTATGGTTGTTGTTACATTCGGTAGGTGTAGTTTGTTGTGAACCTATGAAAGCATGCTTCTCAAAATCAAACATTATATCATTGCTGTTTAATATTGATGGAAGATGGCCCACACTTCCTTTATTGAGTTGTATCTCTGTTTTTTCTCAGATCTTCCTCCAGTAATAAGTGACTGTCCATCGGATGTCATGCTACCTCTTGGTATGACTGTTGCTAACTGGATAGAACCAACGGCCACTGATGATTCTGGTAACCCTCCTACCGTCATCAAGTCACGTGAACCGGGGACCAACTTTGCAGAGGGAAACACTACTGTATCGTATACATTTATTGATGATGCAGGGAACCAGGCTGAGTGCTTATTTTTGGTGGTTGTTACATTTGGTAAGTTGGGCATATTGTTTTCAAAACTGAACATTTTGTCTCTGCTTTTTAAGACTGATGGTGTGTCTGCTGTTAAACTAGTCTGTGCCGGCTGATGTGTATCCAAGCAAATATTTTTTGAGCCAGCAAACAATTTTGTGTAAAATCGGAATACCGGAACAAAGGTTGCCAGACATTCCAAAGCTGAGCGTGCTCTGCTGTGTAACACTTCGTTTCACCTGCACAAACAGGATAGATGGCGCTCACTATTTGGGCTATTATGCATGCGTCACCATGTAATCCTCGATTCCAAATCTTTGTTCGTTCGTTCCAAGAACAGGATTAAGAAACAGAAAGAGGATTCCATCATTTTTTATTTGTTGTGTTTCGGCTCAATGGATGTAAGTCAGAGTGAACTGGGATCCAGCCTTGGTTCCGGATTTAATACCAATCATAAGCCTCTACACACAGCCGAGGTTTTGCAATTCACGGTGCTCGAATTTGACATTTTCTCGAATAAAAAAACAAAAATCACAGTGACATTAAGAGAATCTTTGTTCTCTTTGCTTTGTCAAGTCACGGTTTCTTTGTGCCAGCAGCACTCTCAAAGAAAAATTATTCCAGCAATGCCGAGAAAATAATCCTGTCAGGCTGGATGGTAGAAATGGAAGAATCCCAGCGGCAACTTGTTAAGATTAATGGTGTCTCAGCTATTTAAGATTGATGGACGATGGACTATGCTTTCTACCTAGAGTTGTTGTCCTGTTATTTCCCCAGATACTCTTCCTCCAGTAATAAGTAACTGTCCATCGGATGTCATACTACCTCTTGGTATGACTGTTGCTAACTGGATAGAACCAACGGCCACTGATAATTCTGGTAACCCTCCTACCGTCATCAAGTCACGTGAGCCAGGGACCAACTTTGCCATGGGCAACACAACTGTATCCTACACATTCATTGATGATGCAGGGAACCAGGCTGACTGCGAATTTCTTGTGATTGTTACACGTGGTAAGTGAAATATTTATTCATTTTCACAAATTTTGTAATCTACAAAGGGCACAGATTTTAAATCTTATGTGGTGTAAATGTAGCATAAGGATGTGGTATTGTTTACAGCTATTTACAAGTTGAAATGGGAAACTTTTAAGGACACTAGGTGGCAGCAGGCTTATCAGGTAAATCCATTGTTCTCGGAAATGTGCACACGCCCAGAACTATGTAAACAATGGGAAAGTTACCCGGTAAGTCTGCTGCAATGCGGTGTTCCAAAGTCTATCATTGTCTAGTTTTCTGTAGACACACTATACATCCTATGTAATTTTGACCTCTCCTCAATGTCCGAGTCAGATCCCATACAACTATTGAGCCAGACGTAAAGTTATTCTGTTTTTTTCCCAGATCTTCCTCCAGTAATAAGTAACTGTCCATCAGATGTCATACTACCTCTTGGTATGACTGTTGCTAACTGGATAGAACCAACAGCCACTGATGATTCTGGTAACCCTCCTACCGTCATCAAGTCACGTGAACCGGGGACCAACTTTGCCGAGGGAAACACTACTGTATCGTATACATTTATTGATGATGCAGGGAACCAGGCGGAGTGCTTATTTTTGGTGGTTGTTACATTTGGTAAGTTGGGCATATTGTTTTCAAAACTAAACATTATGTCTCTGCTTTTTAAGACTCAAGCATGCAACTTTTCCTTGGATCAGCTGATTTCCTCTTTTTCCACCTCATACTCATGCCACTGAAAATTGAAAAACACTGTACAAAGTCTTGTAAAGACTGGAAGTTCCTCGTTTTTTGTTCAGTTCAAGTTGCAAGCCTGAAGACTGATGGTGTGTCTGCTGTTAAACTAGTCTGTGCCGTCTGAAATGTATCCAAGCAAATATTTTTTAAGCCAGCAAACAATTTTGTGTAAAATCGGAATACCCGAGCAAAGGTTGCCGGACATTCCAAAGCTGAGCGTGCTCTGCTGTGTAACACTTCGTTTCACCTGCACAAACAGGATAGATGACGCTCACTATTTGGGCTATTGTGCAGGCGTCACCATGTAATCCCCGATTCCAAACCTTTGTTCGTTCGTTCCAAGAACAGGATTAAGAAACACAAAGATGATTCCATCATTTTTTATTTGTTGTGTTTCGGCTCAATGGACGTAAGTCAGAGTGAACTGGGATCCAGCCTTGGTTCCGGTTTTAATACCAATCGTAAGCCTCTACACACAGCCGAGGTTTTGCAATTCATGGTGCTCGAATTTGACATTTTCTTGAATAAAAAAACAAAAATCACAGTGACATTAAGAGAATCTTTGTTCTCTTTGCTTTGTCAAGGCACGGTTTCTTTGTGCCAGCAGCACTCTCAAAGAAAAATTATTCCAGCAATACCGAGAAAATAATTCTTTCAGGCTGGATAGTAGAAATGGAAGAATCCCAGCGGCAACTTGTTAAGATTGATGGTGTCTCAGCTGTTTAAAATTGATGGACGATGGACTATGGTTTCTACCTAGAGTTGTTGTCTTGTTATTTCCCCAGATACTCTTCCTCCAGTAATAAGTAACTGTCCATCGGATGTCATGCTACCTCTTGGTATGACTATTGCTAACTGGATAGAACCAACAGCCACTGATAATTCTGGTAACCCTCCTACCGTCATCAAGTCACGTGAGCCAGGGACCAACTTTGCCATGGGCAACACAACTGTATCCTACACATTCATTGATGATGCAGGGAACCAGGCTGAGTGCGAATTTCTTGTGATTGTTACACGTGGTAAGTCAAATATTTATTCATTTTCACAAATTTTGGAATCTACAAAACGCACAGATTTTAAATCTTATGTGGTGTAAATGTAGCATAAGGATGTTGTATTGTTTACAGCTATTTACAAGTTGAAATGGGAAACTTTTAAGGACACTAGGTGGCAGCAGGCTTAACAGGTAAATCCATTGTTCTCGGAAATGTGCCCACGCCCAGAACTATGTAAACAATGGGAAAGTTACCCGGTAAGTCTGCTGCAATGCAGTGTTCCAAAGTCTATCATTGTCTAGTTTTCTGTAGACACACCATACATCCCATGTAATTTTGACCTCTCCTCAATGTCCGAGTCAGATCCCATACAACTATTGAGCCAGACGTAAAGTTATTCTGTTATTTCCATAGATACTATACCTCCAGTAATAAGTAACTGTCCATCAGATGTCATACTACCTCTTGGTATGACTGTTGCTAACTGGATAGAACCAACGGCCACTGATGATTCTGGTAACCCTCCTACTATGATCAAGTCACGTGAGCCGGGGACCAACTTTGCCGAGGGAAACACAACTGTATCCTACACATTCATTGATGATGCAGGGAACCAGGCTGAGTGCGCATTTGTTGTGGTTGTTACACTTGGTAGGTCCATTATAATGTTTAAGATTTGCATTAGTAGTTTCTGTGATTTTATAACCACTTAACAACAGGGTACTCCACATTTTTCCATGCCGCAATATGTGATTTTTTTCTCCGGATGGCTGGAGTCATTTTTTTGTTTTTGAGAATATCATTGCCCAGAATCCTGACTAAAAAAGCCAAGTGAACAAAG
The DNA here is from genome assembly GCA_911728455.2 of Marthasterias glacialis. Lineage (NCBI taxonomy): Eukaryota > Metazoa > Echinodermata > Asteroidea > Forcipulatida > Asteriidae > Marthasterias > Marthasterias glacialis. The sequence continues at coordinate 20,084,605 of OU452222.1, read as the reverse complement.
GTTCTCATTGAAGCATCAGGATTTATTGTTATTCTTTGAACAAAATATTGGATTCATTTAGCGTGGATTGCAAAACCCTAGCCATAGCCGACAATTGGACCCATGGCAGGAACCAAGGCTAGAATCTCCGCTCATTCGGACTTACCTCCATTGAGCCAAAATACAATGGTAAACACAAGTGGAGGCCTCCCATTGTCCCTTAAGCCTCTTCTTAAATCTGCGGGAAGGTTAAAATATAGTCCAAATGTTACCAAATATGGTCATATTTTTTTTTTCAATGGGCCAATAAGGCCAAGATTCCATGTAATCCTCACCCCTGGTATACCCCACAAGCCTGTAGACTCCTATTGGCTAGACCCTAACCACTGCAGAGTGAGGAGTGTTGAAAGACAGCAGCCAACTGTCTCAGTGCAGTAATTGATTGACCCCTGTGCCAAGAATTCCCTTGGCACAGGGCGGTATGCAGTTTGTGAAAACAGCCTGTGCGGCACGTGGATCTTAAATAACACAAGTCTAAGTCTTGGCTGGCACTCCAATTCACCCCCCACAGTGATTTATAATGGCTTTGGGCTTGCAGGGTGGGTTATTGACCTAAAAACAGGATGCACGAAATTTTAACCTCGTGGATCCAGCAAAGTTTTTTTTGGGGGGGGTGATGCTCCGAGGGTTAAAACAGAGGAACAAAGGTCTGGAATTGGAGATCACACAATAGTCCCCCCATAAAGGGAAAACTTGAGCATGAATTCCATGTGTCCTCTATGGGCGGGTGAAACGAAGCATTGCTTGGTGAGTGCATGCACTGCACTCACTCCGTAATGGAATATGCGGGCGACCTTTGTTCCAGTACTCCGAATTTCACACAAAAAGACAAGTTTCACGTCATGCAATTTCTGGTAGGGAAATTATTGGCAAGAATTTAGGTTATCTTGCCTATACAGCAACGGTTCAGAAAAGTTATTGACATCCTTCTACTCTGTTGTAAAAGAGCTCTTTTACTTAACCAGTTAGTGCCGGATGATGTGTGAACATGCAAATGTTTCCCCTGCCTGGAAACGGAAGTGTGTACAGACACCATTGTGTAAAATTGGAATACCGGAGCATAGAACGCCCGGACATTCAACTGCTAAGCATGCACAGACCACACTCACGCCGTCTAATGCTTCGTTTCACCCACACAAAGACAACACATGGTCTTGAATATGTCACCGATTTTTGGCCATAGAGAGGTGGTTTTTGTGTAATCCCCGATTCAAGACCTTTGTCCTTTTGTTCCAAGGAGAGGATTACGGGCATCGAGAGGCTTTTACCATTGTTTATTTATTGTATTTCAGCTCAGTGGAGGTAAGTCAGAGTGAGCCGGAAATTAAGCCATGGTTCTGGGTTCAGTACCAATCCTATGCCGTAGGTAGCGGCAAATGTTTTGCAATTCACGGTGCATGAACTTTACATTTTCTCGGTCGTAAAAACAAAACGCACAATGCACTAAAGAGAATCTTTGTTCTCTTGGCCTAGTCAAGTCAGGGTTTCTTTCTGCCAGCAATACTCTCAAAGAAAAATGACTCCGGCAACTGGCAGCAACTGTTTAAGTAACCTTACAACTAACCTGTGAAAATTTCATCCATTTTGATGGTTGTGTCTTAGTAAAAACAACAAAAAGCAGTGTATTATTTGTGAGAAATTTTGGGCACGCACATATCTGGCTTATTTTGAGCATGGCAATTTAAATAAGCAGAAGTAATTTTGAAGGGTCTTCATCAAATGCTATTTCCTTGATTGGACATTATTTCAGCTGGAAATATTTTCTGTTGAGAGTTGGTACTGTTATGATCTTTAGTATAATCAGTGACTTTCCAGTTTTTATTGTATCTTCCTGCTCTAACCAAATGGAAACTATATTGTTTCACCATTGTGAATCACATGTCTTTTAATCCGTTGTATCTCTGATATTTCCCCAGATACTATACCTCCAGTAATAAGTAACTGTCCATCAGATGTCATACTACCTCTTGGTATGACTGTTGCTAACTGGATAGAACCAACGGCCACTGATAATACTGGTAACCCTCCTACTATGATCAAGTCACGTGAGCCGGGGACCAACTTTGCCGAGGGAAACACAACTGTATCCTACACATTCATTGATGATGCAGGGAACCAGGCTGAGTGCACATTTGTTGTGGTTGTTACACTTGGTAGGTCCATCATAATAAGATCTGCATTAGAAGTTTCTGTGATTTATTAACCACTTTACAACAGGGTTCTCAACATTTTTCCATGCCGCGAGATGTGATTTTTTTTTTCCCGAAAGGCTTGAGTCATTTTTTTGTTTTTGAGAATATCATTAGCAAAAAAAAACCCTGACTAAAAAAGCCAAGCGAACAAAGTTAAGCGTCGTTTATTTTGCTAATATTCCCTGATTTATTGAATTGGTGGCTGTAGGAGTTAAGGTGACCGTAGTTGTTGTCAGTGAAAGCCCTATATGGTTGCATGGTCCGTGCTTGAAACAGAGTGATATTTCAAAGAAATCGCTGTTAGGCAGTATTTGAATTAGCGGCTATGGCTGCGGCTGTTGCTAAGGGTGTTGCTAAGGACATCCTACTCTTCAACACATCATGATGCGGCAATCCAGATTTAGCCGCCATTTCGGATACAGCCTGTATCTTCCTTTATTCCCACAAAACCTTTTCCAAAAACCGCTCAGCAGCCCACAACACAAAGAGTGGTCACTACTCTGTTAGACTCTTACTTTATTTGGAATGTTTTTGTTCAGCTATTATCAAGATTAGTTTATTGGCTAACTCATCTAACATGATCCATTTTAGTACTTTTGTGGAATTGAACCCAGGTAACCAGCGAGCCTCATATCTGGCATACAAACCCAGGCTTTTTTGAGACAATAAGAATTTCCTGGACCCCAAATGCTGATATGGAATTAACCAAGGATTGCAGCAAATAGAAGAAACGTCTGGTCTCAAGGTCCGGTATTGAAAGCTGGCGCTGACTGCAAATCCACCACACAGTTTTCTGTGTGTGTGCCACATGGTTGTGTTGGACAGTCAGCCTTAAAATAAATTTCATTTTCAACTTTAAAATGTTTTTGTTTTTTAATTTTTCAGACAAAACTGCTCCAGTTGTTATGAACTGCCCATCCAATGTGAGCATCCCATATGGTGAAGACAGTGCTAGTTGGCCAGAGCCTACAGCAACAGACAATGCTGGTGCAGTGACCAATATCATTAGATCCCATACCCCAGGATCTACCTTCTCAGATGAGATTACCATGGTGACATATACATTCACTGATACTCAAGGCAATCAAGCCAACTGTGTCTTCTTTGTTATCCGTCTTGGAGGTGGGTAGTTTAATTCATCGTGTCTATTTTTTCCAACCTTGTTACTCAGGATTTAATTCATTGTAATTCTTCCATTTCTTCCATTGATTCTTCCATTTTTTTCCTGCCCCCGTGACGGGATTATTTTGTCGGAATTGCCAGAATCATTTTTCTTTGTGAGTACCTCTGGCAAAAAGAAACCCTGACTTGACAAAGCCAGGAGAACAAACATTCTCTTATTACATCGTGCGTTTTGTTTTCTCGACTAAGAAAGTGTCAAATTCAACGCACCATCAGCCATTACCTACGGCATAGGATTGGTACTAAACCCGGAACCATGGCTGGATTCCTGGTTCACTCTGACTTACCTCCATCGATCCAAAATACAATGAATAAACAATTGGTGAAAGCCTCTCGATGTCTTGAATCCTCTTCTTGGAACAAAAGAACAAAGGTTTGAATTCAGGGATTATGCAAAAATCACCACTCAGTAGCCAGAAAACAGCCAAATATTCGAGACCATGTTTTGTCCTTGTGTGGGTGAAACAAAGTATTAGATGGCATGTGCATGGTCCGTGCACACTCAGCAGTGAAATGTTTAGGCAACCTTTGTTCCGGTACGGTATTCCGATTTTACACAATGGCGTCTGTACTCCGCTTCTGTTTCCAGGCAGGGAAACATTTGCCTTTATATTACACCTCATCCAGTGCCTACCAAGTAAAGAGCAGTAACTTCCATCTAGATTAAGTTTGTACAAACAGGCAACCAAAGATGAAAAAGTACTAAATTCAAGAAAAGTGCATGGCAGATTAGAACTGATGAGTTTATAAGTTATTATTGAATGATGAAATGGTGTCCAGTGCCCTGTGCCCTGGTATGAAGAGTATAATCCAGAGCTTGAAACATACAGGATTTATGTTTTTTTTTACATTAACACAACAGATGATGTACCACCTGAAATCAGTGGATGTCCATCCACTATTGTCCTACCTCCTGGGTTAAATGAAGCAACCTGGGACGAGCCCACAGCCGTTGATAACTCTGGAGAAGAACCTAGCGTGACTAAGTCACTTGAGCCCGGAAGTATAGTCAGTAAAAACTCTACCACAGTAGTCTACACCTTCACTGATGCAGCTGGCAATCAAGCTAATTGTGTCTTCTTTGTCAATACATCACCAGGTTGGTTTAGATCTTCATTTTTTTAACTTTTAATACGGCAGTTGGAGGGACTTAATTGATCAGGCGATTTTTTGCAACTTCAACCACCCGGGGACAATGTTATAGCGCTGCTTAACGGTAAGCAAACTTTCATGCTAACTATAGCAGAAATATGTGCTCAAATATGTGCTCAAGCGTATTTCACAGTTCAGCAAGAAATTTAGGCAGCCAGCTCATGCGTTCACCATGGCTTTACATTGTTACTTCATATATTTGCTTACAGTAAGCACTGGAAAGTTGGCATGCCTTATCCAGTGCTCATTGGTTAGCAGCGCTATGAAATGAAAATTGCTGCGTTATTACAAAAATGCCGCTAAGCAGCTCTATGGAATTGGGCCCAGAATACCTATAATGATGCAGGGCAAAAAAACAAGTACAAGAATGTGCACACAATGGCCAAAGTCGTATATATAAATCTTCTGGTCAACAAACATCTGGCATTGCCAATAGAATCTGATGTCTTTGTTCCGTCTGTCACCATTTATGGGTGGCGTGTGCGTAAAGCACTTGCCCTCATACCAATGTGTCCCTGGTTCGATTTTTCGGCTAGGGCCATATGTGAGTAGAGTTGTGAGTTGGTTCTCTCCTGTGCCACAAGCATTTTTCTGCAGGCCCTCCGGTTTTCCTCCCTCCGGAAAAATCAAACACATTCTATCTCAGACTGTGCTCCGTGGTCATTGTGGATTGATGTGGCTGGCTATCACAGGAGCCCTTGCATGCCTGCAGCTCGAACACGTGTAGCCGCGTCCTTTGCAATTCAGTTTCTCAGCTGCCAGTAAGGATGATTAGCCTTCCAAATTAATATTATTATATTTTTGTTGTGGTCCCTCTCTGCCATACAGTGGTGACCACTAAAACCAAATATGGAAAGGCCCAGAATATTTTCCTTATCAAGTCTTTGTTTGGTTACGTTAATTCGTAGTGGAGAAAAACAGCTACCGAAAACACCAAATTATGAATTCATTTACTTATTTACCAAACCAGTATCCTCTGTATTGCATGATTGGCTAGTTGTAACATTTTGCACATTGATTTCCCCACAATCTTATCCTTAACCCTTGTTTTTTAGTGGATTTACCCCCAACGGTATTTGCTTGTCCGGAGAGCATCTCCGTATCCCTACTGCTATCTGAGGTAGATGAGGGGGCATCTACAATCTGGGCTGAACCTTTTGCCATTGATGACTCTGGTACTGAACCTACATTAGTTCAGACTCATTCACCAGGGTCTAGGTTCCCACTTGGGGACACCACTGTTACGTACACCTACAGTGACCCAGCTGATAACCAAGCCAACTGCTCGTTTGTTGTCAGTGTCCGATCAGGTACTTTGATTTGTCTACAAAATCCTTCTTGCTCAACTGTTTTGTGGTGATCTAATGGGATATGGTTTCATTGACCAACTTTCACTTTCGACTAGGCATATGTGTATTCGTCTAAACATTGAATCCTTACTTCCTTATCATGAAAACCACAAAGTTATGGTATCATACTAACTTTCTATTCTGACTTCTCACTCCTAATTTTCCTTGAGGGTGAATAATCTATGTCCCTCAAAAAAGAATTTAAACACAATCTAAAGCATTAGTCACATTTGTATTACTGGACAGGCAATTTACATTTTTGTGTGATTTGCATCATATTCTTTATATTGGTATGTTTAAAGTGCTGGTACATGTATTTTTTAAAGGAAAGGTAGGTTTTTTTGCTTTTTTCTGTTTGAATAATTTACTTTCCATTCTCTAGTTTACAAAAATACTGTATAATCAACCTGTGAAAAATTAAACAAAAATCTCATTTTAGTAAAAACAATGAAAATATGTGTGTGACAGGGAACACAATAAGGTAGCACTTATCTACAGTCACATTAGCAGTTTATCCTGAAACCACCCGTAAGTTTTTTAACATCTGAATGGACAAGCCGGCTTATACTCAAAATAATTTGAGTTAAGTAGAGCTATTCAATTTTTTAATTACTCTCAAATTTCATTAAAAAAAATTAACGGAAAAGGCAGGTGACTTTTTCCGCTCATTTATGATGGAAAGGTATTGTAAGAGTGGTTTTTTTAAAAAGATGAATCAACTCAAATTATTTTCAGTGTAAGCCAGCATACATGGCCATTCACATGTTGAATTACTTTTGAGTGATTATCAGGTACTTGAACAAAAATTAATACCGTTGAAAAAACTGCTAAGATGACGGATGCAGAGCAGTACCCTTTAATGTGTTTCCTGTCATGCTCTTTTTCCAAAGATTTCCGCAGCAATCAAAATAATCAACAGTGATTTCGGGGTTCTTCAAATACCATTTCTTTGACTTTGACTGTATTCCAGATGGAAATATCGAGCTTTCAGACTGAAACTAATTTTATGTTTTTAATTGTATCAGTCCCATACATTATCTATATATAATTGTGGATACAGATTTACAAAGAGTGGCAATGATTTTATCTTTCTTTCCATATCTATCCATCATCATCTAAACATTGACTTTGTTAACATAATTTAACATATCCACAAGAACACTAGAAACTTGCTTTTAACTACTCTTGATTATCAATTCACAAATACCTGGGAAAGTTTATCCATTCTGATTGGTCGAGAGGACATCATGTGGCGATGTTTAAACTTGCAATATAGACATGCAACAAAGCGTTTAAACATGGACTGAGGAAATTGAGTCGAAAGACGGTGCTATCACACGATTGCGCTGAGCTCGCAAATTGCAATTTAAATTGGTAGCCCTGTGGAGGAAGATGGTAACATGCAAAGTTTGACACTTGCACACGCAATTTTGAAGCTTGCGCAAGGCGCTCAACATGGATAGATATTTAATGCAGACACGAGCGAGATGAGCTGTCAGATTTGTTCTCAACTTTAAAAGGTTTTGGATGTTTTTAACAGAAAGGTATTCGTGAAATGGAATAATAGAGTGTTGAATCGGTTTTCGGCAAGTTGTTACGGTGAGGTCTGGGTCTCGATCATTTCACTGAGATGAAGTCGAGTTAAATTGATAGACAACCAGGGCCCAATTTCATGGCTCTGCTTACTGCGTCATTCTGCGCTTATGAAGACCATTCACGGCTTATGAGGTTAGCGTCGAATTTCTGTGCTAGCTGTGTAAGCGAGGAATTCTTAGTTACGTGAACTACGCACGCGCACAAGCAAAAATTCCTTGCTAACCCGTGAAATACCCGTAAGTAAACGCGGAATTTTCTGCTTCCCCAAGCGCCGATTTTTCACTTGCGGTAAGCAGAGCCATGAAATTGGGCTCAGGTCTCACCCTATTTATGAAATAACTTGTTGAAAACCACTTCACCACACTTTTATTCCCTTATAAACAACTACTGACCTCTCTTGGAATTTAGTTCATACAGAGCATCAATAGACCCCCATGCACAGGACGCCATGAGCTCAAACACTACCCTCAATGAGGTCAAAGGAAAACCTCATTGGCTGATATTCTCTCTGCGTTGCACGTACACATGTGTATGTTTCTGTTGTTTGACCTCGGTGATGGTGGTGTAATAATGCAAGGGGCGTCTATGGTTTAGCTTTGCATCAGAAATCAGGATTGTCATGTAGTGATGGATTGGCGTTTTAAGACCAAGCTTTTAACAGTTCAGGTATTAATTATCAAACTTGTAACATGGAACAGAAATGAAATCTGAGGTAATTAACTTTAGAATCTGAGACACTATTTTGAGTTTGAAACGGTGATTATTTTATCTTGTTTTCTTTTAGTGGATGATGTCCCGCCAGTAATCACGGGTTGCCCTTCGAACATGAATGTAGATCTTCCATTAACAAACCCAAACATTGTTGTGAGATGGACGGAGCCTTCAGCTATGGATGAATCAGGAGAAGCGCCCTCTGTCAGTAAGACTCACACCCCTGGTGACTCGTTCTCTGAAGGAATAACGAGGGTCACTTATACATTCAGTGATGGTCGCAACAATCAGGAGAGGTGCTCATTTGATATTAACGTGGTTAGAGAAGGTAAGGATCAGAAACTCTCCAAGAATCTCTATTTTTTTTCCTTTTTTTCGCCTTCCCTTTTTCTCTTTAACCAGTTGCAGCTGGGGTTCTTTTTTTTTGGGGGGGGGGTCCCGTCCCCTGGAGGGATTCTTTATGTGGGATCATTTGCTGAAGTCAAACAATTAGGTTTGACCTGATATTGAATTTACTTTGATTATAGTTTGATTTCAGCAATTGATTAAATTTGACCTGATATTTTATTTGCTTTGATTGTAATTTGATTTCAGAAACTGATTAGATTTGACCTGATATTTTATTTACTTTGATTTCAGAAATTGATCAGATTTGACCTTATATTGACTTTACTTTGATTGTAGTATGATTTCAACAGTTGGTTAGATTTAACCTGATATTGAATTTACTTTGATTGTAATTTGATTTTATCAATTGATTAGATTTGACCTGATGTTTGATTTACTTTGGTTGCAATTTTATTTCCGCAATTGGTGAGATTTGACTTGATATTGAATTTACTTTGATTGTAATTTTTATTTCACCAGTTGATTAGATTTGACCTGATATTGGAATTTTTGTTTTTAGCGGACGTTTTACCACCAAGCATCATCAACTGCCCGTCCAGTCAGGCATTTGTCATCCCTGCAGGGAATCGGTTTATGGTTGTCATGTGGAACACACCGACATCCATTGACAACTCAGGGGAGCAGGCAGTTCAGACTAGTAACAAAAACTCCGGAGATGTGTTTGAGGAAGGCGTCACACTGGTTATGTATAACTTCACTGATGCAGCAGGCAATATTGCAACCTGTGAATTCACTATCACTCTCTCAAGTAAGTTCATTTTAAATTCAACTTTGATTTTCAGGTTGTTTTGAAGAACTATTTGACATTTGTTTGTAGTTTTGGAGAAGTGATGGCGCTACTTTTATTTAGGGGATTTTGGAGATGGAAACTAGTTTAGAGGTTCATATGTCAGTCTAGTAACGGCTAAAGTTAGCATGTGTATTTTGTGTTTGAGGCCTTTATTGAATTTTATTTATTCATTTCAGCAAAGAATTATAAAAACACTAAAAAGTTCATCTAATAAAACTCCTGACAAGAGAACCAGTTGGGTGAAAATCCTTCTTGTGACTCCGCAAGACAAAAAGACAGACAATACTTACAAAGAAATTAAATTATTACATTTAAAAGCAAAAACGGTTCAAAAGATTGTTTTATTTATTTATTTATTTTTTAAAGGAGTAAAAAGTTATTCAATAGACCAACCTTGGTCATATTAAGAGTAAAAGGACAGTGTATGAGGCAAGAATTGAACTGCTGCTGAGGGATTTTGAAAGGTTTTTGGAGTCTTTTTTCATTGTTTTATTGCCAGCCGTTATTAGTGATAGGATCGATTGTACAGTATGAAGATTTTCATTGGTAACAAGTCCCCGACTGCCTACCTCTAAGCAGATCAAGTAAACATCAAAACTTTGATCTTGTCGCTGACTAGACTGGTGTATGTATTTTGTTTCCTGGTATGAGCTGCGGTTATTATTTGTTCAAAGGGAATTGTGAGTTCAACAATTACTATGGATTTTTGGATAAGGTTAATGAGCACCAAGTCTGGTCTCTGTTGAGTGGGGAGAAAGTCAGGTGGTATAGTGGCAGCTGCTGTTTTCTGAGCACCTTTGAGATCGCAGTATACTTTCCACGCGGTTTCGTCGGTAGGCCGCAGCAGTCCGTAAAGAATCTGGAGAACGTTGTTGTGTTGCCAGGTATACCGACCTTGATTGAGCATGACAAAGCAATTGTTCAGAATATGCTGTAGCGTCTCCCTCTTTCCACAGAGACCGCACCTGGTGTTCACCACCTTACCCCAACGACTTGAATCAGCCCTATTAGGAAGGGTATTAAGAAACGCATTGAGCATGAATTTCATGATGCCCTTTGGAAGATTAAAACTAATTCAAAACTATTGGGGGAGAGGGTTGAGGTGATGTTCGCAACCTGGCATGTTTAGATTAGCTATTGGTAACAACAAACTATAGTATCTTATAAGTCACTAAAATCATTTAGAAATCTTACTGATTCCTGTGATTAATGTAATGTGAGCAACCCATGGCATTATCATTTGGTCATGCTTTTGGGTTTGTATTTACAAACAGCCGGTTAAAAATTATAGATCAAGAGGTCAGGCTTTTTTTAAAATAGAAACTGGTGCGGATGTGTTCCCACAAATTTGAATATGTTTCTATTCATGCACTGTTACCTCAACTCAAGTTCTTGGTATTGTGCAACAAGACCAAACTTCAAAATGGTTTGATGGAATATCAAAACATAATCTCAAGTCATTGTTGGATATTGTTTGTACATTTAGAAACAGTCTGATAATTATATTATGCTTTTAAACCTTGTTGGGATTCTTTTATTTTTTCCCGTCCCCTGGAATTGCTGGAATAATTTTGTATTTAGAGTACCGCTGGCACAAAGAAACCCTAACTTGACAAAGCCAAGAGATCAAAGATTCTCTTTATTGCATCGTGCATTTTGTTTTCTCTACCGAGAAAATATCAAATTTACGCACAGTGGATTGCAAAACATTAGCCATTACCTACGGTATAGAATTGGTACTAAACCCGGAACCATGGCTGGATTTTTTGTTCACACTGAGTTACCATTTCCAGGTAGGGGAAACATTTGCCTGTATAAACGTCATCAGGCAGCTACTGTTTAAATAAACAAACTGAAGATAAACTTTCAAATGTTGATTGATTGTGATGCGTGTAAATAGCTGCATTCTTTCTGTCTATGTTTCACTTTAGATTTTGTAAAAGGGATGTCAACCAATGCATTGAAATAGAACATAAATTGCAATATTAAATGGCAGCTGTTGAAAATTAAAGAAGTATTCTTAGATTTAGCCTAATTTTTTTACAGACTCATTTATTTGACATTTTCATTTACAGCACCTGTCCTGAACCCATGCCAGACTCGACCATGCAGAGATAATGAAAACTGCTTCTATAGTTCCAATGACTATATATGTGTACCAGGTAAGCTTGTGCTGCTAACACAGAGACTCTGGGAATACTACGGCCTTCCCTCTGTTTAAAATAGCAACATGGTTACACCTGAACTTGCCGACTCTCATATCAACGACACGATAAGCATTAGGATTCAAATACACATTGTAGAGTGTCAAGAACAATAAGTCTTTCAAGTCCTGTTCACATTGTTAAGTTAATAGACTGTGGGTTCGAATCCCTGCTTGGCCTGGTCGGTATGTCATAACTGCTTTGTCTTTGGGGACATTAAGCCGTAGGTCCCGTGTGCTAGGAAAGGTTATGCACAAAAAACAAAAAATAAATACCCAGAATAGTTAATTCTGCTGTTTCTGGTACATAGCAAACACCCTTGGTCTGCAGATGTCCTCAGGCTTCCGAGCTACTGTCATTGTTGCTTTTGAAGAATCCATGGATTAATTACTGGAACTACACTGTATATTCACAAATCCGAACAGCTCATCCATGATGGTTTGCACCACCACAGCTATGGCCGCCACACACGCACGCTGATGCACACACTTGGAATCTTCCATGATGATTGGTCCTTCCACTGCTGAGGCGCCATTGTCACATCGTGTGTGCGTGCGAATAATTTAGTATGAAAATATTTCCTGATGTATTTTATAAACAATTTTTATTTTCTTTCTATTAAATGTAAAACATAATGCACTCTGTGTCCTCTGTACTTTTAGCTCCATTGAATGTTTTTAAAAAACTGCAAAGAAGAATCCTCTCTGCTTTTGTGCTTTAAAAGTATTGATTAAATGTCCTAGGAAATGACACTCTACTGCATCAATTGAATAGAAGACAAGACAAATGTTAAGATATTCCATACAAGAAACATACCCAATTGTTTTTCTCTTTTTGTTCTCACAGGTGCCTTCAGAAGGAGGAGGGAGACCTCAAACCTTAAAGACAAGATTGGACGTTTTATAGCAGGTAGGAACTTCTCAGATGCTTTTTGTTCACTGTTTTGATGGAGGTTTTATATACATTTTTTCCCCTTTCTTTTGGAATTGAAAAACTCTCAAGTGTCTCTTGTCTTAACTTGTCAATAATAATATCAACACGTTGATCAAAATCTTTCCATGGATTTCTGGTACTCTTAAGTCAATTACATGAAAATGACCAGTTGATTAATTTTCTTGTTTCTTGCTTTACCAGATGAAATAAAAGATCCATGTCCATGTTTGAATGGTGGAACCTGCTCTTCAGATGACAATGTCGAAGGGACCAGGTGTAATTGTGCTTCAGGATTCTCAGGCATTCTATGCCAGGAGGGTAAGTTACAAACACAGTTGTCCCTCTTATGCCAGGAGGGTAAGTTACAAACACAGTAGTCCCTCTTATGCCAGGAGGGTAAGTTACAAACACAGTTGTCCCTCTTATGCCAGGAGGGTAAGTTACAAACACAGTAGTCCCTCTTATGACAGGAGGATGAGTTACAAACACAGTTGTCCCTCTTATGACAGGAGGGTAAGTTACAAACATAGTTGTCCCTCTTATGCCAGGAGGGTAAGTTACAAACACAGTTGTCCCTCATGTGCCAGGAGGGTAAGTTACAAACACAGTTGTCCCTCTTATGCCAGGAGGGTAATTTACAAACACAGTAGTCCCTCTTATGCCAGGAGGGTAAGTTACAAACACAGTTGTCCCTCATATGCCAGGAGGGTAAGTTACAAACACAGTAGTCCCTCTTATGACAGGAGGATGAGTTACAAACACAGTAGTCCCTCTTATGCCAGGAGGGTAAGTTACAAACACAGTTGTCCCTCTTATGCCAGGAGGGTAAGTTACAAACACAGTAGTCCCTCTTATGCCAGGAGGGTTAGTTACAAACACAGTTGTCCCTCTTATGCCAGGAGGGTAAGTTACAAACACAGTTGTCCCTCTTATGACAGGAGGGTAAGTTACAAACACAGTTGTCCCTCTTATGCCAGGAGGGTAAGTTACAAACACAGTTGTCCCTCTTATGCCAGGAGGGTAAGTTACAAACACAGTAGTCCCTCTTATGCCAGGAGGGTAAGTTACAAACACAGTTGTCCCTCATATGCCAGGAGGGTAAGTTACAAACACAGTAGTCCCTCTTGTGCCAAGAGGGTAAGTTACAAACACAGTTGTCCCTCTTATGCCAGGAGGGTAAGTTACAAACACAGTAGTCCCTCTTATGCCAGGAGGGTAAGTTACAAACACAGTTGTCCCTTATGGTTCACAGCAAGCTTTTGCGTAGTTATGTATAACAGAGGGCAAATGCCCATACATATTTTGAATGAATGTTTGTGGCACATGGGTACCAGGCTTTGCCCATCCCGTGTTGCTATACAAAAGTGTGCTTGAACCATGTGATGGAACAACACTGTCTTTAGTCTGGGATATCCAATTTGAGTGTTCACTTGTGACCAATCAAGTCATTTTACCAGGCAACTGGCTGTCATTTATGCCTAATCGTCTTCCTGTTTTCTTTCTCCATAGATGGCAAATCTAAGGAGGTATCTTTCACACTGGCATGGTGGCATCTCGTTGCTGTGGCATCACTTGTTCTTTTAATCATTCTTAGCGTCATAGCATACTGCTTACCTTCTAAAACACACAAGAAAAGTGGTAAACATGTATATGATGTAACAAATTATATCTAATGCTACTCTACTGAAAATCTTGTTGTGATATATTTATGTGATACTTATTTTTGTAATGTATATGATCATATATTTTCGATTTGTGTTCATTTCTACAAATAGTGGTTCTATTTAACTTAGTTCTATTATGCCAGCTTTTGAATGGGTATCTGGTTATGTTACATTATTACATGATTTGTGCATAGTGTACTAAGCCACACTGATCGTGATTGATCATTACAGTAATCAAGTAGGAGTATCTGAAACCTGATACATTATACAATAGACCGATCCATCAAGCCCTGCCCCCCTTATGTGTTGACCAATCACAGCCTTGGCTATGCCACCCAAAATCCTGTTAGAAAATGTACGTACTTATAGCTTGCGTTCATGTCGTGCAGTGTGGCATTGAAGGGACGCATATTGTGCTGCCTTTGTACCACATCACATGATTGGTTCCCGACTTCACAAAATTCACAATCTATCACTGTGGTGTAACAAAGAAATTGAACTACTTTTGCAGCATGATGTATCTGAGTGTTCAAGATTTCCTTTTAATTCTTTAAATGAATTTGGAACAAGTTATTAAAGTCCATATTGTGGATACTCTTTCGTTTTTTTCTTAACCTGTAAAGAACCTGTAAAAAAAGTAGTAGTTCTGTAACATATATTTAAAGAAGGTTTGGTTAAATTCAACCAACGGGTACTCCAAACATGTTTTTTAATACCCATTTTGAAGTATTTTTACCTGCATCAAGATGCATCCCTTGCACTGATTATCGATTCTGCAGTTACATTTTAGCATGCGGAAGATTTTGGAGCAATTTGAAGTAGTGCAGACATTAGTATGTTTGTTTTTGTGATGATGAGCTATTATAGAAATCACACACCCTCAATCCTTCACTTCTTGAAGTTTTTATTTGATGTGTTTTTTTCCCAAGTGTAGAAAGGAATTTTAAGTTTATTTATGCCATCTGAATAACCAGTAGTCTAAGTGTGACTTTGATTTTAGTGTAGAACATTTTTTTTTACAACAGTGGTGAACGTATACTCAGGTGATACTTCTGTTTGTTGATCTTTTATAATGGCAATAACCTATTTATGATGATCCATAATTTTATAATATAAATATTAATAAAGAAGCTTTTAACGTTCCATATTACTTTTTATCTGATAGACAGTCACTAATGTACATTAAAGTTACTTCATTATCAAGTGATATCAGTCTTTTTATGTCTGTCTCAATGGGGAATGCTTTGTTACAATTGGTACTGGTGAAATGGTTCTGGAAGGCCCTTTCTGGGAAGCCATTTTAGAAATATCCTGCAATGTACATATAAACCACCCATAACTTAATGAGCTACACGGCTTTTGCTGTCTTTTTGACCAACTATTTGAAATTAGTTTGATTGCAATCATTTTGTATTTATTTCAACCAAAAGGAGAAGTCATGTTACTTGCAACTAACATCAAATATTCTTTAAAACTCATTTTTGTAACTAGACTTAGCCTAGAACCAAACCAGTATTACATTGTACCATGATTTGACTTTTTATCCCTATGGAATTAAACCAGGTGTAGTGTAACCAAATGACCTCATTGTATTAAGTTTATCAGTCAGATGAGACCAATGGGAGATTTTTGAGACGCTGGCGGCAGCAGACACAACGGTCCTTTTTGAAAGTTCTGAGCGTGTGTGCACAATCCCATGCTCACGGTATTGCGCGCGTAGATCTGAGCTTGCGTACTACTTGTGAGAACTGAACAATGACCGTCCAAAAGTCTCCAATTTCATGCGCGCTTAGCAGAAAATGTGGTTAGCAAATTTGAACGTAAAGCAACTAGTATTAGCAGGGCACCCAGTCAAGAACGAAGTACATGGCAGGGTATTTTGGCTGGTAACTCACTTTTGCTAAGCACCTCTTGTACTAGAAAAACCACAGGGTGGTGCCTCCAGATAAAAAAATAACAAAAGAACAATTAAGAAAAACCACTAGATGGTGCCTCTAGATATAAAACAAAATAACAAGAACAATCAAGAAAAATCACAGGATGGTTCCTCCAGATAAAAAAAAATAACATAAGAACAATCAGGAAAAAATACTGGATGGTGCCTCAAGGTTTGCGAAAATCAACAACAGCCCTTTTTGAGCTTCTGTATTTATGTTGGTTTTTTTTGGTTAAATTATTCTTATTGTTACTTTACATTGCCTAAATTCGAAATGATACCCACAATGCATTTTAGCAAAGCCTGTTCCATTCTCTGGAGATATCAAAACATCTCGTCTTTACCCTGGTAGGTTCGACTTCTTCTCCAACTTGTTGGAAACTACTCTAGTTTCTCGACCATTCCTCTCGTGAGGAGATGATTGCTATTGGAGCATTTCACTCTACACACTGCCATTTATTATGATTTTCTCGCCGTGATTTTTCTCGGCGGAGTTAAAACTCTTGCTCGATTTGCGTTCTGCACTTGTGTTTCGCCTTTCGACTATTCCGAGAGCATTGATACGCGGTTGACCGATGTGGACTCCTTGTTAACAGCGCCGTAACTAGGGTAAAATTTTAGGGGGCACAAGGGGTGCACCATTTTTTCTATGGAGTACTTTTGCCCAATTAAAACTTGTTTCCGTTTGTATTTTTCCTAAACAAGCCCTTTTCAGCGATCTTGTTATGCCGTTTAATATTTCTTTTATAAAATAATCTGGCATGGAGTTAAAACAAAATACTTTGTGTGTAGACCTAAATTTAACAAAAGTAGTTTTAAAAACATTGAGATTACTACACTGAAGCTTATAAAATGTAACATTTATTCTGGTAACTTTTAATCTTAAAAGTCCAGATTTCAAATGGAGGGGCATACCCGGGGGCACGGATATCAGTTGGGGGCACATCGCCCCACCCCCCCCCCCCCCCCACCCCTACGCCGCTGCCTAATAAACGGCAAGCCTTTGTCACAGCCGGTTGTCGGTATTGCTGCACTTCCTCTGCTAGCTTCTTGACGCCGGGTGCGAGGAGTTGATGGTACTGTCCGGGTAGGTTGACTTCATCCCGTTGCCTCTACGGATTCCCGCTGTCTTGTTTTTCTCAGTTAAAAGTAGTTTTTTTAAATTCAATTTCTCAGAGAAATTGTCACCGTTCATGGGCACAGGTGCGGATACGGACTTGAAAACTGTTGGTCCCCCAGTCTAGTGTGGACACCCTCGTTATAGGCCTTTTTCAAAATCACGGTTTCGGCTCCGGCTTAGGCTTGGGGCCCGTCACTTTTTGGAAAAAGTGCACGCCTTCCTACGGAGCTTCAGAAATAGGCGGGTCAGGAGCCTAAGCCAGATCCAAGGCTGAAGCTGAGGTTTTGAAGGGGCCATAGTGGCTCAAACTTGCTGAGGTGCATGGCCTGATTTTCGCCAAATAATAACATTACTTGAATAAATAAACGGCTTTTAAAACAGGGTCTCGAGGCGCTTTACAGACTAATACAAAAACAAAAACAAGACAAAAAGCAAGCAAATAAACAAACAAACAAACAAAACTACAAGATGGGTTGTTTGGGGGATTTTTTTCTCTAAACGAATCAGAAGATGATGCTGTTTCAAAACAAAACACATACAAAAACTTTTACATATGCACGGAAAATGCATAAATGTAACATAGGCCTATATGCAAAATTGTTTTGTACATATGGACGTAATTTTTAGTTTTACCACTAATCATTGGCGGATTTATTGTAATATGAATGCGTTGGGGATACTATTTGGTTTTACCCTAACACAGTAGTGGGCAGGCCTACTCGGGGTTTTGCATCACCTATTTAAACCAGATCAGTCACATGGTTTCAGGCTGGTTTCACCTGAGACCCCGCCTCAAAAAGGGGAAGTTATTCGTTCTTTAGCACTTGGTGGCGCTTGTTACTACCTAGTTTCAGACCCAAAGGGAAACTGCCTGTGTATGCTCATAGAACCTAAGTACGTAGTCTAATGTAATCTTACGTTGTCCAGACTAGTGCCAATAAGCGCCCAGGCAACGAAGTACGCCAAGTTCA
This sequence comes from Marthasterias glacialis, assembly GCA_911728455.2. Classification (NCBI taxonomy): domain Eukaryota; kingdom Metazoa; phylum Echinodermata; class Asteroidea; order Forcipulatida; family Asteriidae; genus Marthasterias; species Marthasterias glacialis. Next base: position 20,066,358 of record OU452222.1, on the reverse strand, counting down.
CGAAGCTGTCGCTCGCTTTGTGTTTGTTGTATTGTTTTATACTTTTCTTTTTACGTCTGTACTGTAGTTATTCCTTCAAGCTATAAAGTTGTAACTAGGACTACACTAAGTAAGTTATAAGGATGTGTTGTTTTCCTTGATTTAACGTCGATATAAAAGAAGTATAATGTGATGGCGAGGGCAGACCGGCTTTGCTGGATTGTGCAGACTTGACCATCAATCATCACGTAAATCAGGAGGAGGCAGGCAAGACGTGGATGTGATGGTCAAGAAATGAAGTGACAGTGACTGACAAATAACAAAATGCTATTAAAATTGTAAGTAGTAAATTAAAGATGGACGCGGTTGTTTTAGCATAGCCCTATAAATAGTGCCAATACCATGAATACGCTGGACTACCTCTGCTCCAAGTTAGAGTCCTTGCCTTGCTTGACCTTAGCCCTGACAGTAGGCAGCCCCCACAATACAATGTCAATGACTGTCTGTGTCTGTGACTGCTATTTTCCTTCCTCCATGGTGACTGTGACATCAACTTTCGAATTGATACTTTAGGGGCCTACATTTTTTTGTGCGAATTTTTCCCTCAATGATTGCTTGGTCATTGCCGGAGAGTCTTCAGTACATAGTCATTAGATTAGAGATACACTAACTTATTTTGGTGGAAATTTTATGAAAAATCTCAGGGCTGATAGTGATACTGACACATTCAGACATCATCGGAGCCATGATGGTTGCTCTTGCACAAGTGCGCTGTACAGCACTATGACTTACCCCAAAATTCTGCACTTTTGTCGCCCTATTCTGCCCTTACGCGCTGTACAATGCGCAACCAGCAACCATCACAAATTTAATCAGGACAAGCTTGTAATTTTTATGTCAAAGTGGAAAGTATACTTCAAGAACAATAATAATGGGACACTTCACAAAGGTTGGTGAAATTGTTTTATTCTGGTTGAGAAACGTTCTAAGTACTGCGATAATAGGGTATTCCATCCGATATTTATGTCATTTTCATCCCCAATTTTGCTTGAAAGTTAGACCCAGTAACTGGTGCACTGGATAATGTGTTTACATGCCGAAAAGTGTGCACTGTTGTTTTCACTATTTTCTCCCGACTCGGACGACAGATTGAGCCCAAATTTTCACAGGGTCGTCTTCTCATGTATATATTGAATCACACAAAGTAAGATCACTGCACCATCAGCTTTACCAATCCTGTATTTTACCTTTAAGTTTAAAGTAATCGTCTGTAAAGTGGAAATCTGTATGAGTTTTACATTCCATTGTTTTGAAATTTACCACCTACTGACAATACTCGCCATCATGCTCACCACAGCTCACACATGTTCAAAATGATAACAAAGTACATTGTTGAAAAATGGGCAATGATTTCCATAATCTGCCGATTGAAATCATGACAATTGAGTGTGGTTTCAAAGCATGACAAATATTTTGGATAAACTGGAATATTGATTATTAGAAGAAAACAAACTAAATCAAAATATTTTTTTCCCTCTACCCTTGAAACCTACCACTGTAGTTTGTGATTTACATCAAAACTAGTCATGAACCTTCTCAGTTCTGTGTATAGTCAGAGCTGGCCAGCACCAGATCCCAAGAAACAGCACAACAGGGGATTGCAGGGGTAAGTCAAACACTCAAACACAGTGAAAGAAAATGTTCCAAACACTTTCAACTGATTATTTATTTAAATAGAAAGTTAGAGGGTGTGCACAACATCGGTAAGTTTGAGAGAGAAAAAGATGTTCAGAGATTCACACAACTTACATGGTATAAAAATGGTTATGGTGGAAAACTTCCCTTGAAACATTTTTGCTTTAAATGCTATTTATTTTTTATTTTTTTAGATATTATGAATAAAACAATTTGTTTTGATATTGGGAGTGCAAAACTCGATGTTTCAAAACAGTGAAAACTTATGAGGTTTTTCACTATTTTTTGTGACTTCGGTGACCGATTGAGCTTGCTCTTTCACAGGTTTGTGATTTTATGTCGGGTCACTCATTCTTTTTAACACCGAGTTATGGGGACTCCCTTTTGCTGTTCTATTATTCCCTTTTCTATTGAATTACCTTGTGGGGACAGGATTTTTCAAAGAAAAACATGGGTACCTTTGTTCTATTATATAAATGTCCCCACAACGGTGTGTGTGCATACCCAACTTTGTCCCTGTGCTTTTAAGATAATTATAGTGTAATTTATTTTTACAAATTATAAAAAAAATAAATAAATAAAAAATGTATTGAATAGAAATATTTCCCCCACAAAAATGTCTCATCTTTACTTTGTGTGTTACAATTGTTGTGTATGTTCTTCAAAAAATAGGTCACCTTCTTAGCAGATGGAACTGGGAAAACCATATAAATTGTACGTTGTCCAGCTAGCGATTTTTGTTTCATTACACTATGACACTGTTTCTCATTGTCAGGAAAGTTGCTCCACACTCTCCCAGGAAGAGTAAAAACAGCTCGGTCAGTAACCGTGTTCATCAACAGAAGTACAGCATCAGTGAGCAGCAGGGCTGCCACGGTAAAGGCATACTGACCGTACAGGGTCGACCGTCCCCCAGGGCTCCCTCCCAACAGTTGGCTTGGACTCAATCCAGGCATGCTGGTCTAGATCAGGTAAACATTCCTTGTATAGACCATGTTACTGATGACATCGAATGTACTGTATGGATCATTTTGACACAGTTCAAGAGAAGAATTTTGTTGAATGAATACCGATCCTGTATTCTATTTTTAAGGACACAAGTTTCATGATTGAGATTTCAACCCACTTTCTGATTATCTAGCCACCAGAACTTGAGTTTTGATGCATTAGACTACGAGGCCACAGCACGCATGAAAGTCCGGAAGTTTCATTTCATCACACTGGAATTTGGGGGATTTATTGCTAGTAGATTGGGTAAATTAGTCAATTGTTCATACTTATTGAAATCTGTTGAGCTTCAGGTTTGACAAGTTTTAGATTTTGTTGTGGAAAAGGTTTGAAAAAGTGTAAACTGTGAACTTTGTAATGAGTGTAATCTGATCTTTTTTAATTTTGTAGGGAACTTACAAGTGGAAAACATGGACAAATTACAAGCAAGACTGCGAGAGCAATATCAACGGTAGGAAATTAGCTCCTCTTGTAAAAAATGCAAATTATATTTGACATCACTGGTTGGCAAAGCGAGTGAAAATTGTGCCTTTTTTTGATGGGGATGCTGATGGTCAGTGCTGTAGGACTCGAGACCGGTCTCGGACTGGAGACCGGTCTCGAGTCCATTTTTGGGTGGACTCGGACAAGGACTCGGACTCAGACTCGGACAAGAAGAACTGGACTATACAGCACTGCTGGTGGAGTAACCCTAGGAGTTTGTGTGTTTGCCAGCTGCATTGCTCTTTGGCATGTGACAGTCAGTGTTGTGTATGCTTGCACATACCTGCACGTGAAGGGTTCATTGTAACATGTTTAAGGGCAATGTCAATCAAGGTAATTCACAGGCAACTCCAAGAGGAACAAAATGAATACAAATTTCACCCAATTTCCTTTTGGGTTGAAAGACACTTCCAGATACATGTCCATTGAGCTACCAAAGTGTTCCTTTTGCATGTACTGCAGTTGGTTTCCTCTAAGTTGCTTATGAAAATTGCCTCATGTTGATGAGACCATAACACTTCATTTAAATTTATGCAAACAACATGGTTAATGGCCTCACGTTATGACCCTAGCAGAGTCTTTCTCGAAGGCTAAATGACAACACAACACAACACACGCATACAAGTACTGTACTGGAGAAACAGAAGCAGTCAAGTGGAAAGAAGTAAAAAGAGAGAGACAGAATGCAGTCAGGAGAAGCAAAGGATGAACAATGAAAAGAATACAGTAGTGGGATGGATTTTGGAGAGAAGGGGCTAGTTTAACCTTAAGAGGGTGGAAACACAAAATCAAAGGTGGGAAGAGCAAGAAGAAGTAATTAATTAGTCAATGAGACAGACTTAAATGGGGGCCATCTGCGGAAAAAGAAGGATGTAAAAACAAAAAGTGTTAAATTATTTTTAATTATGAATGGTCTAGAGGTGACGTATTACGGTGGCCCACAACTATCACGGCAAAAGCGCCATGGCAAAAGCAAAAGCCACTGTACCTTATTCATAATTTCTCCCCACTCAGGTGATAAGTCTCTTTATGGTTGCCTAGTGTCTCAATGCCCTGTAAAATCATGTCAGAAATAGAGTGATAAGGTAGATTGAAGTGATGTCCAACAGGTGTATCTAGCTTCTGGGTGTTGACTGTGGATCTATGACCATAGAAACGTCTTATGAGTGTGTCCTTGTTTTATCTATATATTGAACACCACAAAGTTTGTAAGATTAGATAAATGACATTCATGGTGGTACAGGTGACATGGCCCCTCTTCTTATGGCAGGTGAAGATGGTTAAATTTTATAATTGACAACTTTTATGTCAAAAAAGTAAACCCCTTTATACATAAATGTTCTGAATTTTCATTTTCTGTTGATGGAAAACAGCTACAGCTTTCCCATTATTTGTGTCTGCACATGTCATTAATATATGTGTTGATGTTCATGCAATTTTCACACATGTATGAATGATGAATGATTTTCCTGATTGTGTTTTTTTCCAGATTTAACTCTTTACAAAATAACCCAGGTGAGTACCTCCAAAAATTATCTTATTATTTTTCTATTGCCTGGATAGGCAGTAAACCCAATCAATTTAGTAAACTCAATCAATTTTTGGTGATTATTTTTATCTAAAGAAAGATTTCCAGCATTGTGCCACAGTACAATGCTTAAATTCATTTTAGCGCTTTCATGGTCAAATGCATTATACATGGCTTTGTTTCCTGCGCTGGGCTTGCCAGTAAGGTTTGCACCGGGATTGCTGGGGTAGGGCTATGCTAATTAAGTAACATGGTAATTTGGGGATCTCAAGCTGCTAGCTGACTACTGGGCATACTGTCAAGGTTCGGCAGGGTTATGCATGACTGGTCAGGCAAAATTGTTTGGGTCAGTTAATGGACCAATTGGAGGCCCTCATTTGTGTTCTGTTCTTTGGGAAGGCGCACAGTTTTGGGAGGAATTCCCACTTCTGTCGCAGCTCAGTTAATAACAAAATTTATCATCCGAGTATAAAGGGTCGATATAAACTTCATCTTTCTCAAAAAACCCTCACCTATGTTTAAAACTGTGGTTTCTGTGAAGCGTCCAAGTGGAATTGTGCCAAGTGTTCCAGCCACCACAGAAGATAACCTTCACTTTCACATGCCATAGCTTACAAAGTTCTAGCTGGCCAGGTCTTGGTACTTCAGAGGACCTTAAACTGGTCTAGTGTCTCTTAACCTTATAAACGTTTCATGTCTGGCTTTGAACTCTGTCTGGGCCATCTTTCTACTCCGTCTGGGCCGTCACACTGCATACACTGATCATATAAAATACAGTCTGGTCTGCTGTGTTACAGAACCCACACATAGAGACGTTCACTTTTTCTATCCTCCCCATCAGCTGCAGCAGTAACAATATAGTACTAATAATAATATCAGCATACCTTTTTCCTGTCTGATATTTTTGAAACATGTAGGATACATTCAGAAAGCTTTCAGAACAAGTTCGAGAGGTGAATGCACAGATCAGCAAGTTCCACAATACTGGATTCAAGGTAGGTCAATCCTGTATGCAGAACATTACCCTTTCTCATCCCATTCAGGATTTTGCCTGTTTGCTTGCATTAACTTTTTTACATAATTTTTACATGATGTTTAAAGACAAAGCGCAAGATTCCTGATTACTGTAAAAGAACATTAATTTCAATCTGAAATCTCACTGATCATAAAATTCGTACCAGTATCTACCCTCAAAAATACTGTCAAACTCACAAAGCGAGAAAATAACATTTGAAAACTTCAAAAATCACAGTTAATTTTATTTCACTTGGATTTCAGCAATAGTGCACAAAATCCAGCAAGTCACAAACCTTTTTTTATTTGTTTTCAGTGAAAAGTGACCTACCAGTTGGTTATGGTGTGTTTCTTGATAACTAGAAGGTGCAAACAGATTCCTAAAACCAATGATATATTTTCCTATAAGCGATGTTTTTTATTGTTTTTTTATTGTTGTTGTTTTTGTTTTACAAAAGTACAATAATAATACGCAATTCTTATATAGCACTTTATCATCCCCAAGTGTTTTTTCCTGCAAGGTATATGGAGTTACGTTTTTGAAGTATGAGACCTGTTCCTTTACATATCACCATGTAACGGTTTACAAGGTGCTGTGGCGCAATCTGCTGCCGATCAAACCAGGATGACCGGGGCGAACCCCTTCTCTTTGCGATAAGTGTACTGTGTTCTTTTATGTGCATTACACAACACACGGTACCTACGGCTTTACGTCCCATCCGAAGGCCGCAGCAATAATTGTTAAGTGTCTTGCTTAAGGACACAAGTGTCATGACCAGGACTCGAACCCACACTCTGCTGATCAGAAAAACCAGAGCTTGAGTCCGGTGATCTTATCCGCTCGGCCGCGACTCGCCACAATGTTAATGTTAACACTATCAATATTAATTTCTATAAAAATTTCATCCCTTTGTTTAATCCACAGAGTTATCACATGAATGGGAATGTCAGTCCAGTCATACGAGCCACCCAGCTGGCTGCCAGCCTACCTCATCAATCTCCTAGTATCAGCAGGGTACCAGCTACAGACCACATGGCTCCTCAATGCACATCAGTTCAAAAGTCAAACAGGAGGTCAGATATTAATTTCACTTGCACGTCAACTTGGGGTTATATGTTGACTCATAATTTGTTTGATTAAATTCAAGTTAGTTTGAACTTAATCGGAAACAATTATTAGACAAAATCAATTTTATTGGAAATTCCAAAAAATCACAATAGCAGCTATTAAAGCTGTAAAGAAAAAGTAATTATTGAAAAATAATGGGATTCATAGTTTCAATCTAAGTACCCTCCTCCAGAGAAATATTTCTATTTGAAACACTGTTAAAGGCGAGGAAACAGCAATTGAGATCCCACAAATCAAAATGGCTTTAATTTGATTGTGGTAAAAATTAAATAAAAAAATAGACCAGGTACAAAACTGGCACAAAATCCCTAATAAAACTTAAACCGTTTAACCGTTTTAAACCGTTAAAATGTAACCAAGACTATCGTTTGAAAACCAGAGAATGAGAGTTAGTTCATGAATTTTTTCCAGATTTTGATATGTCATGGTCTAAATGTGACTAACCCTGAATAGACAGATGACAAACTGCTGAGAACAGTGCATAGTTTCCAGACTTGGGTTTGTGTTTTAAACAGGATCGTTGCAGAAATCTTTCAAACAACTTTGGGCAAAGAAAGTTTTGACTTACAAACATGCATGTTTGTTAGTCAGTGCAGACAAATGTTGACAATACTTTTATGTTTGATAAAAATACTAGATCTTGGACTAAAGTGATAATACTTACCTTTTTTTTTGTTCAATTATTTATCATAAATTTTAAGTGAATTTAATTTACCCTGTAGAGAAAACAACTTTTTTTGGGGGGGGGGTAGACTTTATGATTGCAAGATGCTTGTTATGCTGACTTTCATACAAGTACCAATTGTGTACTTTCAAATTATAGCACAGTTTTTGTAAAGATGGTTTTACCCAGGCTTTTACCTTACCAATGTAGATCTTTTTTGCATTTCTCCCTTTTCATTTCCAGGCGACCCCACTCTCATTCCTTGACATCAAATCAGAGACAGAGCAACCTTCCGCAGAGACCCCATTCTACCACAGCCCTTAACGGCAGACAAGCTACCAATGAGTTTGACCAACTCACTCCAAAAATGATTGGTGCCCTCAGCGATGGGAAACAAAGAATCTTAGATCAATCTCAACTCGGCCCGTTTGACATCGTTGCTAATAAAGCAAAGCCAGAAATCCTTGAAATCGAAGAAGATCAAAGTGACACAGATGATGAAGAGATTGAGATGCCACGTCACTACAGAGTGAGAACCCCACCAGACTTTGACCTTCCTCCAGAGGATATGGATATTCATGACCTCAGGGGTCGATTCCAATACCGCAGCTCTAGTGCCGGGAAGAAGAAGCAGGAGCCCTACCCTGAGCCACTGAGCAAACCCTACTGCTATTTTGACTTGTTGGAGTTAAGTTTACTCAAAGAGGACTGGAGGCACGCTGTCAGGACGGTCCCTGACGGCATTGAGGAAAAACTTATCGATCGATTAATTGAGATGGAGCGACTGCAGATAGCCAGTGCTGAATTGGAGAGAGGACAACGAGTGGCTCCACCCAAGAGAGCTATGTCAGCCATGCAGATCAGGAAAGGTTGGAACACAGCTGCTTCAGTTCCTACAGAGCGGGCACAGAGTGCTTTAGCCCGAACCAGACAGAGTAAGAATTGCTCCCCAGGCTGTCTGCAGCCACTTTGCTCAGGTGCCTGTGACACGAAACAAGACTCTCTGGCAAATGGAGGTTGCCACCACTGTAGACAAGAATACTGTCAGGGTTCTTGTACCGAGTTTGGTTATCACTTACACATAAGGCAACCGCGAGAAGAGGAATTGAACAACCCTCCACCCCGACCCAAATCATGTAAGAGTTGTAATGGCCGGAGCTCATCTCGGAAGTCAACAATCAACACTAACACTGTCATCCTAGGTCGTCCCAAATCGGCATTTGCAACTTTTAGTAGTGCGAAACAGCGGTCTGGTAAATCAAAATCGATAGCAGCAGAAGCCAGAAGTGTTTCAGATCAGATGGCCAAGCTTGAGCTATCCTCAACACCTGATGCTGATGGGGACAGACCTCCACGGCCCAAGACTGCTCCAGGGACCTCAAGGTCCAAGCCGCGTGGGCGAAATGCAATGCTTCCAGGAAAGAGTTTTACTTCTCAGAGGAGACACTCACTTACAGATGAACCATTGAGTACAAGTGCAGCTAAAATGAATCCAAAACATATGAGAATAAAGTCTGCAAAGCTGAAAACTAAACTGAAGAAAACCTCAAAAAGGTAGCTAACCACCCAACTAAGATGTAGACCATATTTTTATCAAGTTAACTTATTCAAGTATATCAAAGGGATGGTACATCATTGGCAATTATTGAAAAGTTTACTTGATGTAAGGTTTGTAAATGCATCAATTAGCGGGTGGTTTGAAGTAACAAGCATTTTTGACAGCATTTTTACCTCGGAGCCTGAGTCACAAACATTGAGTCAGAATCCACTTCCTCATCATTGTTCACTTGGACTCAAGTCATCAAAACTGGGCGACACAGAGTCAGACTCAACTCTGACTTCTTTTTAAAGGAATTTTTGCCACTTGACATGCTCTTATTGGGAAAACCAAAACCTAATATGCCAGATTGAAAAGTTACTGTTCAATGCTTATTTACTTATACATGTAAGCTTGTTAAATCATGTTTAGTTGTCTATTTTTATGATATACAAAATAGAGTACTTTTTTTACTGAAACTGTCAGTGGTTTAATTGTATTTGATAACTATTTTTGGATTTGAATGTTTGACTGTATTTAAGACCAATGGTGTATTATCCCCTTAAAGTGAGGATGGCTTGATTGAAGTGTTTTACGTCTTCAGGTTCATCATGTTTGCTATTTCGTTGAAGACAATAATGTGTGTGAAAATTATTAAGTTTGTGTTTCTTATTTATGTAACTCAGTGCCTTACTTTATGGATAAACACATATTTTATCAACTAAAAAATGTTCTATGTATTATAACAACCCAATATTACTATTAGACAGCATCCATGTTGGATATTATCTTATGCAAAAGTCACTAAAGTCAAGGATCTATCAATGTTGCTCCTGCCCTTATTATTGTCAGCATGCATCCCTGTAGGGTTCAGTCATTACTTCCGTCACAAATATCATCTCGCTGCCTTGATTCGCTTGAAAGGAAAACAACTTCTTCTTTTTCTGTTTGAGTGACATTTATGTATTAAGAACTTAAAATGTGGACATTTCAGTGAAACAAAGCATGTAGGTGCAAGCACTGCAGATGAAGTACTGTGTACATTTTCTTCAATTCATCAGGGAAATCAATGAGTCTTATTGGATAGATGCCTGTGACTTGATGACCATCTCTATGGTTCAGGGAACTAGGCACTTATGAAAGCATTATGGCCCTTTTTGAAACCAGGGTTTTGATTCAGATTTAAGCTCTGTCAGTTTGTTTAAAGAGATGCTCCGATTTCTTTTGTCTGCTCTTTCCGTATGAGGCATCGCACAGGTAGACGGAGCCTAAGCCGGAGCCTAAGCCGGAGCCTAAGCCGGAGCCTAAGCTGGAGCTCTGAAGACCAAAGCTGTGGTTTTGAATAGGGTCTATGACTGTGTCTTAAATTGATGGCTTTGGCAGCGACTGCAGCTTGGTCACTGTAAATGCATACCATAGACCTTTATCATGGTGCGGCCATCTTAAATTTCTCCCATTCAAACCAATGTAACCAAACCGAGGCTGGAAGGGCAAATAGTCTGGTTCCTTTTTGTACAATGAATATTAGCATATATTACTGTTATTGGGTACAGGGAACATGACCAAGATGGTTGCAGCATGATAAAGGTCTATTGCAGAGGAAGCCAGTAATCATAGTTACTGAATGAGAGACTTTGGAATGCTAGGTAGCAGCAGACTTACCAGGTTAATTTTCATTGTTTACGTACTTCTGAACATGGCCTGCTTATTTTTCCGAAACAATGGATTTACCTGGTAGGTCTGCTGCCACCTAACGTCCCCAAAAGTCTCCCATTCTGATAGATCCAAACGTAAAGAAATCATTCAATCTGTAGATTCACAGATACAGGGTACCAATCTATTGGACGGTATGAAAATCTCATCGAGAAGTCGGTAGCATTAAAATATTTGTCATATTTGATCTAACATTAGAATATGACCGGTTATGCATTGTAAGACATTTTCAGGGTCAGGTCCAGAGAATTGTTCAGTTTGCTAAATTAAATTTGGTAAAATTCCCTTTTGCAACTATTTTCAATGGAACCGGAACCTTTCTTTTTTACTTTTAATACCTGTATTTGTGCCAATCTATAGTAGTTTATATTTTATATAGAGAGGTTGAAAGAGGGATTGGAGGGGGGGGGGGGAATAGAAAAAGGGGTGAATTGTACAGGGTGTTTAAAAAGGACTACATGAACTATGTTATATATTATCACAAATGCCGTTTTTGAAAATGTGATTTGTAGTTAAACTTCATGTTTATGTGTGAAAAAAAGGAGTTAATTAATGATTTGCTCATTCCTCAATTATTCACATGGCAAGCTTGTTATTGTTGATCAAACAAAATTAAAAACCACAATATTGTAATATTTACAAAACCTCCAAAGTCACAATAAATCATGAAAATCACGGTCTCTATTTTCAGTGTCCCGATGCAAAACATTTTGGGGCCCTTGCAGTAAACGTTATCAAATTAAAACTGTACACGGTACAACAAATTGAAACATCTGACGGACTCTAATGTTTTCCCACAACAATGATGAAATTGTTATTGAAAAAGATTAGCAGTGAACTGTACTTTTTTTAACTGGCCCAATGCGTACAAAGGAAAACTTTGGTGACCAGCATTGATTTCTAATTTATTTTCTTTCATTATTTTGGCAATATCGCTTATTTTTGCATTGTGTATCAGTCTCCATTGTGTGAGTGCCATATAAAGCAATAAAAGTGTGGAAATTAATTTTGAATGTGTGCAGCACAAAGAAGAGTCAACATTAACGCCTGACTATCTCGCTTTCAGTGCTGTGAACAAATGTTTTGTGGTGAATGTGATGATTAAATTGAAGGAGTGAACAAGCTTGAGGTTATTTTAGTCTTGGGTTTTGTTTTGTTTTTGTATGGCTTTTATTTTTGTCAATGGAGCAGTAAACTTGAAATTTTCAAGTTGTGTTTAGCTTCTTGCTGTCTGGTTCTTTACATCAATTAAATTATTCAATTAAATAGTACATTTTTGCAATGTAAAAAATTTGAATCACTTCAAGTAAGGCCGCCCTCTGTTGAATTGGCGAAACGAAGTCGCCAGACTACTGAAGGGCACGAAATCCATGCGCGTATTCAGCCGGTATCTGAATCTTCGGATGGATATTGGGGCCCAATACGAAGTATGCACGTTTTGTATTATACCGACTGGTTTCTGCCTCGTTTATAACATTACATTTACTAAAGAGTACTGAATCTCTGAATGGGAACCATGCGATCCGAGTACATCGTCGATATTGACCAAAAAACATGGACGGGCGAATGATTATAGAGGAACAATTTCTGCAAGAAAAAGACGAAAATGCATCAAGCAGGTATTGTACTTGTTGAAATTTACACAGTAAAGTTAAGTTGATGAACTTTTTCGTTGAATTTTTAAGTGAAGCAGGCCTAGGTATTGTAAAAACTAATTCTGTTTAAAAACTGAAATCTACACGACCAACTTCACGACCGACGACAAATTCGTCCAAGTTTATGTGTCCTGCCCAATTCCCGGACAACTCTCCATCTTGGCAAAAATGCCGTATCCGGGTCCTACTAATTGCCGACCCCTGCCGACCCCTACCGACAACTCAAAAAAACCTACCGACAACTCATTCCATATGCACTCTTAGTCACTGGTTTAAGCTTTAAATGATAGATAATGTTACTATGAATCCTAAAATCCTTATTTTTACTTCTTTGATATCGGAGAAATAAGTGTTTTCAATCACGGTATGTGATTTTCCGCGAAGCAGTAGCACCGTCCGCCATGATGCTCGATTACGCGTAGTGGACTAAACCATTTATCAATGGGTATACTTAAAAGTTGTATGACAACAGAGGGCGCCCTTCTAAACTATATCGGGAAATAATTCCAGAATAAACCCTCTATACTCGTGTTGAATCATTTTTTCTTGAAGAGAAAAGGTTTAAAAATGTTCATATGTAAATGTTATTTTCATCAAACTAAAATTGCTACACACTTGCTTTTTGTAGAATATTCAATTAACGCTCCATTTTAGAAGTGCACCCTCTGTTGTCATACAAATGTTTACAATACCCATCGATAAATGGTTTAGTCCACTACGCATAATCGAGCATCATGGCGGACAGTACTACTGCTTCGCGGAAAATCAGATTCCGTGATTGAAAATACTTATTTCTCTTATTTTAAAGAAGTAAAAATAAGACTTCTAGGATTCATAATAACATTATCTATCATTTAAAGCTTAAACCAGTGACTAAGAGTGCATATGGAATGAGTTGTCGGTAGGTTTTTTCGAGTTGTCGGTAGAGGTCGGCAGGGGTCGGCAATTAGTAGGACCACCGTATCCGGCTGGTTTCGAGTCACTTCGTACCTTTGCCACTTCGTACCTTGGCCACTTCGTACCTTGGTCACTTCGTACCTTCACCAAGGTACGAAGTGACTTTGGACGTTTTTAGCCCCATACATTGTGCCAATACGCTGGACTCCCTCCGCTTCTTGGCCCAACGAACCCTGTCCTTTAAAACTTGACATCAACTTTCGAATCGAGACTTACATTTTTGGGCAAATTTATCCCTCAATGATCGGTCGGTCGTTGCTGTCAGACATGTCAGACTCACAGGCAGAGTCTGAAAAAGATTTCCGCACGATCCCCCGTGCGATAAATCCTAGGCTTTTGCTGGAATTTTATGTCAAATCTCGGTGATTATAAGCCCATGTCAACAACGGCGGAGGAGCCATGATGGTTGCTGTTCAGCGCGGGTCGTATTCCTGCTCTAGTCTATATTCCAGCAGTCATTTTGCGACGTTTACCGGATAGTGGAGGGAGTCCAGCGTATTGGCACAATTTATGGGGCTAGGACGTTTTGTACCCTGGACGCTTCGTACCTTTCAGAATTAACTTTGTACCATCTGTATTCCGGAATTCTACACAGGAATTATGCTCCGTTGTGTTGCGTCAGGAGGACGTGCAAGCACAACACACCAGTACCGCAGCAGCATAATAACGTGTGAAATGAACATTATGATTTTCTTACCGAGTATTTTTATAAGTATTATAAATTTCTGTAAGCATGAGTTTGTTTTAAAGATTTTTTTTAAGTGTATTAGGTCAAATAAAACAAAATACCAGTTGATCGTCCGGGTTTTTTCAAAATGAGAAGGATGAGGGCCTTTTTTTTTTTTTTTTTTTTTTTTTTTCCAAGATGGCGGCCAAGCATTTTACTTAAAAAAAACCCACAAATTTTTCAGTGTAAAATCACCGCTTTACTTGTGGTATATTCGTTTGCTGATCCCATGTGTGGCGATTTAAATGCGTGGGTCAGCAGCAGCGACGCGGCAGTGACGCGTGACGACCAACTTGACACACAAATGCTATTGATAAACAATCGGTCAAATCAACTCGACCAAATTTAAAACCGCAAGATAATCGGTCGAGTTGTCTCAACGGTCGAGTTGAACTGTCATCGTAACCACGGAGCTCAACCCCATTCCCAGAGGTGATCGATCTCGCCATGCCATTCTGTACGGCGTGCTCAGCTCCCATGGTAGCAAGGCTGCTTTGTATGATCGTGCACGTTGCACCACCGTGTGAGACATGCTGCCCCGCCTGCATGCGTCGATCTGATCCTGCATGCAGCGGCTGGTGTAGCATGCAGTCCACCGATCGATAGTCGGAAGTCCCCCGCACAAAATGCGGTTTCTGTGTTTCCCAGACCCACGTTTTGTTGTTTCAAATTTTCAAAGATCGGTAAGTAAAAACTAAGTATAAAATCAAAAAAAAAATTTTTTTAAATTTATACCAAGGATGGATTAAAAATTCATACAAGTTTTGTCTTTTTGAGGAAAAAAATCGAAAATAAAAAATAGTAAAAAAAAAGGATGCGGCCTCAAAAAAGGATGCGGGCGGGGACGATCAACTGGTATTTTTTTTTATTTGGCCTTATTTATTTCTTGTTTGACTTTGGCGCCCGCCACTGCACGGGGATCAACGGGGCATTAACGACCACACTGCATCCCATGGGGTCATTAACAACCCACACTTGTCATAACTCCCGTATAGAATTCTGAAGTCTATTGAGGGTACGAAGCGTCCAGGGTACGAAACTTCCAAAGTCACTTCATACCTTGGTGAAGGTACGAAGTGACCAAGGTACGAAGTGGCAAAAGTACGAAGTGACCTGACACCATCCGGCTGCCACTTTATCTCCCTTAATTTTGGTCAAATTATATCCTTACCTGTCCCTAAAAGGTTGTTATATGTCTATGGGTACATGTACATGTATATGATCACAGTTTTATGCAGTGTCCATTGCAGTACGGGTGCAATTATACACGTGCGTCCATTATGTCATGCGGCCATTGTTAAGGTGCCATTGTTAATACCGTGCTCGGATAATACGAGGTTCGGTTAATACGAGAAACACGGGCCAGTCCGGCGGACCTCGTATTAACGAGAGTCGACTGTAAGTCTCGATTTGAAAGTTGATGTCTGGTTTTAGATGACAGGGTTCGTTGGGCCAAGAAGCGGAGGTAGTCCAGCGTATTGGCACAATGAATGGAGCTAATGTGGCATGGGCTTGACAATGCTACTCGTTAAACGCCATTTTAACTTTAGTTCTTTTGGGCATGAATGCGCAAAAGTGCCGGCCGCGCAATGAAATGTCCACTTGAATTTTCTTTTTTTAAGGTCAATGTTTGGCGTTTTAGCTACCAATTTTTCGAGAGGAATATTAAAAAAAGGGAAATAAAGACCAACATCCATTCAAAAATCTATAAAAAAAAAACATAGAAAGTGGCAGTCGGATATGGAAACTTTTCCTCAAGATGAAATAAAGTGCATTTAATTGTACTCACGATCATTT
This sequence comes from Marthasterias glacialis, assembly GCA_911728455.2. Classification (NCBI taxonomy): domain Eukaryota; kingdom Metazoa; phylum Echinodermata; class Asteroidea; order Forcipulatida; family Asteriidae; genus Marthasterias; species Marthasterias glacialis. The sequence goes on along the minus strand of OU452222.1, from coordinate 20,050,472 downwards.
TCTGTCCTCCAAATTGATGATTTTTAAGGCCACTGACAGCCCTGCTGTTACAATCGCCATTTTTATTACTAATGTCACGTGACATCAACGACTGTTTCCTTACCTTTAAAAAGTCGTATTAACGCTGCAGGTTTTGCGTGTTCGCTGATGCCCGGACTTGCATATTGTTTTGCACAGTCAACGTAGGACCAGCTGTGTAGTGTAAACAACCCCCACAATGGCAACAGTGTACAGCGTGCCAATCATGACCAATGGAACTTTGTGGGGGTCATTGACACTACAAAGCTGGTATCCTGTGTTGACTGCACAAAAAAGTATGCACTTGGCCATTTTCCCGCACAAACCACACTAAGTACATGTAGCTGGGGCCTATAGCTAGGCTTGGGGAAATTTCATAATTTTTTTTAAACAAGTCATTGGGCGGATCCAGAACATTTCTTAGGGGTGGGGTGGCTAAAAAGGGTGTGGAAAGTAACTTCTTAAAAAAATTTTTGATTCCAAATGCTCTTCGGTGCAATCTGAGGCGATTCCAGGTCACTTTCCCCTCAACTTTGAGCAACAGTTTTGAAGGAGTGAAATGAGAATTCCATTTGATTTCCACCTTTGCAGTCTCATAAAGTTTCTTGTGCACTCACATTTTCATCTTCCAAAGTAGGGGAGCTATCTGGACATTTTCTGCAGGACACGATTGGTTGCTTGGGGCACAAACATCTTAACATCTTTCAATAAAGACCACTTCATTATGTTTACTGTAGGTCAAGCAATTTTAGAGATGCAACTGGTAAAAAAAAAAAACACCCCCCACATGATATTGGTATATGGCTAGGCCATGGCCGTTCCGGTCGTACTGCTTCCTGTCCTTGAAGTGATGAGTTGGAAATGAGGGAAATGGAAAATGAGGGGAAACGGGTGGTGGTGGTGGGGGGGGGGGGGTTGTAGGGAGGGATATATACGATTTTTAATTACAATCTTTCTTTTTTTCTGGTTGGGGGGGGGGCCTTTTTTCCCCCCCGGATTCTCCAATTCCAGTTCCAATTACATAAAAACAGCCGATTCCGACCCATACTCAGTAGATTCCTATGATATACCTACAAAAGTAATAAATCACAGACATTGGTCTGTTTGCCTGCAAGTGAGCCTCCACACATCAGCAAATGAACATGTTCATAATTTGTTTATTGACTGTTGAGACTGTGTCTCCTTCATTTCATTGGAAGACTATTTTAACCAAGTTTTCACACCTCTTTTTTCTACAGAGTACGTTGTGCTCTTTGGTAACATGTTGCATGTGCCAGTGATGTGCAATTTTGTACTTCACACATAGGATTTTAAGAGGGGCCTGGTCTGTCCTTATGTAATAATATGTCCTAATATAAAGTAACTAATTTTTTTGGGTAACACTTCATTTTGCCTTAGCTCTGCAAGTGAGTCAGAATCCGACTCTGAAGAAAAGTCAGAGAAAGAAAAAGAAAGTGTTGCTGTCAGTGCAGAGGCAGTGAACGGCAGCGAGCATCGTCGCCATGGTAAGAAACATCGTAGACACAGGCACCACCATCATCGCAGGAAGCATCATAAGCACTCCACTGAGGGAGATGAACGACGACATCGCCATAAACATAAACACAAGAAGTCATCACGGAGCAGCAGCAGCACACGGCGGGATCGTAGTGGGAAAGAACGTAAGTCAGAGGTCAGTGTAGTCCCGTACACTGAGTATGACGATGAGGAAGATGAAGGGGAGGACATGGTTGTCTTGGCCGATCTGGAGAAACAGAAGGAGCTCCTGCAGGCAGAGCTTTTGAACGATCTTGGTCTGGCAAATGAAGAGGAGCTTAAACATGCATCAGGTATGTCCATCATTGCCAAGGGCTATTTGTCCTCTGATGAAGAGGGTCAGGTATCAGAGGAAGACACGAAGAAACCAAAACCACCTGAATCAGATGATGATGATGTCATCTTTATGGGAGAGATTGGGGGAAGCTCCAAGAAACATTCGAATCGCAGCACGCGTTCAAAATCACCTGAAAAAGGTCGTTCTCGAAACACAAATGACAGACCCAGAGAAACCAGAAGAAGAAGCATCAGTAGTGAACGTCATTCAAGGAAAAAAAGAAAGAGCATATCTCCGAGTACTTCACCCAAGAGACATAAGGACAGAACAGACACAAAATCTGAAGTGGTTGATCGTAAGAGAAGGGAACATTCCTCAAGTAAACAGAGTCACAAGAGATCACGCAGTAGGTCTCGGGAAAGGAAGCGGAGAGTTTCTCCTGTTGATGTTGATGAGCTACCTTCAAGGGGAGGCAGAAGCAAGTCACCAAAAAGACGAAGGAGTCAGTCACCAAAAGCTTCCCCTCGTCGTAAAAGCCGTAGTCGGTCACCTAAGAAAAAGCAAAAGTAGGTACCATTTTTAAATACATTTTTAAGCTACATGTAGCTGTTCTTATTCACATTTGACTTCTATCCGCTTTCACATTAGAGTACATGTTCCTGGTTAATTATTTTAAAAATCAAAACAATTTACACATCTTTTGCCTTAGTTTGTCAAGCTCAGTCAGGGAGTTTAGGTTAAATTTCTCATTTCCAATGAGTAATTTAAGACTCACTTGATGCAGTTTTATAGTAAACAGTTCTGCACAAGTTTTTTCAGACGCTAAAAAGAACCTCAGTGTGAGATCTGGGTGAGGTGAATAAACAAACTTATAAAATTTCTTCGTCCTGATTTTATATTTAACACTTTTTACCTTTACCCAAATCAGACTTGTAATAACACTGGAGAGTCTTCGACAACACAGTCCTCGGAGGTCCCCCTCACCTCGACGCAACCAAGGGCAAAGCAAATCACCCCATCGCAGTTCAACAGACCGGAATCGATCCCCTGCACGCCACCGAAGTAGGTCACCCCCAGGGCAGCGTTCCCCTATCCGTCCTCGATCACCAACGAGAGAAGAACTGGCAGAGAGACGCCGCATGAGGTCCCGGTCCCCTGATTACAGACGACGAGAACGTTCATCGTGGAGAGACCGAGATAGGGAGAGGGGACGTGACCGAGACAGGAGAAGACGTAGAGGAAGTCGAACCCCAGATGATAAATTCAAAGGGAGTCTTTCTGAAGGATTGACAACGAATAAATATTCCTCAGAGGAAGAGTAAGTGTCAGCATTTACAAAACAAGAGGAACGATTCATCCTTAATCCTTTTCCTATTAACAAAAGATGTCCAACACTTTTGATGCTACTGTTAATGCATAGAAACTTGATCAATTAACACATTTTAAAATAATTACTTCTCAGGTCACAAAACATTCTGCTGTACACACCTGTACTGAAAATGTGCTGGGTTCCTAGAGTGTCAAGGGCTTAGCCTTCAATCTCGAGAAGTTGTTCTTGTTCAACTAAAAGATCAAACAGTTTGGTCATATATGGGTCAATGTGGCTGGCTGCCAAAAGGCATCTTAACATGCCTTCGGCTGGACTACATTGTAGCCGCCGCATCCTACACAATTCAGGTTCTCAGCTGGGAATAAGGATGGCTGTTAGCCTTGGACAAAAATTGTGCAGTTTATCTAAAGTTTCTTGAAGACGATCAGAGCATACTGATCGAAACGTTGAGTTGTCAAACCACCAGTTCTTTTCAGAACCACCACAACTTGTAGAGCGAGAGCTTTTATGTACATGGTGTCTCCACAAATCTCACTAGATTAAAGTTTGACTGTAAATTGCCAAACTCATGTTTTAAAAACTTTGTGTAATATAAACTCCATTTAGGTATTTTGGCTTGGCACCTGCCTGTCCATGCCCAATAAATACCTTCATATCAGATCCATGTTAAGCCAAAATTAGTCAAGCTGTGCAGTACTGAATCTATCAAAAACAAATAAATGAATAACTTTGAATACAACTTGTAAGAGATATATGTTTTTTTTGTTTTCCTCTCTAGATTACAAGATTTTGATTTACAGGATGAAGAGGATGAAGAGACAATAATTGAGAGAAGACGAAGACAGCGCCAGGAGCTTTTACAGGTAGGTACAGCATGAAACATTATTTGTACCTTTGTGATGATATTGCTGTGTACATGCTCTATGTGCTCCTTCAAAGAACTTTAATTTGATAAACTTGGTATTTATTTAGTCAGTGTGTATGTTAATTTTTCCATCTATCTCAATAAATACACGCATCTTCCAGAATGCCTTGCTCTTGAGATCTTTGTACCATAAGTTTGAAGCACTATTAAAGAAAGGGAGAAAAAAAACGTGAACTTGAGACAAATTTTACATGCCTTGTTTACTTTTCTGTAAGTTTCAAAAATCTTTGTGCCAAAAATCAGAAGATGCAATTTTTAATCTTCTGAAAAATCAAAACTCAGGTTTTTGCCAAAATGGAATATATTCTGACTTTAAATCGTTGTTAAACTTTAATCAAGGGTCGTCTTGTTTTTATATTTATTCTAAGAAGCATAGCAAAATCAAAAAAAAGTTTATGAAGCTTCAAAACACTTTTTAAAAGAACTTCATATTTCTTTTATACCTTAGTTTCTTACTGTGTTTTTAAAAACCTATTGACTTAAAAACTGAGATGTGTATTTCACTGTAGGATATGTTAACACAAGTTGTTTCCCTTGAATTCTTGTCTACAGAAACTCAAAGCCCCAGTTGGTCCGACAGCATTTGAGCTTGGGTTCTCTACCCCAGAACAGTCAGTGAACTCTGGTGTTAATACCTCAGGAAGCCAAGACAACAGCAGCGATTCATCATCATCTGACAGTGACGATAACGAGACAGAAGAACAAAAGGAGACTGATGACACAAATGAGCAAACTGAAAATGATAAGAATGTAGAGACAGCAACCATTCCTGTTCCAGAAGGTGTACCTGAAGACAGTCTCATTCCACAAAAAGAGTCTGAGATTACCGATGAGCACAAAAAGACAATCCAAGATGTGACAAGTGATGAACCTGTAAAGCCCATGGCCCAAGTACCTGCCATTGCAGAAATTAAGTGTAAGTTCTTCGGGTCACCATCATTAGCGACACCATTTTCATTTGGTTTGGGGTTTACTATATCATACTGTTTTTCACTTAAAAGAGTTTACAACTGAGATGTTGAAATAAAATATTGCAACATACTCTTTATTTTTTTATATGTATTTTTTTTTAAATTACAGTGAAATGAGATGAAACAGCTTTTGTTTCTTTGCATATCTGTTTTGATTCTGACAAAATACAGATGCATTCCCAAAGATTTTGTTGAAGGTCTACTCTCTCTGTAACACATTTTGTTATAATTGTTAATAGAATCGATTGTATTTGTTCTGTTATTTGCAGCACTCCCTCACAATGGCATGGACATGTTCAGTGAAAAGGATATGTTTGGAAACAGCTATGATGTGAGTATTATATACAGTTCAAAACCTTGAAAGAGATTGCTTGTTATTTCATTTTTAACCGTTGGTTCTCAGCTTCACAGCAAATTTATTCTTTTTCTACTAGCGCATCATTCTTTTCTCTCCAGGTGGTTTTCTAGTCCTCTTTCAATCTTCGTTTTTGTTCTTGCTTTTAACCTGCTTTAACCACTAAATGCCAGAATATTGGAGAAACAAAATTCTGTGCTCACGCACTGGATTAATCTTTTTGATTTTTCGAATTAACTTATTTGTGTTGTCACAAGAAAACCATGACAAAACCAAGTAAAGAAAACAAACGTTCTCATAAACTGCACTTAGATTTGTTTTCTTTGCTTTGGAGCAAATGTGGAATGTGTTCGCTGTGAATCAGCCAACCCTTATAATTGGCCAAGGTATGCCGGAATCTCAGACTTATCTCCCATAAAATGATGAATACAGTGATAAACAATGGTTGCAGCCTATCGAGCTCTCATAATCCTCGTTTGTACAACAGAAGGATGAATGTCTGGAATCTAGGATTACACAACAACTAAAAACCGAAGCAGTGTACATTGTTACATTCATTCCATAGACACGATAACGTAGGTGTTAAAAACTGATACTGATATTAGATGCTTGTGCAATGATTTTGGTCTACCCATGGTCTACCGTTTTGACTTGACAGTATTCATTTAAATTCAAATAACTTATTTCCACATAAACATTAATGTCAAGAAACGACATTGATGTTAATAATGTGGGGGCATGTTCCGAAAAAGCCAGGCTTGTCAAATAACAGCCTGTATACAAAAATGCAAAAACTAATAAAAAAAAACAACATCAAAATAAACCAAAATAAACAATGTGTATACACGCACTAAGTTTGACAAAGTAATAGACTGAAAACAAATAACATATTGAGAAAATAGGTTAAAGATTGCTGGTATAAAGAAAAGCTCTTTTTAGAATTACAAGAAGGCTTCCCAGAAAGGGTATGCTGTTGGTAAGTGATGACGTTTTGGAGTCAGAAGTGCAGTGAAACGAATGTTCATGTCCAATGTGTGTATACCATTCATTTACATTGCACTTCCTCTCCAAAACGTCATACCAACAGAATAGAATGTCAATTCCAACCATAAAAAGCCTCAGATTAAAAAGCATACAAAAATGTATTTGTTACTTTTGTAAATTAATTTGTCTGTTATTTTATAGAGTCCAACTGCTGTGGAGAAAATTGGCCAAACAGCTCATGAGAACCCAAGTCTGACTGACAATTGGGATGATGCTGAAGGCTATTATCGTGAGTATTCAAAATATTGAGTCTGTAAACAAGAATAAGTGGCATGGAAGCACAAGGTTTGGGATATACATGTGTTACATTCACAGAAATCTTTCAGCCAAAAATATGGAGTAGATATTTTGTAGAACTATTTTATTGTATTTTACAGGCATGTTGGGTTTAGGCTTTGACCTGCTTCACTTATTTTTCTACAGCCAAGTGTTTCACCCACCAATCATGCGATATGTGATATTTATGCAAGCTGTATAGTTGTGCATTTGAAAAAGATATCATTGCCCGTAATGATTGCTGAGTTTGCACTGAGTGACTTCAAGTGGGAACTATCTATATGTTTGAATTGTACTGTTACAAGGTCAAGATTTTGGAGATTTGATTAATGATAAATTTCAAACTCACTTTTTGATTGATGTTTTGTTTTCAAGGTGTACGAGTCGGTGAGCAGCTTGACAAGCGTTACACTGTGTATGGTTACACAGGTCAGGGTGTATTCAGTAACGTCATTCGTGCTAGAGACTGTGCCAGGACCCAACAAGATGTCGCTATCAAGATCATCAGGAACAATGAACTCATGTATGGCCAAGAACAACATTATTCACTTTGATTCCTTTGTCTTGACTAGCATGAAATTACCTCTCTTGAACCCCATAACATGTACAATGCCACTTGGTATTTAGATATATAAACAAATGAATAGATGTACAATCCCATTGGCATGTCACAAAAATCGACAGTAGAACCAATTCCCCTGAGAAATAGATCTTATGAATCAGTCTTAGAACCAACCCTCCCCACCCTCCTTCTTAAAATTGGAAATGGACCTTGTTAATATTTACCATTAAAAGTAGAATACAAGATTGGTATTCATCCAAAAAATGTGTTTTATTAGTATCAGTCTGAAAGCTTTACTGATTATGAAGTTCATACAAGTACCAATCTTCCATAGAAATATTTCTATCTGAAATACTTTCAAAGTCAAGAACATAGAATTTGAAGACCCTGATTTTAATTTTGGTTGTATTAATCAAAATAAGGACAATGTGTTTACATGCTGAAAAGTGTGCATGTTTTTCCACTGTTTTCTCCTTACTCGGACGACGGATTGAGTCCAAATTTTCACGCTGTCCTTGAAATCTTCTTCGCCACCCTTTTAGGCACAAGACTGGTCTGAAGGAGCTTGAGTATCTGAAGAGACTCAATGATACAGACAGAGAGGATAAGTTCCATTGCGTCCGTCTCTTCAGGCACTTCTTTCATCGTAACCATCTCTGCCTTGTATTTGAACCTCTCAGGTACGACCCCCACCTTCTTTGATTGAGCCTTGTAGATATTAACTATTGATTAACTTCTTTCATCGTAACCATCTCTGCCTCGTATTTGAACCTCTCAGGTACGACCTTCACCTTCTTTGATTGAGCCTTGTAGCTATTAACTATTGATTAACTTCTTTCATCGTAACCATCTCTGCCTCGTATTTGAACCTCTTAGGTACGACCTTCACCTTCTTTGATTGAGCCTTGTAGCTATTAACTATTGATTAACTTCTTTCATCGTAACCATCTCTGCCTCGTATTTGAACCTCTCAGGTACGACCCTCATGTTCTTTGATTGAGCCTTGTAGCTATTAACTATTGATTAACTTCTTTCACCGAACCATCTCTGCTTCGTATTTGAACCTCTTAGGTATGACCTTCACCTTCTTTGATTGAGCCTTGTAGATATTAACTATTGATACTGAATATTTCTTAATGTTGTTAGGGTGTTAATTCTTACACTGAAATACATCCCAGCTGCCAGGAAATTACTTGCTAAAATGGTTATTAATGACAAAGTGACTTGAGAATCTGATACAGCTGTGTTTGTAATTATGTGCTCATATTTTTGTCATGTCAGTGCAAAATCTTTGTATGTCGATTTTGTAATAATGTATCTTGCAGCAGACAGACAAGTGAGCGTTCAGGATTTTCCTGATTTCAGGAGTTTTCATCGATCTCTTGGCAGCTTTGAATTTTCTTGACAGTGGTGAAGTTGCTTTACAGGCAAGAAAGCCATAGCCCATTGTAATGACCAAGCCTCTAAACTTCCATTGGTGATGACTTAGTGGAGGCTTCATCTTCAGACCAAGAAAAGACTAATTTTCAGGAATGTTCATTTATGATTTAGACAATCGCACCCATGACCAGCAGAGTGCCATACAATTACATCATATCTCAGCACCATTGGGTTTGTGTATACATCCAGGGTTAGTTTTAGCAAGATAAGTCTTCTAGCAGTTTCAAACACGTGCTACGTGTACATATTATTTTTGGTGATGTTATGTTTTTTTTCACTGACACATTGATTTGGCAGTCAATCTGTTAAATGTTGACTCATGGTAGATCCAATTTACTTCGATGAATGATTTCTATTGCGATTGAATTGGATTGTTTACAGATCTTAATAACACTTACAATTAAGAGGAAAGTTATTAAACAATATGTTGGCTTTGAAATTCTCAAGAGCCTTCAGTTAACTACAATTGTGAAAATATTGCTTCTTCTTCTGAGGTTCAGTAGTGATATTTCTAAAATCCACAACCTTCACTCTTTGAGACTGCTTAATCCTTTAGCACTTGCACACAATTAAACATCGAGTCATTTACTCCTTGAACGCACCACGGAAATTCTGAAGATTTTCTACTGTACATAGAAATCTTTAGATAACTTTTGTTGTTACTATTTTTCTTGTGTTACAAGTTTTGTTCATTGTGTAGAGGATGAAATTGCCTTTCAAATAATTTGCACAGTTGTTTTGCTTGCTTTGCCAATTTAAAGCTTTGAGGTTGGAAACATAAGACAGAAAATTAAGAAACTCTATTTGTGTTGTTAGTAAACGTTTGTTACGTGGAAAGTTGTGCACAGAAGTTTGCTAGACTGTACTGTCATCTCAAAGAAAGAACATGTTAAAAAAAGATAGAAAACTATCACAGAATACCTGTGGAAATAAGAATAAATGCCTCTATTATCTGCAGATAATTTCTTTACCTAAAACCGTCATGTAAAATCCTTTCAAATCATGGTATTCCATGTGGAAAAACAACCATAAGTTTAGAGAGAACACAAACGCGATTGCCATTAGTGTGTGTATTGCGTGTAAAATACATTGTACATAGTTCATCATGTCAAAAGTTCTTAACATGCCCAATTTGATTTATTTTGTTGAAGTATTCATTCAATAAGTACCTTGGCTAGCCTCCCACTTGGATGAAAACCCAAGTTCGCATCCAAAGGTAACCGAGTGGACCGAAACTGTCAAAGTTATGGGAGTAAATGGATTTATCCCTGGTAATTTGAGCGTGTTTAAACTCTCAATTAAGATAATTTATGTTGTTATCTTTAGTGGTCAGTTGATCTTGTGATTGCCAAGCCTCACGAAATAGTGCCAGTTGCAAAAGTTATTCTTAAGGAAATTCTTATTCTCTCTGTAAAAACAAATTTTGCCCAGGCACCTTTAAAAAAATTGAAGACTTTCTTGCAGAGTATCTTTTCTGAGATCCCCCCAACCCTTGAATGTTGATACCAATGATGATACTATTTGTACTTGCAGCATGAATCTAAGAGAAGTCTTGAAGCGTTATGGCAAAGACGTAGGTCTTCATATTAAGGCGGTACGCTCCTACACCTCACAGCTCTTCTTGGCTCTCAAACTCCTCAAGAGATGTAACATACTCCATGCGGATATCAAACCCGACAATATTCTGGTGAGTTCAAAGTTTGTTACTTGGTTGTTCTTTTCTGTGGTCGGTTTGTTTTGTTACTTTCTCCACTGGAGGAAATTCTCTCCACCAATTTTCCGTTTCCCTCTATCTTGAGCTAACTGTTGCCATGCTTGAATTGGAATCAGTTGGCTGAGGAATATTTGGTTTTTCTTCCAGGTGAATGAGTCTAAGACCATCCTAAAGCTATGTGATTATGGATCAGCTTGCCATGTGGGTGACACAGATATTACTCCATACCTTGTCAGCAGATTCTACAGAGCACCAGAAATCAGTAAGTTGAGTATCTCTTCACAAGTAAACCCCCCCCCCCCCTTTTTCTATTCCATTTTGGAATATGATATTGAATATGGTTCACAGTAGAATTGACTCAAAGGTGCTGATGGTCCAAAGAAACAACACAATTTCAGCAGGAACTCCAGATCTATAATATAGTAACTTTTTGTTCACTGTCAGTGCACCTGGGATTGACAGCATTTTCTGTTGTTTTTTTTCCTTTTTGTTTTTTATTCTGTTTACAAGCAGAACACTGTGCTTTAAACACAATGCTCAAAATCCACATGACAGCAGCAGACAAGCAGCCTTTCCTTTTTAAATAAGAAATCTGACTTTTAAATTTTGTACCCACAATTTTTAACTGACAGCAGTAGCAGTTCTGTTACTGTCCCTTGTTTAGAAATTGTACTTCGTTTTCATTGGAAAGAAATTTTGCATAGTAAAGATCCTCAATAGTGACACAAATTGTCTTGTTATTTTCTGTTTCAGTTATTGGCATGACCTATGACTATGCCATTGACTTGTGGAGCACAGCTTGTACAATCCATGAACTGTACTCTGGTAAGATCCTCTTCCCTGGCAAGTCTAATAACCACATGCTCAAGTGCATGATGGATCTCAAAGGAAAGATGCCCAACAGGATGATCAAGAAGGGCTTCCTCAAAGACGGCCACTTTGATAGCAACTTTAACTTCAAGTATATCGAGGTGGATAAAGTCACGGAAAGGGTGAGGCAAACGCTTTATTACTCTGATTTATTTCTAATAGACCCTTTGCATATGATGTCACTGGAAAGGGTGCCCTCTCATAGCGGTTCAAATAAGGTCACTCATTGACCCATCCTGAGGGCTGCATGAACATAGCTATTGTCTCATCATTGGTTTACCCCCCCCCCCCCAAACAAAAAGTTGCTAAAAGAGGTGTGAGAGTGTCTATCAAAGACTGCTGTAGTAACCCCTTGCACTGACCGTCTATCAAAGACTGCTGTAGTAACCCCTTGCACTGACCGTCTATCAAAGACTGCTGTAGTAACCCCTTGCACTGACCGTCTATCAAAGACTGCTGTAGTAACCCCTTGCACTGACCGTCTATCAAAGACTGCTGTAGTAACCCCTTGCACTGACTGTCTATCAAAGACTGCTGTAGTAACCCCTTGCACTGACCGTCTATCAAAGACTGCTGTAGTAACCCCTTGCACTGACCGTCTATCAAAGACTGCTGTAGTAACCCCTTGCACTGACTGTCTATCAAAGACTGCTGTAGTAACCCCTTGCACTGACCGTCTATCAAAGACTGCTGTAGTAACCCCTTGCACTGACCGTCTATCAAAGACTGCTGTAGTAACCCCTTGCACTGACTGTCTATCAAAGACTGCTGTAGTAACCCCTTGCACTGACCGTCTATCAAAGACTGCTGTAGTAACCCCTTGCACTGACCGTCTATCAAAGACTGCTGTAGTAACCCCTTGCACTGACCGTCTATCAAAGACTGCTGTAGTAACCCCTTGCACTGACTGTCTATCAAAGACTGCTGTAGTAACCCCTTGCACTGACCGTCTATCAAAGACTGCTGTAGTAACCCCTTGCACTGACCGTCTATCAAAGACTGCTGTAGTAACCCCTTGCACTGACTGTCTATCAAAGACTGCTGTAGTAACCCCTTGCACTGACCGTCTATCAAAGACTGCTGTAGTAACCCCTTGCACTGACTGTCTATCAAAGACTGCTGTAGTAACCCCTTGCACTGACCGTCTATCAAAGACTGCTGTAGTAACCCCTTGCACTGACCGTCTATCAAAGACTGCTGTAGTAACCCCTTGCACTGACTGTCTATCAAAGACTGCTGTAGTAACCCCTTGCACTGACCGTCTATCAAAGACTGCTGTAGTAACCCCTTGCACTGACTGTCTATCAAAGACTGCTGTAGTAACCCCTTGCACTGACCGTCTATCAAAGACTGCTGTAGTAACCCCTTGCACTGACTGTCTATCAAAGACTGCTGTAGTAACCCCTTGCACTGACCGTCTATCAAAGACTGCTGTAGTAACCCCTTGCACTGACTGTCTATCAAAGACTGCTGTAGTAACCCCTTGCACTGACCGTCTATCAAAGACTGCTGTAGTAACCCCTTGCACTGACTGTCTATCAAAGACTGCTGTAGTAACCCCTTGCACTGACCGTCTATCAAAGACTGCTGTAGTAACCCCTTGCACTGACTGTCTATCAAAGACTGCTGTAGTAACCCCTTGCACTGACTGTCTATCAAAGACTGCTGTAGTAACCCCTTGCACTGACTGTCTATAAAAGACTGCTGTAGTAACCCCTTGCACTGACCGTCTATCAAAGACTGCTGTAGTAACCCCTTGCACTGACTGTCTATAAAAGACTGCTGTAGTAACCCCTTGCACTGACCGTCTATAAAAGACTGCTGTAGTAACCCCTTGCACTGACCGTCTATCAAAGACTGCTGTAGTAACCCCTTGCACTGACTGTCTATCAAAGACTGCTGTAGTAACCCCTTGCACTGACCGTCTATCAAAGACTGCTGTAGTAACCCCTTGCACTGACCGTCTATCAAAGACTGCTGTAGTAACCCCTTGCACTGACCGTCTATCAAAGACTGCTGTAGTAACCCCTTGCACTGACTGTCTATCAAAGACTGCTGTAGTAACCCCTTGCACTGACCGTCTATCAAAGACTGCTGTAGTAACCCCTTGCACTGACCGTCTATCAAAGACTGCTGTAGTAACCCCTTGCACTGACTGTCTATCAAAGACTGCTGTAGTAACCCCTTGCACTGACCGTCTATCAAAGACTGCTGTAGTAACCCCTTGCACTGACTGTCTATCAAAGACTGCTGTAGTAACCCCTTGCACTGACCGTCTATCAAAGACTGCTGTAGTAACCCCTTGCACTGACCGTCTATCAAAGACTGCTGTAGTAACCCCTTGCACTGACTGTCTATCAAAGACTGCTGTAGTAACCCCTTGCACTGACCGTCTATCAAAGACTGCTGTAGTAACCCCTTGCACTGACTGTCTATCAAAGACTGCTGTAGTAACCCCTTGCACTGACCGTCTATCAAAGACTGCTGTAGTAACCCCTTGCACTGACTGTCTATCAAAGACTGCTGTAGTAACCCCTTGCACTGACCGTCTATCAAAGACTGCTGTAGTAACCCCTTGCACTGACTGTCTATCAAAGACTGCTGTAGTAACCCCTTGCACTGACCGTCTATCAAAGACTGCTGTAGTAACCCCTTGCACTGACTGTCTATCAAAGACTGCTGTAGTAACCCCTTGCACTGACCGTCTATCAAAGACTGCTGTAGTAACCCCTTGCACTGACTGTCTATCAAAGACTGCTGTAGTAACCCCTTGCACTGACTGTCTATCAAAGACTGCTGTAGTAACCCCTTGCACTGACTGTCTATAAAAGACTGCTGTAGTAACCCCTTGCACTGACCGTCTATCAAAGACTGCTGTAGTAACCCCTTGCACTGACTGTCTATAAAAGACTGCTGTAGTAACCCCTTGCACTGACCGTCTATAAAAGACTGCTGTAGTAACCCCTTGCACTGACCGTCTATCAAAGACTGCTGTAGTAACCCCTTGCACTGACTGTCTATCAAAGACTGCTGTAGTAACCCCTTGCACTGACTGTCTATAAAAGACTGCTGTAGTAACCCCTTGCACTGACCGTCTATCAAAGACTGCTGTAGTAACCCCTTGCACTGACCGTCTATCAAAGACTGCTGTAGTAACCCCTTGCACTGACCGTCTATCAAAGACTGCTGTAGTAACCCCTTGCATTGACTGTCTATCAAAGACTGTTGAGTAGACCCCCTTGACGTCTTACTGCCACTGTATGCCTGTGGTCTGCCATTTTTGGAATCCAGTTGCATGTGATGATTTGGTGCATCCTTAAAACTGATGTAATTTCAGGGAAAACAATGCATCACTTCATCTTATTTTGTATTTTTTTTTACCGGTCATATCGAATAAGAATTGTACGACAAGAACTTAACAAAGCTGTTGCTTGTGTTCTTAAGCAAGTTGCATTACCATAATTTGCTTATCTCCATCCAGGTATATCAATGAGGATCTGTGAGGGCTGAGATGGTCTTGGTATTACCTCTTCAGCTCAAATTACCCTTGGGATTTGAGAGAAATTTGTTTCAGGAATGATTAATCACTCATTGATACCATGCCCATGGCAAACCGAGGGATGACCAATAGATTTATACTTTTTTAAAGTTTCCATTCCCCCACGTATAGGCAAAATATTCTGGGACAGAATTTGTATTAACTTAAATTCCATGTTGATGCAATGCTGAATGAGATTTTGAAACATACTGACATATGCCCAATTCATTTTGATTTTGCAAGAGTATGGCACTTTTTGATATTTCTGCAATAAACCACAAGTGGAAACTGACTGGGTAAATTTATTTCATTTGTAGGGTCAAACATAGAAAAATTGACTGGAGCAGGATTTGAACCAGCAACCCCCGGATTAACGTACCGGTGCTCTACCAACTGAGCCATCCAGCCCTACTGGGAGACCGCCAACATTAGGGTCGGATAGATCAGTTGGTAGAACACCAGTACGTTAATCCAGGGGGTCGCTGGTTCAAATCCGTTTCCAGTAAATTGTTCTTTGTTCACCCCCGAAATGTATATATTTCTGTTATAACAGGAAAAGGTGACAACCTACAGTGTCCTGAACCCCTCCAAGGACATCATGGCTGACCTGATTGGCTACAGCCGTCTCCCAGATGACCAATACCGCAAAGTGACCCAACTTAAAGATCTCCTAGAGAAATGCCTGATGCTAGATCCTAACAAGAGGATTCAGGTCAAGGAGGCACTACAACATCCATTCATCCAGGAGAAGATATGAAGAATACACTAAACAAAAATGAAGGCAAGCAGATCTCTCTAAAAAAAACAAAACACTGACGTTACTTATCAATTGTTTTATTAAAATGTGAAATGTCAAGGTGGGCAATTGTGTAATTCATTATTTGATATTTAGCTCATTAGAATCCCCCAAAATAACAGGCAGTGTGTTTTCTTAACTTCTCATAATTGTGTGTACACAAGTAACGGCTTCACAGCTGCCTCATCTTTTACCATAAAACCTTTTCAAAAAATGGGAACCTAGAAGAATCCAGAGAGTGCACAGGGTCTTTGATGAAAAAATGAAGATGTACATTTCAAGTTATTCCCCACCCCAACCCCACCTTCCCCCCTCATAAAAAGAGCAAAATTAATACTAACTAAAACTTTGTATTTGATCTGAAACGTTCTACCACGCCAAAGGAAATATCTAACACAGGACTTCACTGCCATCGTCATTGACCACATTTCTTACAACATAATATTCAGCTCCACTCACCTTTTTTGAAACCTTTGGTAATTCAGGATGACCCTGAATCTGGAGTGCCAGTATTTTAATTGTAAACATTCAACATTATAATTTCATTATCAACATTCAGCTGTTATTGTATATCGTTTTGGATATAAACCAGATAATGATTTGACTCTATTTTTTCTTGTAAAGAGACAAATTGAACTGTATTTGTTACGACAATTTGTACACTTTAACCCTCCTGCTTTTGGTGTATTTTTTTCCGGATAAGTTGAAGCACCATATGAAACCATTCACTATTGTGGTTGTGAATGGTGAGATAACTGTGTACAGTGTTGATTCCCCAAGTGGTTTTGAATGGTAGGTAAGCTGATACAAAGCCTTGTGAGAATCGTTCCAAATGGTAGTACAGCTGTGGTGAATCAATGGACCCTGTATGCTATGAATGGTTTTCAGTGGTAGTACAGCTTGATATCATCACTGTTCAAGTCATAATAACGTGTGTACAATAGCAACAGGGAAATGTGAGAGTTCAAATGTGAATGGATTTGAATGATCTTTCAGTAGGAGGGTTAATTAGGTATGTATCCATTGAAAATACTCATTGTAACACAAAAACACAATATTTAGAAATCAATTTTTATTCATTTTTTTCCCCCCAGTTCTGTTTCTTGTAAATCTAGAATTCATGATCTCTAATCTGCAGAGGAATGATTAGAATGAAGGTTACATTGGATGTCGCGAACATTCCTTCTGTCAAATTGAAGTACTGTACATACATAGGTCATGCTGTAATATGTTACTTTTAATCTTCCATTGACATGATATCATTTGGGTTTTTTAGGGGTGGTGGTTTGGTTTATTTTATTTCGGTTTTTGTTTTGTGCGTTGTTGTTTTGATGGCCAATTCCACGGTCTCTGCTGAAGTTGATATGTCAAATCCTTTACCATAAAATAGGAAATATTTGTGGTCACAGAGGAGTAAAAACTCCATG
This sequence comes from Marthasterias glacialis, assembly GCA_911728455.2. NCBI lineage: Eukaryota > Metazoa > Echinodermata > Asteroidea > Forcipulatida > Asteriidae > Marthasterias > Marthasterias glacialis. Next base: position 20,033,393 of record OU452222.1, on the reverse strand, counting down.
ACAAGTATTATTGACTTTTGGTAGTGTGTTTGTCATAAAAAGCGATGAGGGTTATTTTTTGAAGACGATTAATGGCATTGAAGAGATGAATATCAGGCATTTGAGTGTATAACACAGGTAGTTTATTTGTTTTAGTATAATTTTAATGATTTCTGTAGTTGGTTTGATTTTACAAACAGTGAGACGTCATACAGGTGTTCTCTGAACTGTTTTGAGGATAACTTAATGGTTTGATACATGAGTAACTTTTGGGAGAGTAAGCTCATTTCATCTCTCTTGTTTTGAATCAAACAATCCAAATAATCAACATTTGAAAGTTCTATCAAAACGTTTGAGAGTAGGCTGGGAATTATTTGGTTTTCAAATTATAAGCTTTCCTATTAAAAAAAAGGTTTTTATTACCATTATTGATAATGCACCATACCTTGAAGAGAAAAATCGGTATGTAATTGGTCACGATAACTGTGGACACGCAACCCACAATAGTTTGACCCCAAAATGGCAGAACCGTGAATAATGACCTTACATGCAAGGGTCTGTAAGCCATGTTACTTGTACATAGTGTATGTGGTCTGACTTGTACTTATGTTTAATAGCAGCACGTGTGTGAAGTCGCAGCCATCTTGTTTTTCTTCAAATCAAATACACAGAAGGAAACTGAACAGAAAGTTACAAAGATTGTGGCCTAAATAGGGTAGACTCTAAATGGTAACTGACAGCCGCGACCTCACTTGACCTGATCAATATTGACCCCATAGAGTCATATACCATCCTATGAGTGATCCTTATCGGTGAGGTTAAGTGTGGTTGCAGCTACCGGTTACACTATAAACCAATCCATTTCAGGTCCATTTCATATGTCCTGCACCAGTGTTTTCCGCCATTAAGAGGAGACTTTTACGCCTGTGTACGCATTAGGTGCAGGCTTCAATCCAAGTCGCAGTTTGTATAGTTGCATCAAAATCAGTGATCGGAGATGCCCATTGTGCGTTACAAAAATGAACACTGGGCGTTTTTGCTTCCCATTAATAAGGTACAAACCATCCACAATGGATTAGTCTATTGAGTCTACCAAAAAAAAAAAAAAAAAAAAAAAAAAACTATTGTGTTTTTGTTGTTGATAAAAGCAGTTCCTGATTAAAAATGAGGTGAACAAGTAATCTGACCTTTTGACTGGCCATGGTATAGTACGCGTAAATGTCAACGCTTTGTAGGATCGTTGCATGCAGAGTCTGTGCATAGAAATGTCCGTTAACATACAGCGTGAACTTCCAAAGATATCGGTGAAATCTTCTTGCACAAGTCTGTAGTTGGTTTCCATATCATCAGGTCCCAATTTCATAGAGCTGTTTGCCGGTTAACAAATTTGTGTGCTTACTAAAGCAGAAAAAGATGCGCAAGCAAAAGTGTAGTTCATAAACGATTTAGATTGTTGACAGCATGTGTGCACATCCACATGGATATTTGCATTGTTGCATCACTCATCTGCTTAGCAGAACCACCTGCAAGTTAGCGTGCCTTTTTGCCTTGCTTACGGTTAGCTGAGTGTATGAAAGAGAAATTCTGCTAATGGCCGCTCTGTAAGCAGAAATTTTTTGCTTACAGGCTTAATGAAATTGGGCCCTGGTTAGAACAAAGTCTCTTGCTACTAATAGACTGATCCATTAAGCCCCGCCCCTAAATATATTGACCAATCACAGCATTGGCTAAAACACCACTGTACACATGTGGGCAACACAATGTGCGTCTCTTCAATGCCACTCATGTTCACATTTTCCAATGCGATTTTTATCGTGTCGACTTTTGTCGGACTTTCGGTGGCGTACCCAAGGCTGTGTTTGGTCATCACGTATGGGGGCGGGACTTAATGGATGGGTCTATAGAGTGAATGAACTACGGCTGTTTTCATGTAAAGGCTCCATGCAAATGCATTTTATATACTTCTTTTGAGGTGGATGTATTGGTATCAATGTTTGGGAAGTGTACTGTAACACTTGAAATCCAGAAACAGTTTATTGGTTGTTTGTGTGAATCAAAATCCAATTATTTGCATTCCCTAGAAGTATGATCATTGTTTACTAAAGTTTACTGTTCATGGCACACATTAAGACGATGGCACAGGATTTTTAACAACCCAGTAGCTAAATGTTCAAGCATGTATTTGATTATTCTTTAGGTAAAGAGTTGGCATTAATTGCGTAGAAATAAGTGAAAATATATATCCCAGACAACCTTCATAACATAACAAGAAAGTCAAACAAGTAAGGTTTTTTTTTTTTACTGAAATGGGATTACTTATCTTGAGGAACTTTCTCTTGGTAATGTTCATTTCCTACAACTGTACCATTCCTGAACTATGGCAAGTTCAGGTGATTTCTTGAACACTTGGGCCCGTTTCAAATGTAGCGCTCTTGCCGTGTCGAATTAAAGTCATTTGAGTTCAGCAATAGCACGGCTTCTGACAAACTTTGCCAATAGCACGACAGGGCCTGTTGAGCCAAGGTCGAGCTCAGCCTTTGCCCCGCCGAATTCCAAAAGTGGTTTCGAACATCACGCTTCTGCCGCGTGAAAAAAAGTCAGAATATTTGAATTTGACACGGCAAGAGAGCGACATTTTGCAGCGGGCATTATAGAATTTAAAAAGTAGAACTAGCCACTTCTGAGATCTTTAAATAAAACAAAATTCCGGTAATCATGCCTTAATGTGTCAATGTATGTTTTATATACCAGAATCTTGAATAAATCTATCTTGTTACTTTCTCTCTCTTGGACACAGGTTCACGTCACGAAGCCAGTGGGGTGTGTGGAAAAAATTGAAGGTATTAACTGCAGCAAGGGCAGAATGAGTTAAAAGCACACTGTTCCCAACATGTTGATCAACTTTCATATTTCCTGATCATTCTTAGTACTTGATATGCAAAAAAGTGACGGAAAATGTTTTGTGTTTTGTTGTTGATTTATTTTGTGATTGATTAAGAAATAGCTGTTCCGTTTGTAATTTGCACTTAAGGGGGCATGGTTCGGCGCATTTATTCCATTTATTTGTTGGTTTTAAATTTAAAAAACAATCCTCACAGTTAACAACAACACAAATTAACTTTAAAGTGGAAAACAGTTAGATGGTTACTCGTAATGTTATGCTTTACTTAAACATTTTGATGCATGTTTGTCAGCATATGCTTAAATACATGTACATGTATATGGAATAAATTTATCTCCCACTTGGTGCATATAGTGCAGTTGTACTGTGATGTTATTTATTCTTTTCAAACGCAGATTTCACCATTGGACTCTTCTCGTCATCATCCTAGACTTTCATCTTGTGATTTTGCTTTCAAGCCAGGGTCGTAAGCTCTGCAAGGGCAAATATCTTCCAAGCAAGTGCCAAGGGCATCCAAGCCTGGTCCAATAGCTTCTGAGTCAAGGCCATTAGCATCCAAGCAAGGTCCGATAACATCCAAGCCACGGCCTTTAGCATCCAAGACAGGGCCATTAGCATCGAAGCAAGGTCCAGTAGCGTCTTGGCCAGTTCAAGGTGGAAGGCAGAAAGTCAAGTTATAAAGTTCAGCTAATGCAGACCATTCTGTCTCCTGTATGCTCAGGGCAGGGTAATGTACTGCTTTTGTAGACAATGGTTTTATTGTAATTATTTTGTCTCCAGTGTTGGGACACCCTTTTATAAATATTCTTTCCATCTAAAAAAAGATACACAATTTGAATGTAGACTTTGCGCCTTTAAGAATAAGAATTTACTTGGGGTATGATTTTTTTTTATCATTTATTAAAAAGAAGAAAAAATTAGGGAGACTATAGAAGTTTTGTTAAATTAAGCTATTTTCTTGTCAATTTTGGATTTGATTTCTAAATGTCACTAGTTAACTGTATTGGTAAAAAAAATGATTAAAGTGATCCGGATGAAAAAAATCTGTTGATGCCTTCGAAGGACCAATCTCTATGTACAAAGCAGGCCCTTGATCTTTGTTATTAAAGGGACACAGCAATTTGACCCGTTTTAAGGGACACTTGTATGGGGTAGTGTCAGTATATGTTGAGGCTCACCAAGGTACCAGGCAAAACCGAGGGACATCACTGACAACTATCAAGGGTACTTCATATAAACCTGGGCTTGTTAAAACCTTACTCGATTGTTAAAACCTCACTCACTGTTGGGTATCTGTTTTAAGTTTTGGCTTCTTTGTAAAAATGATAACTGTAAAGCCCAATTGAAGTTTGTTTTCGTTGGGAAATTTGGACAAACATATAACAGACAAAACTAAAAAGCGGGTAATTTTTATCAGCCAGTTTTAATCCAAAGCATGAACACCATGGATGAACATTTAACTTATTGGCGAGAAGACATTAATCGGAATAAATATTTTGTTATAATATGGAACCTTGTGGACCTGTTTGTATATGTTTGCCCATTAATCACGGAGACTAGAGAATTATACACAGTTTAAACTGTTCAATTTTTGCAGACCTTTGAAGTGATGGTAAAATGACATGTTGTGAATCTGAGATAGGAATGAGTGGACAGATAGACAACCTAAAGAACAACCTGTTGTGGAGCCAGGTAGGATAATACAGTCTAGATTTGTTTTTCATTTCACGCCCAAGAGTTTAAAAAAAAACATCAACATTTTATGAATCACCCATGGTGCTATGAATGAACTAGAAACCCATTGGAGATTTCAACTCTCTCAATTTGCATGACATGACCTGGTAATGTCTTGTGCTTGAATGACAACAAAATTATGGTAAATAGTTATAGACCTTATGCATTGACGTCACCAAGCCATTATCGAGGTAAACCGATTGTAAAACCATGAAAGTGCACAGAGTTGTTTGTGCGGCACTCAGAATTGGCCAGTAAATAACCTCCTTGGACTGTCGGGGAGCACGACCAACCAGAGGGAGAAATCTTGCGAATCGTATATTTGAGTTTTCAGAAAATCTGTAAAACTACTCTTTTTTTATTTCTATAGCAGGACTCTTGCTTACATAAAATGTATTACTTGCAAGCAGGCATCAATTTATTTACTGTAATTTCTGAGAGGTTGTCTGTTCTAAAATCAGGGAAACTTATAAAAACATGGCTGAATTGTCACATGTATAATTGGGTAATGTTCAACACTTGAGGGCGCTGTTCAAATTGTCCATCAAAAGGTCCTGATTTCTCACTGGAACACCTGCCCTGATGAGAGCCTTGGCCTTATCCTCATAACCCTCAGCTGGATACAGGACTGCAAACTGTGATGGGTCGGTTATATTGTCCGTCGGGTGTCTTGACTTTGATGTTCTTTATAGTTTTCTATGGACGTTGTGGCTTGGTACACATGCTCCAAATGAATCGCTGTACAAATGCCATCACTCTCTCACTAACCTCCAGGTAGAGTATTTTGTAGTCTATGACATCAATCTTGATTGTTCTGATGAAGGCAGACTGTACCTTACATCGCTCTCCGTCGCCCTCGGTTTGCTTTACCTTGGACTCGTCATGCGGCCAGTCCTCTTCCTCCAAGTATAAGAAATCTGGGCCACATTTCCATCGATGAGACAGTTGACTTACTAATATGCGCCATGAAACATCATCTGCCACATTCAGCACTCCAGGAATGTGTCTCCACTGTGCTGGATCCGAGTTATCTTGGATTTCTGAAACCCTGTTGGACACGAAAGGCTTGAAACCTCTTGCTTGACTCCGTATTCAACCCGGAACAATCATGCTGTCACAAAGAAACATGGTTTTCTCAATCTTGATCCTAGCTTCTTCCAAGCTAGTTTTGTTCCGATGAGAGGCCATCACAGTAGCTTTTATTTCAAGTCTGGAAATGGTCAACTTCTTCAGTGGTGCTGCTCTGGACGTTGTGTGACCATCTGAGGTGAGCACATGTTCTGAATGCTTCTTCGGACTCATCAGAAAATATACACAGCATGAGAAGTCCAACAGCATCGGATGGTGTCAGGCATGTTCTGTTTCCGCAGCTTCATTGAGATCAATTGGGCCTCATTTTGGGGGTTTACAGATGCATACTTTCGCTGTAACTCCCATGGATTCAGCCATCCAGTGTGGTGGTTTCTTTTTGCCTTTTTCAGGCAGCTGTAGAAGTCGTGATTGTCCTTCATTGCCTTCATGCAGTCTCTCAGACTCATTGAAGCCAGTGAGTGCTGCTTTCACATTTCTTCTCTTCTTCTTCAGCTCTGAGCCCACATTGTGATGACTAAACCACCAGAACTTGAATTCGGTGCGCTAGACCGCTCGGCCACAACATGGGTTATGCCATGCCATGAGTGTTCATTCCAGGACATCAAGCCTTGAGTTTTTGTCATCGACCCTAGAGTTTTTGCCATCGTGTAGTGGCCGAGTGGTTTAGTGCATCGATCGGACTCAAGTTCTGGTGGCTAAGTCATCAGGATGTGGGTTCGAATCCCGGTCATGACACTTGAGCAAGACACTTAACTGTAATTGTTTCAAATAGGGGAAGAGGCAGTTATGTTTGTCTCACAACGGACTCATTTATCCCTCCCTGGTTTTTTTTTGCTGTGCTGTGAAGAGACTGGCGTTTTTATCTCGCCATGTCTTGTTTGTAAGAATTGGGGCGGGTTTCTATCCCTTCAAAAAATAGCCCACAGCTTGAGTGGCCTTTTGGCCCTGTGATTGGTGAATTGCATTAAAAAAGAAAATTGTTTTTGTCATCAACCCTGGACTTTTTGTCATCAACCGTGAAGTTTTTGTCATCAACTCTGGATTTTGTAATGGGTTATTTGTTGTGTAAAAACTTGGAATTTTTGGATTTGATATGTATGTGTATATTAATTTTTTTTAACTCGACCACCGAACATGTTCACATTGCCTAGTGTAATGCATGTGTAGTTTAGATGTGAATTAGCATGTAGGGCTACTTGTTGAAATAATTCGTTGGTTATTTTATTTATTTATTTTTTGCTTTATCATTATTTATTATTATTATTTTTTTTTTTGGGGGGGGTGAATAAAAATGTATGGACTTAGAGGTGATGTACACATTCGAGAAATTAATATTTTAATATGACAAAAGTAAATAGGCCTATGTACAGGTTTGATGCATTCTAAAATCTAGAATATTTGGAAAAGGGTCCATTCTGAAATGCAAACTACATGTATTTTGTTTTACTTTTTCTCACGATGTACAACGTTGGAGGCAAAAATCTCTCTTCAGATCTTCAGCTTTATGTCAACTTTTAGATTAAAAGGAAGGAAAACATTTTTAACAATGTTATACATGACATATTTAACTCATACAGGGAATGTATACATCTTTAGTTTTAGTAAGAAAAGCTTTTATTCTGATCCTGTGGAAATGAAAAATCTATCAAGAAAATTACGTATTGCGTTGACATGCTTTGCTAAGTTTCTTTGTTTTAGCAAGTTATCTTTGTGTTCCTTTTTCATTTGGGTAATTTCTGGCAATCAATGGGAGCCAGTTTGTGTGAAATTGGCATGACTTATAGTGGACTCACGTCACACTTATAAACAAGTTACTGTTGCAGATGATTTGGACTTGAACCAACTTGAAGTCAGCTTCATATAGGCCTATGTTTCTGTTATTCTAAATTTGGGTTGTGGCCAGCAAAGTGCCTTTCTTTTAAACAAAATTCTTAAGAAACAAAATAGTGTTTAAAGTAATATACAAAACACCCAGTTTCCATAATATATTTTAACAAAATAACAAAAGTGAGGCAAGCCTTGTGAAAATTGCATAATTACAAAAGTGCCATTTACAGAAATAAATAACGATTTTATCGGTCACTTGAATAGGTATTGTCTGAGCATTTTATATACACATGAACAGATAAAACTGTATACACATCCCACAATAGGACCCATATTGTTGCTGTTATGTCCTTCCTCCGTAGAATTCCTTTAGGGGCCCACTCGAAATATATTTATACCTAGGTACCATAGAGTTCCCCACCAGAATTATAAATGATGGCTGCATGCACAGTATAACACAAGTTTTACAGGTATCTCCAATGCCAACATTATTATTTTGAAGTACAAAACAACATGATTTGAATTAAACCCTTTTCAGATTGAGTCTTTGTGTAACTGATTCACCTCATTTTGAGATGTGTGTGGACTAAACGTCATTGGCCAACTTTATGAATAATTCATGAACACAATTAGACCAAATGTATATGCATTCATCATTACATGATGTAATTTATCTACTACCCGCGGCATTTTTGACTTTTGAAAAGTTCTGTGCCTCTGAGAAAGTTTGATGATAGTGTTAGTTTTTGTAAAATTTTCTTTACATTATATTTACATTCTTTTTAATATACCTTAAGCGTTCGCCGCCATCTTTGAGGTCCCAAGTACGTTGTAGCTGTTTTGAGCTCAGGGCGAGGTAGTCCTTTCCTGTACTAAATGCTCATAGTGACGTCATACACACAAGGTCTATAGTGGAAATGACTTCCTCAAGTCGCCCAAGTGCTTGTTAAAAGCTACAATCTGCCAATATTTGCTCAAATTTATGCAAGATTATTATACTTAAGTTTCCTTCCGTAAAAGCAGTGCTGGCTTCCCAATAGTAGTCCTACTTTGAAGACACAACCCCACTAAATTTAAAGCTGTTAAGTCACACCTAGATTGTTGACTTCCTATCTACTCTGTGGTTACATTGAAGTCTTCAGGTACCTGTTACCTTTAAAAAGAATTGAAAGCTTGCTGTATTATGTCTGCAATGTTACTCCTAGGCCTATTGTTTGCTAAACAAATTGGTGCCTATTCCACTGGTTCACTCCTTTGGAATTGAGTTTAATTAATACCCATGCACGCCCCTCCTTTGCCTCAGACACGATTCAGTCAGTAGGCATGCCAACTATAGCATGTCCTGGTAGTCCCCCTCTGTAGTTATGCCCGTTAAATCCCCTATCCACAGCATGACACAAGTTCTCTTTCCTCATAGGGAAATAACCGCCTTGAAAACCGTATAGCCCGCCGCCCAAATCGGCTCGGCCACTGGGCGGCGGGTGTCCGTAAAAAACGTGGCTCCCACCCGCACCACTCATATTGTCCATTACGGTCGGCTGATACACCTCCCTAGTGGTTCTGGTACTCATTTCACCATAGTTCGGGCTCGAATTACTACTGCTGTTGCTAGATGAGCTACTTGACGGGGCGGACGTGCTGACGGCACCGCGGCCGTCTCCCTGGCCGCGGCCCACTGGCATTCTCTGGCCCTTCCGCTTGCAGCAGCAACAGACTGTGAAAGACACTAAGAGGAAGAGGACTATAATGACGGCCACTGTAACTGCTAAAAAGGTTCCCATCCAGCCCAACCAGCCAGTAGACGCAGCTGGTAGTTCCGTCGGAACAACTGACAAGAAAGAAAAATCAACAACCGTTACTGTTTGTCTTGCGAGTTTTGAAAACTAGTTAGGCCTATACTTATAAATGTAGTAGGCTGTGATATTTCAAATGTGAGTTTTATAATTGACTCAAACATTGGACACTAGCCATCGCGACTCACGACACAGCAGTGTAACCAGACTATTTCATTTGGGGTGGGGCAAAGGCAAAATTTTAGTTATTTTTTATCTTTTTATTTATTTTTTATTTATTTATTTATTTATTTATTTATTTATTTATTTATTTATTTATTTATTTATTTATTTATTTTGTATTAGTATTATTATTATTATTTATTTATTTATTTATATATTTATTTTGTTTTTGTTTTTGCTTTTGTCTGTTTTGTTTTTGTTTTGTTTTTTTGTTTTTTTTGGGGGGGGACTTTCAGTGTATTGAACTATTCATTTGTGCAATTTTTTCGATCTCATTTCTTTTTTGGGGGTGCCGAGGGTCCTTAGCCGGGGGGGGGGGGGGCTCCAGCCCCCGCCTGCCACCCCGGTTACGCCACTGACACGATATCTTACAAATCAAGACGCGACTGGACTGAGACACTTTAAAATGCCACACCTTCTTTGCATCATCATCGTTTTGCATGTTTGCAACCATTGTGAGTATAGAGTATACAGCCGCCCAAACTGCACGTCTATACACAGTAAACAAATTATATATTTTTGTTCTTTAAAATCTCCAAACCTTAGCAAAACCGATAAACAAACTTCAGGGCTGGATAGCTCAGTTGGTAGAGCGTCGGTCGGTACATTAAGCCGGGGGTCGCAGGTTCATGTCCCGCTCCAGTCAATTTTTCTTTGTTTTCCCCGAAATTGAATTAAAATTTACCCAGTTTCCCTTGTGGTTTGTTGCTTAAACATGAAAGTACTCAAAATTGTAATTCTCTCCTACCCGAGCACAGCTTGAAGGTCTCGTCACTGCCGTCTGCACAGTTCCACAACGAGTCGCACTTTAAGTCACTATCGATGCACATGGAACCTTCTTCACAGCTAAAACATCTGTCATTCGCTACATTAGAGAAAAACAAAGTAAGGAACACTGCAATGTTAAATGTACATTAATCATCCGCTGAAGTAAATACTCCGGGAATTGATTTTCACCATTTACAAGTGATTGTACACAGCATTTAGAAATGGCCTTTTCTGGATCGATGGGTTAAAAGATACTCCCGAAAGAGCGCGTTTTATCAGTAATTAGACTGAGCGAATCTTGCGCCCGTTGGTAATCGTTGAAGATAAACAAATGTTTCTCGAAACAAACAAAAAATTGTATTTTACGAATGCGGCATTTATGGCGACCACTTTGGTAATCGACACTTTAGTTTCGTTCACAACACTGCCCGTGAAAATATTTATGACTTTTAATCAACCAGCCTGATCAAACGTGTTCTTTTGTTCTGCAAATATAAATCGCAAGTGCAAGCACATTTTTAATATGGAACAAGGCTTTAGTTGACTTACATTACCTTGAACAAGTTTAGCTTGTTTTTGGTTTCGCAATTTTTAAGACCTACGCTTATGAAAATGTGCATGAGGTATGTGATGTCTTGGAGGAAGAACATTTCTGTCTGATTGTGCATAAAACACGTAAAATTGTTCCACGGTAAAGTTGTCTTTCTGTTGATAGGATCTATGTTTGGTTGCAAATTAGTAAATAAGATTTTCTAGATGTTTGGACTTCCCTCAGGAGTTCGTGTAGTATACATTGAATTTTTAAAAAAGATGACATTCTAAGCGAAATGTTGACTTATTTTGTTTAAATTTTAGAAGGGGATTGTCCGTATTTCTTCTAGTGGAAGCTCATGATCTGACTGTACTGTAAACCTTGACTGATGTCTAAATATTACCAGTCACCAAGTCCTTTTCGTAACGACCGTTGAAATCCGTGTAACTCAACTGTCTCTCATAAAATCCGTGTACTCAATCCGTGAAAGTCAACTGAAAGAAGCGATCTTATCACACGCCGTTAGGAAATATTGCCTTGTAACGTAACAACTGGAATATCGAATGACTATATTTCGAATGGAAATCTTTCTCAGGATAATCAACTACCGGTACAAAATACGTAGTACTGAGATTATATGTTTCGGTCAACATTTTGAAAAAAATATTAGGTGCGGTCCGCGTTTGAGTCAATTATCTACCCGTTGTGACTTAAATCTACGAAGTGTACATTCTTTAACAATACATGCTTCTTGTAGACTTTAAATTGTTCCAAATAAATTGACACCAATACAATTATGCACCCACCTTCAGAATCCAGAAGACTAACTGTATAGGCCTACGTTGTGTGCAGATTTACACCGAAACGGCACCCGTGTTGATCACAGATACTTTGCAATGAATTTGATACTGAGCCCACATGAAATTCGTTTTGGGAATGAAAAAATACAAGCAGGAAGTCGTGCATAATTTGTTTTTTTTATACTGAGCTACACAATAATTGTGACAACGGAAAGACTGTGCCCATGGCTATCAGCAGTATAGGGATCAACACTTGAATGAAAACAAGATTGGAGCTTTGCATGATGTGTCCATTTTGTATTAAAGGTAAAGAATTGGTAAACATCAACAAAAAACAATCCTGCATCAGAAGAAGAAAAAATCCGTCTAAAATACTGTCAAAAGCTAGAACGTACGACCCACATTTGTTAATTTGATTTCAGCAAAGACGAATAGGCACAAATCCCCGTCAAAGCATAAACCGTGTCTCGTTGTTTTAGGCTAACTAATTTTAATCTATAACCACCTAATTTCACGCCATTTTTTTCCAGGTTTGACGTATGGTGTGTGTTTTTTTCTAGCCGAGTGAGACCGAATTTGTTCTTCTAAAAACCCCAAATGAATGATACCTTTAAGCAGAGTAGGCGTGCTCTCTTGTGGTACGCAATGATGCTTGGCTGAAATGACTTTATGCTCAATTTACGTTTTGTTACGACCGAGTGAGCGAGGTATCTTGCCTTGAAGACACCATGTGCACTGCCCATAAGAAATGTTGCACATGGCATTTTCTCTAGCCTTTAGTGTGGTATTTAATATTTTGTTCTGTCAAAAAGCAGCCAAGAGCATGCTCAATAAGTTTGTTTACTTAGTAGAATCTCCGTGGATTATTTAATTAAGACGGTTGAATTAATATCTAATGCGATCCCAATGCAATGCCATCCTTGAGGTATGACAATTTCATCAGTTTATAAACGGGTGGTCACGTTTCACCGAAAACAGTTTTTATTTTGGTTGGATTGTGTGAAGATTAAATCGGTCATAATAAAAACACGTGTTTACGAACAGATACTTGCTTATGAACAGGTTTCTCACCAATCACAGACGGAATATTTCTCGGGAACGTTGTTACTGCTGCCAAGTTTAGAAAATGGTAGGCTTGAAAATAATCAAATCGTTTTCTGGAATCACCTCAACCATTTATCACGCCTATAATGTTTTATGCAGTACTCTATAAGAGTTGTATATATGGTACACAGTGGCTGCAATGTCCTCTGCTGATGACCGGTACACAGTTTGCAGAATATCAAACTGTTCCTTCATATCTCGACCAAAATATTGGGTCACCTTCAACTATGACTTTGACCCCCGGTGTGTAGCATTTGTACACATGGTGGTAACGTCACTGATTCGTGCAATCCATCGACTCCGGCTCCAAAAAACGTCATCGTATACCCACATGAGAAACTGTCCGCATTTGGTTTTAGATGAGACATGGTTAATGCTGCTCGTGTCAAGTTACGGATGTGTGAATCACTTAAGTTTTGTATTGTATCACTACAAAGCCAGTCCAGACGGCAAGGGATTGTCCCACATTATGTTTTTCTTTGTTTTTGTTCACCAAGAATTGGCAAATCAGTGTTGTCCCTCTCACAAGTAGAAAATGGTGCACGAAAAATCCGCTAATTATAACTGGTAGTTAATTAAAAACTGAAAATGTAATTATTGTCGGGATCCCGACTGTATCTAACGGCCATCAGCCATCCTAACACATTGACATTTCCATGTTACATGTATTTTATGCTTACTTGTCCGTGGCATAAAAAATATGCTGAAGTTTTGTATGTTTTTCGCTTTGAAACAGCATCATCCGTCAAGAGAAAAAAAAACTCTAAAACAAAATTTCTCCCGGGGAAAGTTGGTCCTTGCAACTTTAATGCACATTGTCAATTAACCATGGCTGCAGTAATAGATGTCTACCTCCATTATTAATACCGACATCGAGGAATGAAAAATAACGTGGTGCCATTTTTGTCGAAGACGAATCGACAACGGCGGCTTTAAGGTGTGATTAAGAAAGTGTTTTATTTCTGAGATATCACTTACCCGTCCTTGTCTCCTCAGGCACAAAGCTCGTGAAGACCACCGAGAAACCTTTATTGCTGGACACCACGTTATCGGTGATGAACCGTACAGTTAGCTCATTACCAGTAGATTCCATCTCCTGGTAGCGGGGTGCTAGGTCTGTGCCACAGAGTCCGTACGGGGCGCCGCTGAGCATCAAACTAGAGTAGAACCGACCGTCATATACAATCACCTGTTTATTCAAAAACGGAAAGACTTTAACGTAAAGCAGGCTGGAACTTGCACCGGTATTTCGTTTTCAAGGGCTTAAAACGGAACGACTTGTAGTATTGACCCAATTCACCTGACGTCATCATAACAATAATTAATTGGTTGCGCCATTTTGGAACACGGTCAATGTAGTGCGTATTTTAGGCGACGCGGTGTTTACACATAATAATAGCCTATGCAACGTCACAGCCCGAGTTTTTGCAAACAAAGGTAGAGAAACTACGGGGAGCCATCCAGGCAAAGCAAAAACAGACAATCACAGTTTACAAAAAATGTTCCACAGAAATATTCAAACATTGTTTAGAATCCGTTGGAAACACACCAACCGATAATGAGATGTATTTTCTTTAAATAAAAAGTTTGCAAAAATGTTGAATATGGTCACAACGTCTGTCAACAAGACTTGAATGTTTTGCTACTTGAGCGTGGCACAGTAGCCGCATGTGACACGCGTGCAAGGAGTCAATAGGCCCGACACACGTTTCACTGTATCAAGATACCAAGTGCATGCTGTACGACAATAGAAATCCACTGCGGGTGTTACCATCCCACAATTTTGGACCCTGGTGAAACCACGCCCATTTAACCCCTCCCTATATACACACCTCATCTTGATAGCAATTGACTGACTCGGTAACGTCAAAGCTTTCGAAGACAGCATGGATCCTTTTCCCCGGGGCCGTTGTAATCGTCACCTTGCAGTCCGTGTTGTCAGCGTAGCGACCGTGTCCAGCGTGCGAGAAGATCTTGCCACCATGATGGGTTATGTACTGCCAACACTCCCCATGGATGTCGTACTGCACGAAAGCTGCGAATATAGGACAAAATGGACATTTTATTTAATTGAAATCATTTCATATTCATCAAAGACGGTTTTAGTTATTTTTTATCGATTTTGAGTATACCCTCTTGTAATAATGTGGATCTTCTTCCTTTCCTTTGCCCTTAGTGACATATTTTGGTTGAAAACGTTCAAGCAATCGGTGATATCGGGCAATACCGTGTTTAAGAAACACTAATTGGAAAAGTATCAATATTGACGTCGTTGACGGTTTTTATTGACCATTTTGATGGTGAGATCAAATCAATGCTCGGTGATCTCAATACTGGAGCAACAGTCAGCGTGAAAATATTAATATAAATAGTTTTTTAATTTTGTTATAACCTTTAAATAAAAATGAGTGCCGCGTATATCTGGTTACACTGTGCAACACTAAGGCTGCGTCCAAATCAAGCGACTCTGGCTACGGCTATTCATCTATTGGCTGCACAACGTTGACGAATAAGACTTCGGGGCGCTCCTGCCGTAGCCACTACCGAAGCCAGTAATTTGGACATGGTCTAATATACGTGGGTTTGAACGAACTCGCTCAAAGTTCTGTCTGAAACAACTCAATTCTTTGTAAATATCTTGCAATTACACATAAAGAAATGCTTTTGTAAAGTATAACTGGCCGTTGCCATAACCAGTCAGATTATTAAAAGAAAACAAGTCAAGTCAGGCTTGTCTAAATGCACGCTGGGCCGAGGACAATTGAGTGGAAATTAAGGGTGATCCTTTCATCCCGGACCTTGCTCCGCTCTGCATGGTACTTCCCTGGACTATCTTAATCACCATCGGAAGTCACTGCACACAGCTCGTGAATTTCATCCGCGGCAAATTACGTAAAAGCAACGAGCCTTGAGCATCTCGCCTGTGACAATCACCATGTCATTTACCGTCACTGCACAGTAGGTATCCGACCATTTTATACCAGCGCATAAGTGGTGAATTATTTGACTGATGGATTGTTGAAAGAAATTAAAGTGTTACACCTAATGCGTCGAGCTTTGATATGGTTCATAAAAGCTAAATTTGTCAAAACATCTTGGCCTAGTACACAAGGATGCTATTTTTTGTTGCTTACTCGTTGGACGTCACTGATTGGCTGAACTAAGCCATAAGAGTAGCATTTAACTCTTGAGAAAAATTGAAGTGTTGGTCGACTGCCGTATGATGGATTTGATCAGTTTTATAATGGTAAATGCTTGCTGACAATGCACGCTTATTATAAAGCATGGTCTAATAATCGCCTTGCAATTTCCTTGGAAGAAAGCCCTAGCTAAGCCACCTTATGTGTTGAGCTTAGTTTCACTCATCCGTACTTTTGACTCTGAAATTCGCACTCATTTGAAGTCTTTGCATAGCAGGTATTTGAATATTTTAGACTCGACCATCAAATCGTGTGGTCACGTTTGCCAGAAAAGGTTTATATTCTGTCTGTGATTTCGTACAGGATCATGTGCTTAGGTCAATTTGGCAGCTTTTGAATGGGTGAGAGTTTGGGCTCAATTTTCTTGCGCATGGCGGTATTTCAGACCTGTTACTAGTGCTTGTATCAAAAGGAAGGCTTTCGTTCTTAAGTTTGTTCGGATCATTGAATCATGCAGTGAAGGGTGTTTTAATGTGACGCCCATGCCACATACACTCTTCTCGGAAATACTGAAATGCCAACAAAAGTGAAGACAAATATCAATGTGACGTGCTGTTTAAAACAGTCAATGTTGAGAAATACAATATTAGGCTCGTACTTGAGAGCGCTTATTCTCATCTAGGCCTATTTGATGAGCAAAATAAACCCTTTTGTGTTTGGCAGTTTGTGCTTGGCTTTCAAATCCAGATTTGTATTTTTAGTTTCATGGTGATGTATTCGTTAACAAACGACTATAATAATGCGAAGAAAGTAATAAAACAAAAGTATGACATTGGTCTAATACTAATAGTAATATAGTTTAAAATGGTTAAGCTTTAGGTATCACGCCGAATGTGTACATCAGAAATCAAGTTGATTTATACTCTATATGGAAAGCTCAATTTACCTTTCCGTGTATGAACCAAAATGATTGATCACAACCCACCAACCAAAAAGTCCCGCCACATTACGAGTCAAAGTAAAACGAGGGCTAGGCGTGAGGAGTCCTCTGATGAACCACGGCCCTTCGTTTGATGCGTGTGGGTAACCTTGTGAGGACAGCACCATCACTCAAAACCATGGGGATTCAAATCCTAATCAAAGGGTCTGTTCGCTGCAACAGTAAACCATGCAGCCGTAAAAAAAAAAAATACACCACCATGCCCTACACAACAGCAAGGCTGTACTTTGGTTGGATGTGTGCGCACTCGCAAAAAAAAGTGACGCCTCTCAAAAGTTGATGAGCTCCGACGTGAGAACAATACGAAGAATAACAAAGTTCCGGAGACAATTGGGGTGATTTCACTGTCTTTTTAACCCTCGCAGATGCCACCAGGGGAACACATTGTCCCCATGTCACATTCATAATGTATACGGTTCCAACCGTTCTTCTCTCCATTTCACATTATTTATTGACATCAAACAATAGCAAAGTGTTTGTTGGGTGGTGTTTTGGGGGGGTTGTTTTTTTATTTCGTTTGAAGAGAGACCTGGGTACATTCTTTTTGAAATCGTGTTAGTCGATTGTTTTCTTTTTGTCTAACTGAAAAATTAACTTTTGTTTTATTAAAACATAACTATGTACCGGTAGTATGCCGTTAATTCGAGCTGATAATAGGCATTTAATGGAATTGAAAATCAAATCAATCGTAAGTGGTAAAATGTATCAACAAAATTTAGATGAACGTTTAATGTATTGTGTCGTTTAACTCTTTTGGGAGTCGTCTAATTGTAAATTATAAATTTTAACTTCCAAAACACCCAATTTAAACGCGTTACATAAAAATACCTGGCTTTGCTCAATAAATCCCAACAACGAGGCAAAAGCAAGACTTTTCCGCATTGCGCTTTGACACTGAAAAACAACTTCCTACATTCGAATGAAAAACGGGTCATTCCATGAAGGCGGAACCATAGGGACACCGTTACATCGTTACCACCTATGATGCTTTTTCACCACTTCATTAGTCTGCTTCGTCAATCTTGCTTTACATAGCATAAATAACACCAAACGTGAACCATAAAAAGGATTTACTTGATTACTGTGGTGTAAAATAAACGTGATACAGTGCCTGCACTGATGTAACAGGGACACCATAGGTGTGACATTTGGTGTCCCCGTTACATTGTGACATATATCCTTAATTTTCTCAGCCATGTGTACTTTAATACCCATGAAGGCAGTTATTTTTCTTGTGGATTTGGCATCAAGTTTCTGTTGAACCTTGTAAATTTGTTTATTACTTCCTTAATATTGAAAAATATGTGTTGCAAGCATGGTGTCCCCGTAACATCGTTACCTTGAATTTTTAAGAATATTAGCAAAAATATCAGGTAAGATGGTGTGGAAAGGATTTGAAACTCTCTGAAACACTTTCAAAACCCAAATAAAAGGTGATGATTGATGAACATAAATTAGAATCAACATTTTTTCAAACAAAATGATAATATTGAAAAATGTTACAAAATAGGTCCCACCTTCATGGAATGACCCAAACACTGAAATAAGCTTTTTATTTTGTACTTTTAGTCTTCTGATTGTGATGTCTTTTTTTATTTTGTTTTGTATAAATAGGTAAACCATTTAATATTATTGTAAATACGCCGTTTTTGTGAAACTTGATACGAGGATCAATATTGTTCTGAGAAATATTTACCTCTCAAAATACTGCAATATACATGAAGATAGCCCCCACCTCAAAGTGAAATTAAATGGCGGTTTCAACTGAAGAGGCAAAATTGCTTTAATACGAATGCATGAAAATGAAATTGACTCCCCCCTGTTTTTTTTCTGAAAATGACAGACAACATTACCGGAATCCTGCCAACTAAATATGCTCCAGAGAAATGTTTACGTCGTATAAACCAAGTATTATCAAAGTCGTGGAAATGGCATCTGACGATCCCACAAATCGTTCTTAATTTTAAATGCTTCAATCTAAATAAGCACGTTTATGAACGCGTACAAAATCCCTCACAAAATATAAACCATATTTTCGCTGTTTTCCCTAAAATGGGATAGTTTAATTTGATGTCAATTTCACAGGTCGTTTTGTGTGTTGTGTTTGTTGAACACAAAGATGGAGATTAATTTACTCTTCCCAAAAATGTACTTTGCTTTATAAGAGACTGTGACCCTACCGTAATGAGATATAAGTTTGTATATTATACAAATAGTAATATTTCTATAAATGGATCTATGTTTAAGTCTGTGCTTCTTTATGCCTCTGACAAAGGTCCGGTTTGGATCAAAAGCTAAGGCCATCACCCCTACCAGTAATGACCAAGATGTAAATTAACTGCAGTTTTCATTTGTCAAACTTTAATTTTTATTATTTGTTTGTTTATTTATTTATTTAATTTTTACTAAGACACGGGGAACAGTGAGTATACAGTGCTTTATAACTGCATATAGATGAATGACAAAACCTTCCTCCATGGACAAACCAAGCTTATTGGCCAGAGGCTATTTGAAATTGGCACACACTCTGTGGTAATTACGTGAAGGGTGTCTTGTTCGTAAGTCACCTCAGGCATTTCCAGTGATAACCTTATAATAATCTGCAAACGCCTGAAACAAAAAGACGATTATAGTTCGCCACAAACACTTTATCATCTCAGAATAGCCGCTGTTTTCATTAGCCTGTATTAAACCTTTTAAACAAGGCTGTGTGAATTTTACATAAAATGATTGACCGTCTGTTACGTTTAGGGAGAAACCCCACGAAAGCTACAAAACGAATACCGCCTACCGGTAGAAGTAATGAGAACGATGTAAACCATACGATTTCCCTTCAATGTGTGGAAATGTAAGCTGTTTCAAATAAAACTTATCCAAAATTAGGAAGCGGAAACTCTGGGTGCCGAATCAATTTTTTGAACGAGGTCGATAGCTGTGCATTGCATGGAACGGGGAATAAACGGCGAACAAAGGCAGTCGGCATACTGTTCGATAGCCAACCCACAACCCTATACATGCCAGGTCCAATTTGAGAGGATAAACGAACTTCTTCAAAATGGGACTTGTCACAGTAAGTCGTCGCTAATGAGCATCGCCTCCCATTAATAGAAAAAAAATTGTATACAATTGAACCGCACAGGTTGAGGGACTTAACTTACTTGTGTTGTAGGCTGAGGCGGTGTGGTGTGCGAGTACAGTAATGAGAAGCAGTAGTGTTACTGCGTACTGGGGAACATCCAACGTGATGGGGTTATTCCGTCTGGCCGATAAGACGAGCCGATTCCCCGTCAACATCCTGGTCTCTCCACGGTCGTGCTGGTAATGTCCACCCATCTGCGTCGATGCATATCCTCCAGGAAACTGTAGATCGTAGACGATAGCATTAGGTTTATGAGAGAGTTGCTGGCCGCGTCATTCATGATCTCTGACGGGATGGGGAGGATGATGACGATGCTATGGTTGTATACCGGTGCTCTGTTGGTGTCTTTACCGGGCCCATGCTCCATGCTGGGCCGAGGTTATCGTGAAGAGTCCACTCACATTGTTGCCAGTAACTGTGCTACACAATAAGTGTTCATCAGTGACATGTGACTGTTGAATCAGTTGAACCTACCCCCTTTGTAGTATCTGCGAACGTCTTATAATGCACTTTAAAATACTGCTGTATTCGATCAATATCTAACACTTGGTATGACGAAGCCCTGTGCAGATAACGTACAATACTCACCATACGGACATTTTGCCAAAAGCTTGTCATTGAGCCAAAAGAAGAATCAGCCAAGTTTACAAAATAGTTGGCCTTCAACTTTAATGAATTCGTAAAGCTGTATGCGATCATATAAGTTAGAGTAAATAAAAAATACAGTACAGTGGCAGATGAGGGAAATATTCAGGGGGAATTGTAACTTTGATGATAGAAGCATAGCAATTGGCCCGCAGTCACCAGAAAGAGGAACATCGCAGATTTGAATTGTGATAAAAAATATAGGTAGAATAACGAGCAGTTGTTTGTAATTTTCCAAATGGCTGTCATTGCTTGTTAAACTACTTTTGAAGGACAAATCTGCGATGACCCTATAGCCAAAATATCTATCTCATGTTATACTCTGAGTGTGTACCAAATTCCATGCTTGTATCATCAAATGCATAATCACATCACCCTTGCCGTATTCCTACTATTTTTAGTACTAGAATACAGGCCTATAGGCCCAATTAATTTATTTTATAATGAACTGTTATTCAGGTCAAGTTCATTGCCTGAATAAAATGATGCTTCGAAACGGCAGGCCTGGTTGCTTCGATCTTGAAAGGGCAAGGGCACAAAGGCATTTTCTTTTGATAAAGGGCACCTCTATGAGGAAATTGTAAATTTATATTGGAACATTTCAAGGGTACCAAGGCAATGGCCAGGGTTAATGGAGGCAATTGCCTCTGTTGCCTCCGTGAAGTATCAGACCTGAAATGGTGTCCAAGGTAGTCAGACCATTAATAGGTACAAGACAATATTCTTTGAACTAGCAACAGCCAGTTTAATCATAATCATACAATTATTGTTCATCTGAATTGTGGTACCACTTCCACAATTCCTATTCAAAATGTTATTATTTTGCGTTTAACTTTATTGTCAGAAACTGCGTATACGATTCAAAAAGTTGCAATCCTTTCTCGATGACGTCCCATGGACCAGTTAGATTGTAAAAGGAGTTATTGTCATTTTTACCACGTTATCGGCTTAAAATGGCTATTTAAACTTCACCTAAACATTCCAAAAGATGTTATGTTCCCTGGGGGAGTAGGCTCAGCGGTCCAACGCGTCCTCCTCCCCCGTGGTCCCTGCTTCTCGGCAGCAGGAACACCACCATTTGCAAGTGAATGGACGGAATAACGGTCACAGCGGGTCGCCAAGGAAAGCCAAGGCAAGGAAAAGTGTTGCGGAGCACGGCGGGTGTTTTCGGCGGTTAATGAGTCCCCAGCCGGACGGTATGGATCGCTTCGCTTTCTTCACTCAAGTTTCTCGCTCCATGCTTGAGACACTTGTCTCGCTGTATTGGAATTTTGTATTGTCTGGACGCTGTCGACAAGTGAAAATGCACTGTTTACTTTGTAAAATTCGTTTATTTAGGCCATATACTCGTTCGGAATAAATATAGCTAAATAAAAGCACAAATAGAAACTTAAACAGCATTCCGAGACCGATGGAATCCCCAATGCGCTGAAATACTGCCATGCCCAAGAAAATTGTGCCCCAAAACTCACTCATTCAACATTTGCCAAATTGACACAAACTCATGATCCTGTACGAAATCGCAGACAGAACATAAGCATTTAGGCCCATCACGGTGTTTTCTGGCAAACGTGACCACACGATTTGATGGTCGAGTCTAAAAGTTTTCAAATACCTGCCATGCAAAGACTCCAAATGAGTGAGAATTTCAGAGTCAAAAGTACGGATAAATGAAACTCAGCTCAACACACAAAGTGGTTTATTTTAGTTACAATAACAGTAGCGATTAACACAAATCATGTGAAGTTACAGTTTATAGGAAATTCGAAACAAAATAAGTTTTAGCTACTTTTTTAATTGTTCTACATCGCTGTAAAACCGTAATGCATCCGGAAGAGAGTTCCATAGCCTTGGGCCACATAAAACAAAAGTTCTTTCTCCATACGATAACGCATTTAAACGGTAGTAGGCCTAAAACATGTTTTACTGTCTGCGTTATTTTAGAAATGATAGGTAAATTGCTAAAACTGCTGGACCGTAACTTTGGGTTGGAATCGGTGTTAACGACGTATAGGTTTTGTCAGGATGAAGCACCAGTCTAAAGTAAAAATGCATTAAAAAAAACTTGTGTTCTCAATGTGCATTACGTTAATTATGCAAATGGTCTGATGTTGTCAACAATTAGCAGTGGTTGAATGACTTGTTAGGGTTAACTGTGATTAATTACTGTGTAGGCCTGCTCATATCGATTTTTGTTACATAATCAACACAGCTATAGAGAAATGTGAGAACCTGTTTTCATGCTTCTACCATGGTAACATCTGTATTTTGTTGTGTTTTATGTGTAGACATTGTTTAGTCAAAAGCAGTCTGGCCGACTTTGAATGTCTTTGATATACGGCCTATACAAATTACATTATTTTTCTAATAAAGAAATTATCATTGCTTTTTTCTCTTTATAAGTTTGTAAACACCCGAATGTTTAAATTCAAGTTTGTTTCCACATTCCTGCCTTTTTGACGTTTCAAGTAACTGTTCACTTCGCGTTTTCATAATTATAAAAAAAAAGAAAAAGGGTTCATGTCGTTATTGATTCCCAACACCACGTGCGATGGAGAGACGTGACCAGTCGGCTGACTGAAGCTTGTAACGTATATTCAGGCGTGTTTCAAATTTCGCGGCGTTGTCATTTTCGCGGGTATCACACAAAAACCTGGGACCTGGGGTCGACTTCACAAAGCTGTAAGATTCATCTTAAGATGAGTTGTGGGTGGTAACAACACTTTGCTTACTAGCAATTACGTGTGATTTGCACTTCAGATCAATCTTACAACGCCCTAGAATGTACGGTATCTTGGCTTACGAATCGATCTTGAGCACTGAGCAAAATGTGATGTCACAATACAAATCACAATGTTGATAAAGAAGACCCTCAGCAGATCAGAGTTTCGTGAAATCTACTGCTTGGGCTCGCTTTCACAAAAAGCTACGATCGATCTTAAGATGTGTATCAATCTTAAATGCTAAGTGTAATATCACAATACAAATCACTATGGCAATATTGAGAACTCGTCATTATATTAGTGGCTTTGTTTTGTTTTGGTTTTTTTTTTAAATCGAGCCCAGAAGATGATCCCCGTTCTCGTTGCTGTGTACTTTCCTCATTGTTAGTTAACGCTCTTCCATGTGTTTCTGTATAACATTGTAGGTAACATGTATTTCAATGAAGAACTGGAAGCACGACCAGTAAGGACGTATTGTTAAAGTTTTCAGAGAAACGGATGCAATACGACAGCCCTGTGGATGTGTGATTTTCACTGGATAAAATACCGATTACCGACATGTCAGATGGTATTTCCATGCAGAGCTTCCTACACCACCATTTTTTTAGCTTTCATTTCTACTAAAGCTCAATTTCGACCCCCGCCCAGGCCCTCTCCGAGACCATCAAACTCTGAATGTAATGAGTATTTTTCTTGAAAAATAGAGGATTGGAATGATTGCTCTCTGAGGTCTACGTCCGAGGAGATAATATTTGGGAGTTTAAAGGTTCGGACAATTGTTTACAGTCATTTTGTGATTGATGAGGATTGACGGGCAAGTAGTTGATACCCGTATGAATGTTAATAGGATGATCGCCCGGTCATTAACATAATGACATCAGTTGGGTGGCTTTAACCCACTGCTAGCCGATATGTGTCATTTATCGTATTTGGCCCTCAAGTCACAAAGGCCTAATTGCTACTTGTTGTGAAAAGAGGGCTGTAATATATTAGGCCTGAACAAAAAAACTAGAAGAAGAGTGGCATGTAAAGAGCTTTTTCTTTAATTTCTGCCATGCAACTCCTTTATTACTTATCCATTTCAGCAAACATAAAAACCACTGAAAAGTTCATCAAATAAAAATCCAGAGAAGAGAACGTGTTAGGTGAAAATCCTTCCCGTGACTCCGCAGGACTTAAAGGACAGACAATACTGACAAAGTAATCGAAGCCCCTAAACTACTGTCACTTATCACAATTATATTATGATATGACATAGATTAAAACGATACAGATAAAAATCGTGTTGTTTATGTGTTTATTGAAAACTAAAGAATGGAAATAAATTTCTTGGTGAAAAGAAAAAGAAAAGAAAAAGAGTGATGCAACCATGGGATAACTCGTCTTGCTGCTCACCGGTAAACGACTAAGTTCATTTAGTTTGTGTATCAGATCAATTATTATGAATTCCACGAAATGGTAGAGGACCCTAGTTTGTTATCTAAAAATATCATTTCATTCCTTCGATACAATATTTCGAAATATTTATTTCGTTACCATGGAATTATTTATTTCGTCCCCATGAGTCTATATTTTTCGTTCCCTCATAATAAAGTTTCATTACCTCGGTTGAAGAATAAGGGGGTATACCATCGGGGGCACGTTCCCCTTTTGACCCAATTCACCTGACGTCATCATCACAATAATCTTGGTCGCGCCATTTTGGTGGGCAACGTTACTGTGTGTTCTTCAGAGAAGTGCGTATTTTAGGATAGGCAACGCGGTGTTTCCACGTAAACCTATTGGCCAGCAAAATGGTGACCGTGGCACAGTCGGCGCGTGTGACGTGCGTGCAAGGGGTCAAAATGCTATTCTGATCGTTGTGCGAGTGGCGTGGGTGGGAATGGGCAGAATTACCCATGCCACCGGGATTTGAGTCGCTGTTGTGTCCATGACAACAGTCTTCCCAACATCACTTCTCTTCTCTCACCCCATTCAGAAGTGAGGTTATCAAACTGCAGTCTAGACGAATGACTACTAGTACAAGTGAACCGTGCACATTTGGTACTGTACTTTCAATGTGAATAAACATTTTGATATATCCAGTCACTGATCTCAGTTAGGGCAGAGCACTTAGGAATATATTCCTCCTTTACACCCCTTCTTATCAAAGATTCAACCTCGTCTCCCAGCGTGCTGCCATCACCACCAATCAGGATTAGCACGCTTTACAAAGGGTTTTAAATCCCTGGCGGGGGATGTCCGTGAGCAGTGTGGTACCCAACGGGGCGTAGCCGGGACGCGCCCCCGGTACCTGGGGCTGCTCAACCCGACATGCTGGGTCATCTTCTCTGGTGGACAATGCTGACATTTCTTATCATCATCAATGTACATTGTGCAAAGGATACCATAACCTTTTCCTTTAAAATGGAATGTCCTCATTGGATTCCGTGATTATCAGGGTATTGATCCCTCCCCACTGTCATTCATGCATGCGTGGCCAGGTCGAACTGTTTTCAAGTAATAAAGCTCCTTGAATCAAGACGTGTTACAAATAACTATTAACTTTAAACTGCTCCCAAGATGATCATACCATCGAGTTAACTGCAAAGTTATCAGATACATAAAACTTCCAACCAAAAATTCACGTAGTTACAACATCATGATTTTCTTATAATTTTTGGGGGGGTTATGTACCCATGAAGAATAGGTTGGCTTTTTTTTCGGGGGGGGGGGTTACAGCTGATTGGGCTACCCAGGTAAAGCAAGACAAACTAAATAAATGAATATAAAACGTGTGCAGTCTCGAGAATTGATGAGAAAGGGGTTTCATTTGCAGAATAATACCCATAAGGTTAAAGGTAAAATATAGGATTGATAAGTGAAAATTTGGGCTCATTCCGTGGTCTGAGTCATGAGAAATAGTGTAAAGCTGTGCACACTTTTCAGCATGTCTACACAATATTGTCCTTAATTTCGATTGTTACAACCGAAATTAAAATCGGGTCTTCAAAATATATTTTCTCGACTTTGACAGTATATCAGACAGAAATATTTCTATGGAAGATTGGTAATTGGTATGAACTTCACAATCAGTAAGCTTTCAGACTGATACTAACAGTTTGTGTTTAAGATTTAAACCAATCCTGTTTTCTACCTCTAAATGAAAACTTCAAAGTCTGTGTGTATAAAGCTAGAATAATTACCACAAAAATAAACATAAATGATGGAATTATAAAAGCCATTCAGCATGTCTAAACCTAACTTGGTCCTTGCTCTATGCATGGAGGAAGGTTCCTCCATACTCTGTGGTACTATAGTATCAATCACCCTTAGTATATTCCGTTACAACTGACACCATCTCCGATATTTCCCGAGTACCGTTTTTGTTCCGATCTGTCAGTTTTGCAAAACAAACTTAGGGTTAACTGTTCTCCGGTATCACGGACCGTATTATGCACCATGAAGCCTTGAATTTTTTTTTTTTTTTTTTAATCTGTAGCCGTGAGAGGATAATGTCTCAAGTCATCACCTCACACTAATAAATGGCGCAATTAATGCTCCATTGACTGGATGAGACCGATGAGACAGGCCCATACATGATCACAGAGGGCGGTGGCGACCGCCACTCTAGGTAGTCAAAACTATAGATAAACTCGGTAGAATCGTCTATCAAAACCTTGTTCATAGATTGTTGGATTTGTTTCAATTAAAGGTGTCTTTCTGCCCATTTCACTAAATTTATAAGCAGTACATTTCAAATATGTTTTCCTTCTATTTAAGATTTTGTTTCCATTCAAGCAGTTTCAAATCCATCTTAAAGTCTGCCATGGGATAGTCTTATAACAAGATGCTTGATATAGAAATTTCTCTGAAACCACCTAAATAATTCATTTATCGCACTGGGTCAGCAATAATTCTAAAAGAAAAACCGTATTTTAATCAGGACTGTAGTTGATGATGCTGTAAAATATATATTCAAAGGTAATTAATTTGGTTTCTTTTTTATAAGGCCCGAGTGTATAGTGCATTTTTTATTTAGAGATAATTGGAATGTGTATGATTTTCGACCAAATTGTGTTTTTAGTTGTGTTTTAAAGGTATAGAATACAGGGTTGGTATTCATCAAAAAACTGTTTTGCTGTTAGGATCAGTCTGAAAGCTTACTGATTATAAAGTTTATACCAGTACTAATCTTCTTGAGAAAATAGAATTTTGAAGACTCCGATTTCAATTTCGGTTGTAAACAATCGAAATTAAGGACAATGTGTTTACAGGGCCTACATGTTGAAAAGTGTGCACGGTTTTTCACTATTTTCTCCTGACTCAGACGATGGATTGAGCCCAAATTTCCATTTGTTCATGTATAATTTTCCCAACGTATAAGAACACTGCACTATTAGCTTTACCATGTAATCCTATATTTCACCTTTAAATGATAGCAGCACATTCATAACCTGCATTGAAACATTGACAGTTTTTAGATGGAGACTAGTAGAAAACATCACCTGACCATGGTTCTTTGAAGACAAAATGGCGGCGAAAGCGATCATAGATATTTACACGTCATTTAGTGAGCTAGATTGTTTACATTTAATCGAGCGGTGAATGACTGGCAGCCGGTGTTGACGGCCCGTCAATAAAGCTCATCGGCCCCACGCTGTGCACTTGTCACGTCTCGCCAACCGACGGCTGCTTGATTCTTTCGAAGAACAATTGGGAGAAATCATTTTGGCTCGATTTTTTGGGGCGAGCATCTTTGATGGATACATAAGAGGTAGTGGTGATTGACAGGACACTTCTGGGCGTCACGTGTCCTCTTGTTGTGTTGTCTTCAAGAAGCCAGCAAGATGATCTATAGCTGTGATACAGACATGGTGAAGGAATGTCTTTTTTTCAATTGCATTTAGTGGAGGTTTTTTGTCGTTTTTGGGGTTTTGACTTATTTTAATGTTTTTGGTGTGTTTTTGGTGTTTTGTTTGCAAACAATTGTAATTTTAGCCAATGCCACAAATTCAAACTACCGGTAACCTGTTTTCAATACTGGAACTCTCATCGAAACACAGTGTCAATACAATGCAAAGGAGTTATGTCCTACAACTCTGGTGTTCAGAAAACTCTTGACTGTGTTATTATTATCATCAGGCCTGCTTATCATATCTAATTTTAAGACACCATACGAATTTTTGTTCCGTCCTTCGGTGCATTAATTTATACAAACTGTATTTTCACAGACGTGACTTGGTTAACTCCGACCCCCCCCCCCCCAACCCCAACCCCAACCCCCACCCCTAGGATCGGGATAATCTCCTTGATCATGAAGAGGAGAGAAACTTTCCATCAGTTATGACGCAATCTCATCAAGGAATTTCTAAATAAAATAGGCCTATACCTCTATGTCGTCATAGAATATACATAATCCTTCGGTTTTATTCATTTCGCTGTGGTGTTATGGTTAAAACACTGTTATAAGGAACAATGTTGAACACACCGTTTAGGACAACGCCATATTAGACATTTTTATCTCTTTTAAACGCATTGGTTCAATAAGTTTCTTTGTTAGACAAACAAAAGATTTTTCAAACATCAAATCATCGTATAATACAATATCAACATGCAGTTAGCCAAAGGCATGGACCGAGACAAACACCGGACGTTAAGAAAAACACTCGCCATTGGCTACACAGAGAGGAATTGGGTCTCGTTTTTCGAAATGTGGACGGCAAATTCTATATCATGTGTGTATACAACGAGCATCCAGTCTCATCTAAGACTTAAGTAACAACCCACAAAAGACAACTGAATACTATTCCATTGCAGATCAATTATAACTAAGAAAACTGGTTCTTTGTCAGACGTCATACTGGACTGATCTGTGATTGCTATTTAATGACAATCGCATCACAGAGCTGTCAATAGGTAATTAACTCGAATGATCCCATCGGTTAATATTTTGCTACTAAATAGGTTGAGTCAGTCGTTTAAGTTAATTAAGATAGTGATGTATAGTTTAAAGTTTGTTGTGTTAAGCGTTGCAATTGTTTCCCGCGTAATGAATCTGTTTAAAGTGTGATATCATTAGCATTTAAATTGACAGCTTATTTTCTAGCTTTTGGCTACTTAGTCAGCAAATAAGAATACAGGAAATGACAACAACTGTAATTGATGGGAGCAACGGGAAAACTAAGTAGTCTTTCAGTGTGAGTGTAAACTCTATGGGTCATCTGACCAGTAAGGCATTCTGGATTGCCATGTGAGATTCACAGAATGCATCAGAGAATGCATGATCTACTTCATATAAAATCTTCACAGGGACGAATGTTAACTACAGTCAATAATCTATTCTTTGATTACGTAACTGAATTTACCGCTGCTGTTAAATCTGTCTTGTGTTTTGTCTTCATAGTTATGTTACATTTGAAGGCTAAGCTTCTATCATTTTACTTTAAAATAATGTGCAAATACCATCAAAATGATGAAATCATGATGAAAGTATCAGGGGCGGAGTCAGGATTTTCAGATATGTGGAGGGGCGGGGGTGGGGGTAGGGGCGCAAACTTTGAAGGCTAATCTCCTTGTTTTTAATTTGTTTTATTTGACAAAATGTGTTTAATAACTATCAATATAGGCGCCCCGTAAATAACATGAGTGATCTCAGGCGTTGATTCCTTTAATAACTGAATTCTCTCTAAATGTAAAACCGTGAAAATTTCACTATCTCGTGTCAGTTTGTCATTTATTTTGTTAGAGTGAAAGTCACTGGGCATTACTCTTTTTTGAGTGAAACTGGAGCGAACTTCAGTGTGATTCTAGTTGAAAATACCTTTCTTTCACTATTAAAGGAGTTGTCTGCCACAAGGGTCTTTGCAAGAGTGGTATGGCGGACAAAACGAGTGGGTTTTCACTCTACACCGTAACTGGACGTCTGATGTCTAACTCTGTTTTCTATCACAGGCTGCACGCCACGGTCCGTCATGTCACGAGGCCCAGGCCAGTCGTTTTTAGTTGTATCGCAACTCACTACAGCCCACCCCACCCCAACCTCCATGCAAAGGCCCACGTTTTGATACAGTTATTAAGCATTAAATATCGATGAGCAAATTCATCTAAGTCAACAGGACCAATATCGGCTGATGTATTGTTTCTGCGTATTTTAACAGCTGTTATTGAAATTGGCAAATTAAATCTTAAACGCTTAATAAAACTACACAGGGACGAAGTACTAACTTAATGTCTTGTAATTTATTAAAAATTTCATCAAACAACAATATTTACATAATGTACAGGAACAAGAAGTGTCTGTTCCATGGAATGTCAATGACACACACGCTATTGCCAAACACAGCTGACTTATGCAGAGGCAAAATTGGATGCAAGACGAAGAAGAATGATTGGATACTTTCTGCATTTGTAACTCAGTCTTGGGGAAACTGGTAAGTTAATTTAATAATGAGGTTGTATTTTATTAATAACTTATCAATGACATTTGAAATACTTTGGTATTAGCTCGAAGATTGGACATGCAAGTGTTGCAAAGCATAAGTACTTAACTTAAACTTTTTAAGACAGCCAACATTTACTACAGTAAGTTTATTTGCATGTTCTTTCCAACTTAATACACTGCACATCCAACATGCACGCCCATAAACAACAAATATAGACACCGAGGTTCACAGTTTGATGTGCGTTTAGTTCACTCAGGAGCCTCCTCACTGATGTTACAAGGTGACCATCTCATCAACACAAAGTGTCCATTATTATACGGTTTTACATGTTAAGTGTAGCACCATCAAGCAGGAGCCAAAGGCACTACTGACATTAATTATCGATCAAATAAATACTTTATACCGCCATATTATTTTTAAAAATCCACAGATTACGGTGCCATCAATCCAAAAGGTTTTTAAAATCGGCAAGGATGTTCTGAAGTTGAAAGTATGGGACAGACAAGTGAGTTTTTTTGTAATTCAAAATGGCTTCTTTTGTATGTCATCCCAGAAGGATCTATAATGAACAATTATTGACTGGACAAAATTCTGGCGCAGATAGTTCATCTATAGTTATAACTAGGTAGTTGAACTTGTCTGTAGATCTCAAACCATATTTACATTTCCAACTTTCATTTTTCCAAACCTTCATGTACATAAACACTCTTACACAACCAGCATAAAAATGGTGCACGATTCTTTTCCTTTTTTTTTGTCTTTTCAAAATTCTGGCATATCCATATCTATGTTGAGGTTGACTGGAGGACGCGTGGACTGCATTCGACAGAAAACACACATTTTCAGCTCTTGAGGGTCGTCCAGATGTGAAATGGAGAACGGCTTACCACAATCATTGCACTGGAAGATAATCAAAAACAGAACCACAAAATTATTCAACGGTGGCTGTTTTTATACACTATTCCTAAATACCCCAGACAGTTTGGGCAGTCCTATTGGTTAAAAGGTGGTCACATGACCAATTAAGACCGGTTTTAATTGGCTGATAAAGACATAGCTGGAGCTGTTAAAGCGCGTTCGGCGATCATAAAGCGCGATCATAGCCATATGCCTGTTGGCATGCTAACATACGCTGGTGCTAATTTACACATAACGCAATCAATACATGCTAAAATCTGTTGGTACGCGTTCGTACACACAACCATTGAGCGTCGTGTGCAATTTGACTCTTCGCAAAACGGAGCATGAGGCAGTGACAGGAACTGTAAATTCACAAAACAGTTTTTTTCACAGATTTTCCTACATTATAACGCTTTTTAACAAAAAGAGCATTATGAATGGAAATAAAAGCATAGTGACTCTGTCTTTAACGGACGTTTAAAACCTTACAGGGCTGTGGCCACGCAATAAAGGACCTCACCTTCGGTTCTGTCCTTTATCACACAGCCACGACCCTGCTGGTTTTAAACGGCCTAATTCCCTTATTTAAATACTTTATAACATATAAATAACATAAAGCTTTCTTCGCCTTTCTTTCGTTTTTCTTGACACCCACCTTGACAATCTTAAGGCCCATATTCTTTTTGTTTTCCAGCACCACCGGTATGTTATCACTGTTCTCAATATTCCAGAGTCGTATCGTGTGATCACGTGAGCAGGAGAGAATCCATTTCATATCCTGAGAAAAATCCACATCTGTTACCCAGTCCATGTGGCCCTATCAAACAAAATACAACTAGGTTAGTATGGCAAATGTGAACTTTTGATTGGTCACTCTAGTATTGCTTCGAAAGGAAAAATATACAATTTCGAAAATGAAACTGAATCTGGTTCCTATTTTGATCCATTCAACAGCTTCATATTTACATTGCATCATTTCAGACACCAGACAGCTATGCTTTACTTACATATTAATTAACAAGACATTGTTATTACCTTTGACAATACTTTGTGAACACATAGGCTACATTTTCTGACAACACAAACTTTTAGCAAATAATATACCTATTGGACACTGGTTTCCCAGTTAATCTTTGCTTAGTTAATGACAATTATTGTTAGCTTTTCAGATTTATGACAGTTTGCCCACTTTACCTTGAGTGTCAGCTTAGGTCCACAGTTCTCAGCATCCCATACAACTACTGTCTGGTCATAGGATCCTGATACTAACATACTTCCTGCAATAATCATCAACACACACATCATATTACTTGCCAAAAACCTTCACTTAAAAAAAAACTCTAAATTATTTGTGGCTGTAATCAACAAGCCTTTATTTTTTTTTGAAGAGCATTCTAGAAATGTCCCTGCCTAGGCATGTATCCCACCCAACCCCTTATTTTCAAATCCTCTGCGTTAGCATAAGTTGCAACTTCGTTTTACTGATTTGTATTCTTTGATGTTTGTTTATAAAAGCTCCCATTGTCAAATGTGCTGGTTCTGAAAACAACAAATCATGGTGTAACATTTTTTATCTGAAACTATCTGTCGGGTTCCAGTTTTGCCAGACTTACAAAACAGCACACAAAGTACACATATATTCTGAGTGACTCACCATCTTGACTAAACTTGCAGGCGCTGACTGATCCCTCGTGCCCTTTGCTGAATGTGACGGGGCCTTCTGTTCGGTACACACCCGTAGACACATCCCATACTTGCAGCTGTTTATCCCACGATCCTGTGCAGAGACGGCGCTCATCTTTATTGAAGCAGCAGCACGAGATGATATTGATGTGGCCACTGTGAGTCACATGACCAATTTATTGATTAATTTACTGATTACATAGACACTCATTTATAATAAATATGTCTAAATGCCACTGTAATGGCTGGGTGACAATCATTAGGATCTTGTTTTTTGTACAAAGAAATTTAAACCCAAACTGTCACAGAAACATTCAATTTATGGATGAACCCTATAGTTTACATAGTGGATGCTAAGGACTAATTGTAAACAAAGGAATTATATAGGCCTAATAAATTTATTTACCAAATGGTACATATGGCAAGGCATTTTTGCCAGTAGCCTTGATCTATCGACATGCAAAAATATTGTTCTGTGCTTGGTTACTTTTTGTGCTTAAGCAGCTCTATGAAATTGGGCCCAGGAGCTGGAGTAAAATCTGCTGCACCGACTGAGTGGACATGCCTGTTACTTGAAATTGTACAATCAACGTGGTTTTTTTTTTTAATACATACATTTATTCCATCATTAAACAACTTAAGATGTTTGAGTTTCATAGCATGTGCGCTAAACCTGTAAGGAAAACCAGTCAGAGTAAAATGCCAAGTAAGCAGGCAGTGACATTTGAACCCAGGTAGCTTGGGGGCATGTTAGTCCATGCACTTACCCTAGTTTAACGGTGACATTTTTAGAGCCTACATCCCAAAGTTTAGTGACCTTGTCCATGGATGTTGTACATACTCTTGAGTCATTAGGAGAAAACTTACAGCTTGTGATTGAGCTGCCATGATGTTCTACAAATAAGGGACGAAAATGAAGACAAGAATTAAAAAGGTATAATATGCACATCAGCAGTATCTATCTTACGTAAGTGAAATCGCTTGTGATAAATTTGTAGCTAAAACTAATTTAAGTTCGAAGAACGGTACCCTTCCTTTACATAATGTTTATAAACTGATCTGGGTGTGGTAAAAGACTAAGGGCCATGTCACACGAGGCAATTTACAGGCAACCAGTTCCAGACAATCTCCAACAAGAAAAGGCATCCACATTTGAATGTTCACCTAGATTTCTTGAGGATTGTATGACATTGTTAGAAAAATAACCCCTGTGCTCGTTGTGGGACAACCTATCGGTCTTTTTGATGAAGCCTGTAATTATGAAGTCTTTTATTTAGTCTGACTGCTAAAAAGAAATCTAATCTAATAGGAGCATTTTCTCTCCTTCTTACAGAAATGACAATGGCAGTTGTCGCATATTCAACATTGATGATTAGTAATTTATTCTTTATTAATATATCCCACCCCATTATTTTCAAATCCTCTGCATTGGCGTAAGTCATAACTTCTTTTTATTCTTTTTATTGATTTTTCTTTTCTTTTTATGTAAGATTTTGCAATTCGGCCCTTGGCCGCTATGGAAGTTTTTCTAATAAACCGAGTCAAATCAAATAAAAATTCATAATTTTTCATTTAACAGAGTAAATTGGCTTAATTTGCAATATCTGGCTGGACCAGATTTTTGATTGTCTTTTTGATAATTGGTTTTTATATTGTAAGCATATCATATTAGTGTTGCCCTGTGATGCTACCGACCATGATTAGTGTTTTTAAACCGAAAAATAGTTTTTGTTTATTTTTTTTTAACTCCTCAGCAGAATTTTTTAAATTTTTTTTCTGTCTAATAAGAATGCACTTTCTGTCTAATAAGAATGCACTATGCAGTTAACTTACGATTTTAATTGTACAAAATTTACAGAAATGTAAGGAGTCAATGATAACATTTGTGAAAGTTGTTTACTTTTGACGGACTGGATGGCAGTTCCGTTCTGAGCATCCCATATCGTCAAACAGTTGTCCAGGTCTGTGCCTGTTGCAATTATTTTCCCATCGTGTGAAAATTGACAACATGTTCCTATACCTCCTTGTATACCAGTCCACTGCAGTAAAGAAATTGTAAAAAAAAAATTTCATATTTATACAGTATCATTTTTGCTTATCAATGTGTTCAGTTACAAGAAACCAATTTAGTTCCATCTTACCAAAATTTAAGTGTTTTTAGCCGAGGTAACATTGACCGCAAGCACTGAGAAGTTAAGGTGATATCTTATCAGTCATGAATCATACTCCATCAATAACTTGGGTTTCTGAGTTCTTACCTTGACCTCTTGCAGAGCTCATTATCCAAGTAACCAACTCTAGCGGGACACACCTCTGAGGGACATGTCTGCTTTTGGCTCCAATTTGAACCATTCATGGGTCATAGGTTAGACTGGAATCAGTGAATTATTTAGGGAGAGCACAATAAGCTAACGTAAATTTATGGTGACATTGCAAATACAGCCTTTTTTAAGCCCTTCACGATAGCCATGAAGCACTGTTAACTCTTGGCTTCCTGATTTCTGAGGAAACAAATCATCGGGTGGCTGAGCTGGGAATCGAACCAACAGCTTCAGGCAGTCTTGAATACAGTATGTGTCTTAAGTGCTTGAGGAAAAAAGCTCCCACAGTGACCAGAAGCCAATATTCACAACTGATTGCATCAGCAACAATTGATTGAATAAGACGTGCTATGCCACAACCATCAGTCAACAGACCATGTAACCTTTGTTTACAAAAAGCGTGACCTTGTATATTCCAGGGCATTTCTGGCAGGCAAAGTTACTACACTGGTCATATGGGAATTTTTTCATTTTGTGTCATAATTTCAACACCAATTGAAAAGTTATAAAAGTAACAGCTTTAACAAGTTTTGAGATGTGCACCCTTTCTTCGTATCAAAAGTAAAAATCAGACAGCAGTCTCCATAAAATGTGAGATTTTACATTTTCTTCCATTGGGCTGTGTACAAATCGTGCCTGCAGGAAGTCCAGGCTCTGTGGCTCTTTTGTAAAAATGTGTGACGTCACAGGTCACATGGTCTATACTCACCAAAATTTTTCCCGTCTCCACATCCCATACACGGATTCTTTTATCCCAGCATGATGACACAAACTTGGTATTATCTGGGCACATATGACACTGAGTGATACATGTCGGATGTCCTTCATATTTATGCTCTCTGTCGCCCGTTTCCACATTCTATGTCAACAAATGAGGACAAACTGTTATTCTGTCACATCTCAAATTTGTTTAAAAGAAAGAATTTTCAGAATATTGCCGTGGCATGATGAGACAGGGGAACAATACATAAGGCTTAAAACCAGTGAATCTACATTTAGAGACTGAGGGGCTGTAGGAGCAACCTCAAAGGTTGAATAGCTGTGGGGCGTTGGGTTTTTTTTTTTTGGGGGGGTGGGGGGAGGTTTTGAGGGTCAAACATCCACCCTTGACATTGGCCAGTATGGTCATCAAATCATTTTGGAACTTTCAAATGGTGTACAAGAAACATGGTGTAAAAAGGACACAAATAGATACTTGTTTCGCCACAGTGCAGTAAGCACAATGTTTTTGAAGACCCTCACCAAAGTCCACAGAAAACACTTTCTTCCCTAGATTATTATACCTATAGGCGGATATGTTTTATAAAACTGTAGGGCAAATAGAGTTTCATGAAAAATAAACAATTGGAATGAATGTACTCTTCCAATAATACCATTCATTTTGTTACGGCGTAATAGTAATAAATCCAAACCAGAGATGCGTATAATTACCCAGAGGGAGCATGTTTTATCATCTGCTGCTGTCAAGATGCGTGTGTCATTCACACAAAACTGACAACAATTGATGCCTTCTTTATGACCTCGCAAAACTTTGTATCGCACCTGAAATGTCAAATGGATGGGTGTACATGAGTCATAGAAAATGTAAAAACAAACTTAATCCTCTGGCTCTGTCAACTAAAAAAATGTCCTGCTCCTCCTTGGCTTTGCCCCGGCGCTGTGGAATGCATGATTAACTACATGTACCCAACTGCAAATAACCTTATCAAGTGTCAATAAAAACGTCCGCCTAAGCATTCAAAGACTTAGGATTCTGGGCTGATTCCTATTAATATTACTAATCTTGTAAACTTGATCAGAATTTTTAAATTTGTTCAACACTTAACACTAAACACTAAAATATAGTAAAAACAGTGCAAAACAAGAAAATGTTGCAGGGAAAATGACAATACTTAGTTTTTAGCCAATCCACAAACCTGAGCTAAATCCTCATGTTCCCAAGTTCCTGTTTTACTCCTTGAGATATTACTGAGCTCACTGGTGATTTCTAACGCCAACGGGTCAAAATCTAGCGCAACTTCCGTCATCTTTCTTATCTCGATCACATTTTTCCTCAACAAATCACCGAACCATTCAAAAAATGTTTACGGAAGAGATTCCTCGTTGGCTAGTGAACGAAACCCTCAACTCTTGGGGG
Organism: Marthasterias glacialis; assembly: GCA_911728455.2. NCBI lineage: Eukaryota > Metazoa > Echinodermata > Asteroidea > Forcipulatida > Asteriidae > Marthasterias > Marthasterias glacialis. The sequence goes on along the minus strand of OU452222.1, from coordinate 19,995,528 downwards.
CGCACTACACTTCGGACAGTGAATGTACACTGGTAACCGATGTGCTTTTGCCCAAGTAAACACACACACACCGGGTACCACTGCACGCTGTTAATAACAAATACATAATCTTTGACGAACAGATGGAGGAAAGTACCGAAGGTGAAATTTTTACTTATTTTCCAATGTTTATGTAGCTTAAAAGCGCTATAATTGAATGTATTTAAATGGTTAAATGTTAATGCAGCAATGGAATGCTGCTGTCTGTGTACAAAGTGTAAATGTTTGTCGTAAAAGCAACTGTTGAAATATAGTTTTTGTAGGCCCTAGATCGATGTAGATCAGCCTGCAGCTGATTGAGGTGAATGAACCCTTTTTTAAGTTTTAGATTGTACTCGGTTGCACGGATGCTGGTCATCTCGCCCCCAAACACTCTCGCCCCCAACAATCTCGCCCCCAACAATCTCGCCCCCAAACAATCTCGCCCCCAGCCTTTGACAATCTCGCCCCCAAACAAAGTCGCCCCCTGATGATGACTGGAAGTTCTGATGACTTACGGTGTAAACTTAGAAATTAATTGATGGGAGATGTTGTCGCAATGCTGTCAAAAACTTGTATGATATTTTGTCAGAAAAGTATCCGCTTATAATCATCCACTGAACGAAGTTTGAGAAGGGTATTGAAAAATCACAACAAAGAAGTGAGAAATGCTCTGCAACTAATAACCACCGTCCCATTGATCTCTTCCACGGCGGCGGACTATAGTTTGCGATCGATCGATTTCGGTAATCAGTGAATCAAATCAAAGTGGCATTTTTCAATGTGCACCCCAGCTTGTCAGGTGACACGTTCAATGACTGACAGTTTGATTTTGTCTCCACGAAATGCCCCTGAGTGCATAAAAAAATTATTTTTATTCAAGAGTGAGAGACAATTTTCAATAAGAAATCACAGAACATCTTAACAACAACATGTACCATTCCTTACTACGAGGGAGATCATTCACATATTCTTTGTTTTTTAATTTACGCATTTTCCTTTATTTTCGAAATCGACTTTAAGTGAACACTTTATTAACTTCATCATGGTTAAAAAGGCGACTTTTCCAATTTTTTCTTCAGATTGTCAGGGGGCGACTTTGTTTGGGGGCGAGATTGTCAGGGGGCGAGATTGTCAAAGGCTGGGGGCGAGATTGTTTGGGGGCGAGATTGTTGGGGGCGAGTTTGTTGGGGGCGAGAGTGTTTGGGGGCGAGATGACCGGCCTCCGGTTGCACTACACGACTTGGTTCTGAAAAGACCCATAAATAGTGCCAATACGCTAGATAACTCCGCTCCTTGGCCCTACAACCCTCTGCCCCCACATGTGACATCAACTTTCGAATTGAGACTTATATTTTGTTGCAAAAATGTATCCCTCGATGATTGCTTGGTCATTATTGCTGGCGAGTTAGATTCGCGATGCGATAATTTCTTTTGGTGGAATTCTATGAAAAATCACGGAGCTAATACTGACACATTCAAACATCGTCGAAGCCATGATGGTTGCTGTTGCGCATGCGCGCTGTTCAGTGCTTGAGCGCAGAATAGGGCGCCATAAGCACAGAATTCTGCGATAAATCGTTCTCCGGGTGAAACAAACACACATGCACGGAATATGATGCAAATAGCGGTCTCGTTCACGAAGAAGCTGTTCTCATTTACTTCTAAGTTTACTGTCATGCGTGTGCATTTACAGTGCTCAAATTTAACAAGCCTGCAAAATTTACTGCAAAGTAAATTTGGTCTGTGCAAGTTTCAAATTTGCCTGTCAAACTTAATTGCTTGTGACAATGCGAGTGATGCATTTGGGTACATGTGTAAATAGAAACTTTACAGGGGGTGTACATATTGTTCAGGACGATTGGTACAATTTTTTTGACTTTTTTTTATTTTAAGTATAATTTATTACTGAAAGTGAACACAGATATTTAAAAGATAGTCCTATTCATGGTGTAGTAATGTATGAAATATATTTAGAACATATATATGACTGGACTAAGCTTCTAGCATCAGGTTAAAAAAGGGGAAAACAGCTCTTGTAGTTTGGATCGTTTTAAAGCCAGGATGCCTGTAGCAGTGAGGCTTGAATTTACTTGTTCAAAGGTCAAAGATTCATCTTTTAACAACCACTTCCTCGAGAGCAATATTTGAAAAAGTGAAACTAAGTCCAACTACTATTGAAAATTCTAAAAATTCCCTTAGAATTTAGAAAGAGTCGGTCGGATACAAGATGTTTTCCTTTGAAATACTTTGATCGTGTCCTCATTATTTATACTTGCTTGTAGTGAAAGAAATTTTTAAAATCACTGTTTTGTTGACACATTTTGTTATTTTAATTATGTCTGTTCCTTCCTTTAGGTGATATATGTCGTGTGTGCCGGTCAGAGGGCAATTCTGACCGGCCGCTGTTCCATCCATGTATCTGCACTGGAAGCATCAAATTCATCCATCAAGACTGGTAAGATATTGTTTTGTAGACTGTAATCAGGGGTGTAGCCAGGATTTTTTCACTGGGGTGCAAAGGGGGGGGGGGCATTGATTTCCAGTGGGAAGGGGGGGTCCCAGGTACCATGTTTTTTAATGAATTATATGTATCTTCATTTGTTTATGGGCGGGGAGCACTGGAAATTTGTGGGGGGCGCGTGCCCCCAGGCCCCCCCCCTTTGGCTACGCTGCTGTGAGTAATGCCTAGTTTACGGTACTTTGTGTCCAAACTTGACCGAAAGGTTTACAAAATTAGAGCAAACCTCAGCTTACGAAATTTGAAAAACAGGGCATTTGACCAGTTTACAAATTTACATATTTGTAAAAGTGAATGACCCCCCAAAAGGTTGTTATACAAATATTGTGTATTATGTAAAAAAAAATAAGTTGTCTGGCTACTTCTTCCACTTCCTGACTTGGCAGAGTCCATAAGTTAGGACATAAACGCCAAGGAGCAATTACAGAATATAATTGCTCCTACCTACAGTCATTAAATGTCTTGCTCAAGGACACAAGTGCCAGGACCGAGATTCGAACCCACATTATGATGACTCAGCCACCAGAACTTGAATTTGGTGCACTAGACTGCTCAGCCATGCACGATACGCTACTAAGCTAAGGCCTATCAATGCAAAAATAACATTTTTACCATGTTCAATACATTTTTATTTTCAATTTTCTGTTTGTTTCAGTCTGCTGCAGTGGTTGAAACATAGCAAGAAAGAGTACTGTGAGCTATGTATGCATCGGTTCTCCTTCACTCCAAGTGAGTACCTTAAATGTTTATGTTTTAAAAAGTCAACATTGAAGGAGTGATACTTGAAGAAGTCTATTTCTATTGCTCCTGTAATCTGTTCTCCATGCCGTTCCTGAGTTGGGATTAAAGAGTCCGTGCAGTCAATCATTATTCTTAATAATACTGTACCTTGATTTTGTGTATGTTCCAGTTTGTTACACAAGCTGGTGACATAATGACCTGGGAAAGACCAAATGGGAATGGGGTGCTACGCAAGTGCCAAGTTTTCAAACTTGTTTCCTGATGAGATTGATGTTACTTTACACATGTGTTTCTTCTGTCTTCACAGTTTATTCTCCAGACATGCCGAAGCGTTTGCCAGTGATGGACATTGTCAGGGGATTAGCCAAGAGCATGGGTACAGCTGTCAAATGCTGGTTGCATTATACTTTAGTCACCTTTGCTTGGCTTGGTGTAGTTCCAGTAACAGCTTGTAAGTAAAGCCTCCTAGAAAACAACTACCTTTGACCATCTTTTTATTATTATTATTATATATTTCTGGTAATGAAACCAAGGATGCCTCATAAGTGAACTTAATCACTGCAGCTCTCAAGCCTGAGGAAACTTGTAGATGGCTCATTCTATAAATTTGGGGTCGGTTTTTTAATTGTTGTCCCTGTTACATCTGACACAAGATTTCATACATTTACAGCACACTCTTTGGTGCCTTCTACCTCCAAGAGTGATCATGTTAACTTCATACTGAACAAATCAAAACAGTTTAAAGTCAAATTTAAAGATATTTTCAGATTAAATTGCACACGTCAGGTGTAACAGGGACAGGAAAATGTCACACTTTGGACCCCAAATTTATAGAATGACCCAGATAAGGGTGCTTGCTATGTGAACCAGAAACACCGGGGTAAACCCCTACTCTTCCACGATAAGTGTTCTGGGTTCTTTTATGTGCACTACCCATCCTAGTACACGGAACTTACGGCTTAATGTCCCAACCGAAGGACAAAGCAATTATGGTAAAGTATCTTGCTCAAGAACGCAAGTGCCGCGACTGGGATTCGAACCCACACTCTGCTGCCAACAACACCAGAACTTGAGTCCTGTGATCTTAACCACTCGGCCACGACACTCCACTATCTTGAGTATCATTTGTGTCACCCCATGCCAAAATCAGGCATTTCTCAGAAATAGTGAATCAAACTAAAAGGGAAGAAAACTGAAACTTCAGCTTTGATACCAACCCTCCTACTCTTGGTAACAAGCAAGTTGACCAACCATTTGAAACCATTTGACCGCAAGGGTTGTGTATGGTGACACAACTGTGCACTGAACAAACTGTGTACATGTTTGTACTGTGGAGATGCATTCACCACATGATATCATATTAAAGGTTGGCATATTTTATCTTTTAAAAGAACAGTGAATGGCATTGAACAGTCAGACAGTAAGAGGGTTAATATGATGTGATTTCTTAAACATTTTATGTGTTGAGAAATACTTACCTTAATATAGGCCTTATTAGGTGTTATTTGAGAGCTCTTATCCTCATCTATTTGATAAGCAAATAAACCCAGTTTTTTGTTTTGGCAGAAAGTGCCTGGTTTCGAGATGGTGTGTAATTTGTGTATTGTTTGTATGTACATAGGTCGCATATACCGCTGTCTGTTTCAAGCTTCGTTTGTGCCACTTCTGACGTTACCATTTGAGGTATTTTCTCTGTAAGTATGAACTAAATTTGTCCTTGCAATTTGGGTGTGAAAAAGAGTTTGTGCAAATTTTCTGAAGTTCCTCAACACTGATGATAATTGTTTTCATTGCTGATTATTTGATATACTATAATACTAAAGGAGGTACCAGTGAGGGTAGAGATTGTTGATGTGAATGATTAGTAACCTGTGCAATCATTGGCTGCCGGTGCTGCATACTCCGAAGGAGTTGAAATGGTTTCAGGATTGCTTCAGGGTAGTAATAGTGTAAGGTATTTTGATGTTATGTTTAAAAGTGGCTAAAAAATGCCACTATTATTATTATTATTATTTTTGTTGTTACTATTATTATTTTTATTAACAGTCTTTACAGATAGTAACCCATCCATTGCATTGCATTGCATTGAAACAGTGCATAACAGATGAAAACAGTGACAAATACTTTAAATGAAAAAAACAACAACCACACAAAAACTGACAACTTAGATTTTCATTTTTGCTTTTTAATTTGTTTAGTTTTATCAAAGCCATAAATGCTTCCATTCTTTGCACAAATCAAGATGTAATAAAACCAACCTGTGAAAATTTCAGCTCATTTCGTAGTTTCATTTGCGAGAAAATGGTAAAAGTGCATTTAGCATTTTTGTATGCATTCTTAGGCAGAGTTAAAAAAATAATTTTGGGACCTTATTATATTATTCAAAAACGATAACACTTCAGGTAGAAATATTTCAAGGAAAGTTTTCTACCATCATTATCTTTATACCATGTCTTACATGCCCCATGCTTTTGGTAGTCATGGTGCTCAAGGTAAAGTTCAATTAGACATTCAACTTATTATCATGCATTAGCTCTTTACCAGAAGAAAACTTGAGTTCCCTTTCAAGATCAAAGTCCCGAGGCCTGCCAACATCAAAGCAACATTCAATATCGAGGCTTCACAAATTCTTTTTTTCAAATTCATTCCGACCATTTTTCTTCTTGTGGTTTTAGAGAGAGTGTGGTCACTGACATCCTTCAGGGAATGCTGGTTGTTGGCTCCACCCTTTGTGCATTTGTCAGCCTTGTCTGGCTGCGGGAACAGGTCACACACGGTGGGGGACCGGATTGGCTAGACGATGATGCAAATAGGGCAGCAGAAGGGGCGCCGGATGGTGTGGGAGAAGATGCAGGAGCAGCAGCAGCAGGGGCAGCAGCTGCAGGGGCAGAAGGGGCAGCAGCTGCAGGGGCAGCAGGGGCACAGCAACCCCCAGTGCCTGCTCCTGCAGACAATCTGGTAATTTCTATAACGGTATCATCCATCACATGTAGTGATAAGAATTCCAACTTAGTGAATCTTACCCATGTTTCAAAGTGCTAAGGCAATCTACCAACTAAGTTTGTAATGTATGTTATCTGATGTCCAGCAGAAAAATGTAAGGCTCCCCAACCTTTTGCAAGCAGAGGATGGTAAAGCAATCACTTGGCTACAATTTTACAGTAATGTATAACTGTAATGAATATGTTTAGTGTCAAGTTATGCTGTTACATTCTTCTGCTGTTTAAATCAGTATTAAATATCCCAGAAATTCTTAAATTTTCTTCAAATAGTTGCTGGGCAACTGACGATATTTGGGGAAAACGGTTGTCTGTGAAGTAAGAAACTATGTCACACCTCTAACTATGTGTGTCTGTTATAGGACGCAGTGCAACCAGCTCAACCACAAGGAAACCAAGAAGTGGCTGTCAATCAGGCAGTGCCAGCCAATCAGGAAGAAGAAGTAGCAGCAAATGGGAATGAAGAAGGGGCGGGGCCAGCCGCAGCTGAGAATAATGCCGCAGGAGCAGGAGGAGGAGAAAATGCTGGTCAAGGTAAACAAAGCTTGATATTACAAAACGAAAGACCTTATGCATTGATGTCATCCAGCCGCCATCTTGGAGGTAAACCGATGATGAAACAATGAAAATGCACAGATGTGTACGCACGGCGAATTGGATTGGCCAGTTAACAACCTTTGACTTTCTAAGTAAGGGCGCCCTACTCAAATAACATCATGTGCATAAGGTCTATAAGCTTATTATTTGTAATGTTTCACCCAAACACCGTTGTGTGTTAAGCACTGTATACTCAGTACTTTCCCGAGTCCTGTGAAAAAAATAAATGCAAATGCTCGTAATCTTGGGATCATGTTTGATAGCACCATGTGCATGGAATCCCATGTGAAGAAAATTTGTCAAGCTGCTTTTTACCATATTAGAAGTATTAATGGCATTCGTAAAATCCTCAATAAAAAGTCTGCCTCTATTCTTATACATGCTTTCATTACATCCAGGCTTGATAATGGAAATTCATTGCTCTGTGGTATTAACAAAAATCTCATCAAAAGACTGCAAAATGTCCAGAACGCTGCTGCTCGTGTATTATCCAAAACACGTAAACATGATCACATTACACCTGTCTTGAAACAGCTTCACTGGCTTCCAGTCTGTCAAAGAATAAAATTCAAGATCATTTTGCTTGCCTGGAAAGCTATGAATGATAGAGCTCCTCCCTATCTCAAAGAAATTCTCTCACCATATACGCCAACTCGCAATCTTCGCTCCACAAACCAACTTCTTTTAACTGTCCCTAAAACAACCACTTCCAATGGCGATCGTGCCTTTTCTGTAGCTGCACCCACTCTCTGGAACTCTCTGCCATTAAATATCCGATCTACAGAGTCTTTGGACATTTTTAAAACATTGCTTAAAAGTCACCTGTTCAATATTTTTTACAATTGACTTTCTGTGTATTATTTTTAACCACTTTTTGCATATGCGTTTATGTCAATCTGTTTTTTCTTTTCTTTCTTAGCTACGTACTTTGTAATCTTTTTTCTTACTCTCTACATTATTTGTTTGTACTTTTTGTTTTCAAGCGCCTCGGAATATGTTAAGTCATAGATACATGGCGCTTTACAAGTTTTAATTATTATTATTATTATGATTGTTCCCTGTTTTGATTGCAGCAATCGAAGTAAGCGATGTATATGGACAGGGGGGACTATGTGGATTGGGTTTTCAGTCCCTACCTGATTGTGTGGGTTTCCCTGATATAAGTTACTGTGGTTTTCCTCCCACATTTAAAACTGAAACTTCCTTCCTTGTCTTCTCTCCATGGGATTCTTGGCTAGTATAGTGATTAAGTTCGCTTTTCTGAGAATCCTTGGCTTCACAACCAGAATTAATAAAAGAAAAAAGAAACGAAAACAAAATGAATTGAAAATCCCTAACAAAACATAAACTGTTTTCTACTGATTTCACGAAAAGCATAGCCACAAAGTTCAATGAAATTCTCACAGATTGGTTGTGTGTTTTTTTTTATTGAAAACTAGAAGACAGGACTGAATTTTTCTCTTTTTACTGTTTGATCTTGTAGATGATATCAATTGGAATGCATTGGAATGGGACCGAGCTGCTGAAGAGTTGACCTGGGAGAGGATGCTCGGACTGGATGGATCACTGATCTTCCTAGAACATGTCCTGTGGGTCATCTCACTCAATGCTCTCTTCATATTTGTTTTTGGTATGTGTGATTGAAGTATTGATCGAAGAAGAATTTACTGGTCCGGCATATTGTGACGTTGTTGCAGTATTGATTTATGCTAATTTGTTGGTGAAGGAATTGTTCAGGTAAATCTTAAGCCCGGTTCATACTTCACGCGAACTACGAAAGCGAAGTGAATTTTCTTGGGTCACAATTGCAAAACGGCGCGTACTGAATTGTTGCGTCAACAAAATTCGCTTTCGCATGAAGTATGAACCGGGCTTTACCCTCCCAAATCCTTCTCTATCCTCTTTGCCAAACCGAAGGACTCAGAAGGACTGAGGTCTGTAGCCCCTAATAACAATTTCTTATCACTGGGTCAGGCATTCCAATCGTCTCTAAGTCACAGGCATGTTGGTGTGGAGTGACATAGGAGAGGAGGATATTGGAGGATTGAGGTCACCTGTTGGCAAGTGGGCCTCAGGAGTAACGGTTAAATAATATTGGTAAATTACATGATTTATGTAGCTTAATTATCTTCCTCTATGCCTCAAAATTGTTTAAATGAAAGGACCTGAATAATTGTTCTTATTAATATTTTTAGGATAATTTTTTTTTTCCGTTTACTCCTCATGCAGCTTTCTGCCCGTATCATATTGGTCGTTTTGGGATAATGCTTCTAGGTTGGGATGAGTTGGTTAAGTTATCTCGTTTTGAGGGGCTCATCACCACGATGTCCGGCTACGTCACACTCTGTTCTTCTCTCATCCTCTTCCATGTATCCTTGTTGTTGACCTTTTGTTTAAGATTTTTGAAGTATCTTTTGCTCTGTGGTTGTATCGTATATTTTGGGGTGTTATCCCTGGCTACACGGCAGTAACCGGTTGAATGGCTTTTGACTGGCACCCCCCGAACAAAAATATTGACAAAATAGGGAAACCGGCAACATTAGGGCTGGATAGCTCAGTTGGTAGAGCGTCGGTACGTTTTTCTTTGTTCAACCCGCCCCCAAAAAATCTTTTGAATCGGCTGAAGTAACGTACCATTTAGAAACCTCTATTGTCTGGTGGTTTATGATGCAAAAACTCAAAGCTGGATAGTCATTCAAGAACTGCTGGGTTGTTAAAATGTGTTATTTGTATTTGGCAAATTCTTGTGTTGGTGGATAAATGTCACATCTCCCAAAATGGCATTTGCAGTGAACGCAAGTTTAAAAGCACAAGAATGTTTTACCTCGCTTAAAATACTCTGGATGTACACACACAACTATAGGCACTGAGATACAACGTTTTTCGCATGGAGCCTCTATCGAGGGGATATGACATTATTACAAAATCAAGAAGAACCTTTTTTTGCAGTGACGCAACAGTATCTGGTTTGTGATGACATTCACTGGTGTTGTTGGTTGGTGACTATGAAATATATTTGTAAACAAACAAATTGTCTAAAAGTCTACAAATTTGTACATTTTGTTGGAGACGTAATGCAGTTTCTGGTTCAATCTGTAGATGTTCACAAAATAGTTTTAATTTCCATTATGATAATGATAACTTTATTGGAATATCAAATGAGCAAATATTTTGAGTGAAAATGAGTGGATTAATATTCCAAAGTTACATTTCCTGACTGTTTGATGACAGTGTTTCAGCGGTATTCTAAAGCTACACCGAACAAAGCGTATCTTGGGTCTGTGTTACATTGTACTGAAGGTGTTCTTGCTGGTAGTCACTGAAATTGGTGTCCTGCCCCTCGTGAGCGGCTGGTGGTTGGACATATGCTCATTGGTAAGTTTTCCATTCAGCTTAGTAAATTGAGATTTGAATACAGGTGATTCACAACACAGTGCACCACCAATTGGTTGATCTTCTTGAGAGGGGAAAACATTTTACCCTGCTCAACTTGTATGAAATTTATGTCAGTAAAACAAAAATGTTTGTCCAACTCAAGTTCTACTTTGAAAATGAAGCATAATTGAGAGTGTGTTTCTGTTGGTGCGTACTGCATTTGTTTGTATGTAAGGTTTAGAAATGATTATGTAGGCACAAAAATATAGTATCTTTGTGCATCAGGATTACTGGATGTCAACTGCTTTCTGTGAAAATGACCACTCCAAGGTAAACCCTAGGTGGCGTACTAATCTCTTAATCATCTCGCTATCCTGAAACCACAAAACCGTTTATATAGATAATTCCTACAAGGTATCTGATGATTGGTAGTGTGACTTGACGAGAGGTTATAAAATGATAATTCAATTTTGTCATCTCTGTAATTCTTCAGTCAATGTTTGACACTGCTCTTCAAGACAGACTTCAAAGCTTCCAGTCTGCACCAGGGACCTCGATGTTTCTGCACTGGCTTGTTGGCATGGTCTACGTCTTTTACTTTGCATCTTTTATCCTTCTTCTCAGAGAGGTGAGTCAAACAATATAGTTATCCTCCTGCAAACTTGAAACAAAGACAAAAATGACAGTAAACAAAACTTGTTTTCCCCAATTCTGTTTATTCCAGTGTTTTTATATAGTATGAAGGTTTGCGCAAATTGTTGTAGTAAATTCTGTATGCCCTATAAGTCATTAAATTTTCATTTTTTTTATTGTGCAGGTCCTAAGGCCAGGTTTGTTGTGGTTCCTGCGCAATCTCAATGACCCTGACTTCAATCCAATCCAAGAGATGATCCATCTACCAATCTATAGACATGTCAGACGCTCTCTGCTCTCAGTCATCGTCTTTGGAAGTGTTGTCCTTCTTGTCCTTTGGCTCCCAGTGACAATCATCAAATACCTCTTCCCTTCCTTCTTGCCATACCACATTCACCTTTCAAGGTAAGGGTTGGCCTCAGTCCCTTGACTTACAGTGGCAATCATCAAATACCTCTTCCCTTCCTTCTTGCCATACCACATTCACCTTTCAAGGTAAGGGTTAGCCTCAGTCCCTTGACTTACAGTGGCAATCATCAAATACCTCTTCCCTTCCTTCTTGCCATACCACATTCACCTCTCAAGGTAAGGGTTAACCTCAGTCCCTTGACTTACAGTGGCAATCATCAAATACCTCTTCCCTTCCTTCTTGCCATGCCACATTCACCTCTCAAGGTAAGGGTTAACCTCAGTCCCTTGACTCACAGGGACAATCATCAAATACCTCTTCCCTTCCTTCTTGCCATACCACATTCACCTTTCAAGGTAAGGGTTAGCCTCAGTCCCTTGACTTACAGTGGCAATCATCAAATACCTCTTCCCTTCCTTCTTGCCATACCACATTCACCTTTCAAGGTAAGGGTTAGCCTTAGTCCCTTGTCTTACAGTGGCAATCATCAAATACCTCTTCCCTTCCTTCTTGCCATACCACATTCACCTGTCAAGGTAAGGGTTAGCCTCAGTCCCTTGACTTACAGTGGCAATCATCAAATACCTCTTCCCTTCCTTCTTGCCATACCACATTCACCTCTCAAGGTAAGGATTAACCTCAGTCCCTTGACTTACAGGGACAGTCATCAAATACCTCTTTCTTTCGTTCTCATTCACCTTTCATTCACCTTTCATTATAATGTAGTATCAGTATTAATCCTACCATTTTTACTTCTCCCTCTTTAGTGATTCCCCAGTCAGTGAGCTCTCCCTAGAGTTGCTCCTTCTCCAGGTAGTCCTTCCAGCACTACTAGAGCAGGGACACACAAGACAGTGGCTGAAGAATGCAATTCGAGGATGGACCGTAGTGGCAGCTTACATCCTGTGAGTCTACTCTACTTGTTTGACCCAGAACCACTTGGCTAAAAAGTCACAGTTTAAGACTGTGTGATAAATTGATAGCTATCCATGTTGACATGTTGACTGTCTACAGAAAGTAAAGCAAATAGCTATGAGATAGCTTGTTAGACATGTTCATTCGAAAGGATCATTATGGTATAAAAGCACTTCAGAGATTCCAAAGTCTTAAAAAATTCACATGTATATCAGTGTCTAGAAGACTAAACAAGGTTAGGTAGCATATCATAAATGTAAGCTAATAAAAAATATCATCCTTGAATTAATCACTGTTCAACTTCAGGCTCATTTTTTATTAAGGTCAGGTCAACTACTTGATTAATGAACTATGCTATAATATTATTGTTACTTTCAGTAATATGCGCTCATATCTACTCGGTGATGTACCAGTTGAAGACAAGCCTTCACCGTCGCCACAGCATGACCAGCAGCTAGCTCACCTTGACTTTGAAGAGGCTGGTCCCCACCCAGAGGAAGCTGATCCCATTGCAGAGGATATTGCTAGCTATCCAGGGGAGGAGGATCTCTACCCTGGAGTAAATGACCCCCAGTCAGGAGACAATGATACGCAGTCTGATTTACCCGATGCTGAGGGCGCTGCTGGTATCAGATTGAACACACTTCTGGAGGCAGCGGCACCACAAGAGGGCATTATTGATATCACTGTGTTCAACGAGGAGGAGGTAGTTTCCAGTGGGAGAGATGACGACTCCGATGTCATCATGGAAGAAGAGGAGACAGATGAGATCCAAGATGAGGTTGATGTCAACAACGACGATGAGAATGATGACATCATCCCTGATGATCAAGAGGCAGAAGATGCCCCCGAAGCTCCTGACCAGCCTGTTGACCCACAGGCTGCTCCTGGAGCTGCTGCTGCTGCTGCCCCTGGAGGGATGGCCTTGCATGCTGCTCATCATGCTCTCATCAATCAAATGGGACCCACTGGATTCCAACCATACAATAAACCCTCATTCTTTGCATTTCGTGTAAGTAGCACTATGCTTAACAGAATCACAAGTTTTCAGTAGATGTATCAATAATAATAATAATATTTTTCACTTTTGAGACACAACATTTTGGTTTTCTTCTTGCTGACTCAAAAGCAAAAATTTGAACTCAAAATTTCATTTTGAATGTAGGAAAGTAAAACCTTACCTCCCTTCTGTTAATCTTCTAACTACAGATTGTTCTGCTGGTGCACCTACTGTGTCTGTCCCTCCTTGGGACTAGTGTTCTCTGCCTCACCCTGCCTGTCTTCCTGGGTCGATTCTTCATGTCATTGTGGGTTGGTAACGGAGTGGTAGTCCATGAACTCTACACAGCTGCATGTGGTCTGTACCTGTGCTGGTTGGTGTGTCGGCTGGCTACGATGATCTGGTCCTGGCTGCCTGCTGGGATTGATTTGATTCTTGAAAAGGCTAGAATTTATACCATTTTGGTGAGTCTTAGCTCATTATGTCATCATCACCATGCCTACCCCCTCCTCCCCCAGTCAGTTACTTGATCAACCATCCCCCTGGTATGTATGATAGATTCAATATTCAATTGCATAGTTAACCCAACCTAATCATGTTGGGTATGGCAAGGCAATCTTAGCAGTGTCTAAATATAGGACTTTCAGTATTTTTTAGATTTTTTTCCCCCCTAAAAAGAATACTTGGGGGTGGTGTTGGGTAAAGTACTGGGCCTAATTTCAAAGAGCTGCTTAACGGCCAATTTTGTGCTTACTGTGTGATTTCCATTTCATAGTGCTGCTAACGGTAAGCACACGAAAAGGCATGCTAACCTTCTGTGTTTACTGTAGGAAAATGAATGGCGTAACAATGCAAATCCTTGGTGAACGCGCAAGCTGCTTACCTAATTTTCTTGCTATCCTGTGAAATACGCTAACGCTTAAGCAAATTTGTCTGCTATTTTTAGCACCAAAATTTGCTTACCGTTTAAGCAGCTATGAAATTGACCCCCGTTGTTTGCATCTAATAGATTGATCCATTAAGCTCCGCCCCCTTCATGTAGTTGCCAATCACAATTTCTGTCAACCAACCAGTTTGTTCGTTTAATCTGATTTCTGTTTGTAACTTTGTTCCAGTTTGTGAAGTCGTTGCTAGTTGCAGCTATGCTTCTTGGGGTTATCCCTTTCCTACTTGGCCTGCTCTTTGAGGTAGTCGTCGTGGTTCCAATCCGAGTGCCCCTTGATCAGTCTCCAGTGTTTTTTCCTTGGCAGGTGAGTTGCTGTGCTTCATGATTCGACATACAACCTTTTTTCTTACACCATCATTGATTTTGGATTTTCTTTATAAAGTAATGGTATTGTTTGATTTGTGCTGTTTCGAATTTAAAAGGATATTTCTTTTAAATTGTGTATTTGCAAAACCAGGGGAAATATTATAACATTTCCTAACATTGTACTATATCAAGTAACCAATATCAAGTAATCGATTCATATATTAAGTAACCAAGTTATCAAGTAACCAAGTTATATATTAAGTAATCGAGTTATATATCAAGTAATCAAGTTATATATCAAGTAACCAAGTTATCAAGTAACCAAGTTATATATCAAGTAACCAAGTTATATATCAAGTAATCGAGTTATACATCAAGTAACCAAGTTATCAAGTAACCAAGTTATATATCAAGTAATCGAGTTATATATCAAGTAACCAAGTTGTTACATGTCAAGTAACCGAGTTGTACATGTATATAGATATCCAGTCAATATTTTTGTGAGATATTTTGTAATTTGCATGATGGCAAATTTATATTTGTCTTGAATTGTGGTATACCATGTGGGTTATTGTGAAAGTGCAATTTATCAGTTACGTTCAACCTAACAGTACTAGACTTTTCATCCATTCCAACTAGACTACATTTTTCCTACATGCAGTTATTACATAAATTAAAGATGTTTGTCATACCTGCTATAAATTATAGGATTGAAACTGGCTCTTGTTACCAGGCGAGTCTGATGATCTAGCTGTTGAGATATCTGCTCGAGACCGTTGAAACTCATGGGGTTTGAATCCCACCCAAGGTCCACCCATGGTGCCTGTGAATTTGTTTCCGCAGGAGTCAGAAAGCATTGAGCCTACAGTGCTTGTCACACAACAGTGTAAAAAAGAAGGAAAAAAAAACAAACAGCATTGTTCTTTTTTCCAAGATGCAATTATGTCATCAAAAAGTAGACTACTCTAGTCGCAGTATAAAATGTTCCTACATCTGAAATAATTAAGGAAACGCCAGTTCTCATTTCTAAAACTGAAAAATGTTCTACAAGGAGTTTTAATAGATCCATCATTTCGAGTAATGTCATGATTATGAGAGAAACCTTTGGTTATGGATTGTTGTCTCTTGAACCCTGAATTTCTCAAAATTTGCTGAATTTTCTCAAAATTTAACTTTCTCAATCATGGATTGTAGGATTGGGCCCTTGGTGTTCTACATGCTAAGATAATGTGTGCTGTGACTATGATGGGTCCCAACTGGTGGCTCAAGACCGTCTTGGAACAGGTTGGTTAATAGTCACTATGATTGTTCACTGAAAATGCTTGTTCACAAATGTTGTTTTAAAGTGTTTTTTTCCTGCCACCAGAACACTTGTCATTGGACCATAGAGCAAGAATTTGACATGATTCTAGCCATTCTCGTTGTGTTGTTGATTACTGCTATTAATGGACCAGGTGTAGATTTCACAAAGTGCTAGGACTAGTCTTATCTCGAGTTAGGATGAGTAACCAGTCCTAACTTTTAGTACTAGTCATTAGTTAGGACTAGTTTTGTGAAATCCACCCCTGGGGTGTAGAATTCACAAAGTGCTAGGACTAGACTTATCTCGAGTTAGGACAAGTAACTAGACCTAACTTATAGGACTAGTCATAAAAGTTAGGACTAGTCCTAAGTTAGGACCAGTTTTATGAAATCCACCCCTTACCACTAGCTTGGTCGATTGGAACTGAGCCCAATGGCACTGCTTGCAGTGCATTTTTTCAGTTGAGTTAGAGCCATCTTTTTCGAGCTAGTTGAAGTATGCACGCTCAAAAAAAGAAAAAAACCTCTTACTTATGATATTTGGCTATGGTCATTACAGTGCTGTACCAAAAGAATTTAAAGTCTATCCTGGCAGTACATCAATGTAAAATTGTTTTAAAAATTTAACAATTTATAATTGGTTTCATTTGTATGACAAATGAAATAGCACTTACCTTGTTTTATTTTTTCTCTAAATGACTGCAGGTTTATCAAGATGGATTTCGTAATCTGAATTTAGGTTTTATAATCAGGAGAGTAGTGTTGCCTGTGGTGACCTGTCTTGTGCTGGCATTGACTGCACCATACGCTGTAGCAGCAGGAATCACACCATTATTAGGTTCGTGGAAACATACTCATTTGCTTTGGTACAAAAACTTTGTGTTTTTATATCAGAAACTGATTACAGCATGAATTGTTCTATGGTTTCTATGTATTTTTCTCAGGAGATAAATTTGTAAAACAGTGTCTCTAGTAAGGTTTTAAAGGTAAACAAAGTAGAAGATTGGGCATTGTTGGTAGATTGTTGTTAATGTGGTTCCGTTGTTCTCATTTTGAAGGTTTGGGAGAGGACGTTAACCTCTTGGTCGTACGTCGCATTTACCCTTGTCTTGTGACGTCAGTGGTTACCATGGCAGCCATGTTATTTCATCTCAAGCAGTTTAAAAAGCTTTATGAGCACATCAAGAATGACAAGTAAGTTGGGAAAAGGGCAAAGAACTGATCAGCAGAGAATTGTGCCAGGCAAATGCAGTTGTTAAGCACGAATTAGTTTGCTTTAGTTGCCGCAAGTAATACATGTCACATAAATATTGGCTTGTGTCTACTAACAACATTTTTGTGTACCAATGTATCTCCTACCTAGGGGGAGGTGACGTGGGGTAAGATAGGTGAGGGGGCGGGGCCTTTATCAGGGTACCTTTCTCAGGTCATATTTGTTTTTGCCCTTCAACAAAAAATGCAAACTGCATTGTTTCACTTTTTTTTTAATGTATTGTAACACATTTAAAAAAAACAAAATTAAATTGTCCATTTTCAGTTCATTTCAAACTCACATTGATTTTCATACCAATTGAAGAATAGACACTTAATTCTTGACAAATCGGCACTGAAATATACCAGAGAGAGAAAAGTATGTGTTGACCCAATTCAACTGTCATCTTTGCTCGATAAATCTTCGCAGTATTTTTTTATCGCATGAGGGTGTGTGTGAGCCAAATTTACAAATGCAAAACAAGTAAAACAAACTGTTTTTTCCATTAGTTGTATTATTATTATTATTATTATTATTCATTTAGCCATTGATGCACGAAAACAACATACAGGCGGTCAAAATAGATAAAACTGTAAATGTCAAGCACGAAAATTATCCATTGAAAGCACCCTCGTGTGGTCAAAATTACAGTCAATTGCAGATCATATACACTGATATTCTGTTTTTGTCCAATTTGAACTGTACTTAAGGATTTAGACTATTGTTGTTTCATTTATAGACTAATTGGTTTTTGTTTATCCTGTTTCAGATATCTTGTCGGCCAACAACTTGTTAACTATGATCCAAAGGAAAAAACAATGAAAGATGGGGCAACTCAGACAACTTTACAGTAGGATTGATGACACTCTAACTGTATATTACTAAAACATGGTTAAATTGTACATTTCATGTTCTTTATGCAATTTATTTGCTGTTTATGATTCATAACAGAATTTTGAATTGGCTTGTGTTCCCTCATGATGATTAGTGATATTGATACTTTCTCCAATATTGAGTTAATTCATTATCAAATGAGTTCTCCAACGATATCTAACATAGATAGTTCCAGCTCGACGTCACAGTGTTAAGTCAGTCATCTTTAAGGGCAAATTTATCATTTTTTTTACGCAAGACTGAGCGAATGATTGATCGTTGAACGGCTTGGTTGCGTAGAAAAGTTAGACCACTTGACCCATGTTGCCTGTAAAGATGACTTCTCCGGAACTATCTATACTCGTTGTTTTGTTTCCAAGCTTTCGAAAATAATTCACTCACACAAGATTGTGCTCTCCATTCTGATCATGTTTGACACTCTCCCTTGTTAACCCTGCATTTCTGCACATGCAATGTGGTCATAATGGATACTACCAATGGGTCAAACCTAATGACTTTTGTCCAGCTTGATCATAGAACCTGAACCTCTGGAACAGTCCATCATCTCATGTGTCCACTGTTGAGGCACTAGGTCAATAACACATGGCTCACATTGCGAAATGATACAACTGGACAAAGATGTATTGCCTAAATGATGCCACACGGATGTGTGGCAAAATTTACCAGATCAACTAATATGAAAGTTGAAATATACCACACTGCATAACTGACTGCATACGAATTTACTCAAAGTAGAATGAAAGGTAATGATTTACTGCTTGGTTAAAGGTTCTTGTTTAATAAGTTTGACAAAAGTTGATACACAAAACAACCTTGCACACATTCTGTTAGTCCCATCTCAAGATGCAATTTTAATATTCCCACTGCATGTTTCCTGCACTACAGAGTCATGAAATACATGTTGACCTTAATTGTGCATATGCAGTGAATGGACATACTCTGATGTTGGAGGTGAAGGAAATGTTGAGGTTTGAAAGGAATGTTTTTAACTTTGGAGTTTGGAATCGGGCAATAATTTCAGTCATCTGGATGATGGGGACAGTGTCCATGGGTTATGGTATAGATTGGTAGTTATAAGGAAATTAGATCATTGATGATCATTCTGAACTATCACTTGGAACCAATTATTTCACATGGAAGTTAAATAGTTCTGTCTGAAAAAGCTTCCTTTTTTTTTCTTCTAGCATTGGGTGTATGAATCTGATCTGTTTTGATTTGTCCTGATTGGCATTCAGCATTGTGACATGTACAAAAGAAAAAATGCAAATATGCTGTTTATTGAAATCTTGTGAGGTTAATGTACGAAAACTTAAGGCTTTTAATTATTGCATTCATTCAAAAGCCCCGCCAAAAATGATGTCTTCACCCCTGCTTGTCCCCCCCCCCCCCCCACCCCAAATGGAAATGTCCGGTGACACCACTGTGCAGAAAGCAATGAATTATCATCTCTTCATGGATTTGATAAAGTCTTTATGAAAGTTTCTGTACGTTACAAAAAGTACAAAGATTTGACAAAGTATCTATCATCAGTTGCTCTCAACTTGAACCTCCGTTTCATTTTTTTGATCCAAAGGTCAAACTAGTCGTTTGGGTCAACTATATCCGGCCTAAACTCGTGTTAAAAATAACCAAACTGTTTAGATGTGTTTTTTACTCAAACTCAAGAACTAAAGCATGTACTGTTATCATATACAGTTTTTACAATCCAACAGATGAACAGACAAAGATTTTTCCTGTAATTTAGAGCATTATCATTTTAAAATCAGGTTCTTTGATTCTTCAGCTTATCTTGTACAATATGTCAGGAATGCAGACTATGTTGGTCCACAGTACTGTAATATAAGAATGCCATCAAGTGAAATTAAACGGAAAGACATAACAAGTGAAGGGTTTTCATTATTCATCCATTGCTACTTTTCACGTTAATGTTCACGTTAACAGCCACCCACTGCCTAATTCCTGGTTCATCATATGCATTCATTTACATGTGAATTTGAAACACATTGGTATATAATACACATAATGATTAAGTAACCATTTCCTGCTTGATTTACTTTTTGTACATGAATAACTGGTTAAAAGGTCTACAGTTGCTCTAGGTACAGCCGGGTTAGCTTACCCAATCCCCCTCAAAGTTTAAGGTAAATGAAAGTGAACCAGGAACTGTTTTTAATGAAAGTGAACCAGGAACTGTTTTTAATGATGTGTGTATGTGTATGAGTACAATTGCAATACACAAACATTGCAAATGTTGATTTTGAACCAAGTAATTTTGTTATTGCAAAATCATTTGTTCATCATTGAAGCATTGACCATATTTTGCCTCGTACATTATAAATACTACTGCTGTCTTACATTGCACAACGTGGCTCCTTTCCCTTGTATTAGTTAACGCTGAGACGGAAGTAACTGATAGATCTAACTAGTAAACTTGCAGTCATGTATAAATCTCGTTTGGGAGGAGTGTTGGCTGTAATGTACTTTGTTGAGTGACACTGGCTCTTTTCTCGTACATATTTCAGATTGAATATTCTCATAACAATATTGGTACCGGTATCAAGTTTATACAAATTAACCTTTGAGATTAAAATTAGTTCATACCATCATTTCAACTCATGTATTATAACTTTCAGTAAAAATTCAGTCTTTCAAATGTTGTCTTTATATGAGCATTCTCCTGAAGATGAGCACTGTTCGAAACGTCGAGACCACAACTGCACTTCTAAGAGCCACCACTCCTCCCAAAAGAGATTTACACATGGCTGTACCCGCAAGTTTACTAGTTTTAGTTACTTCGTGTTATCCTCACCAAGCAAAGCTTCAAACACCACTGAACATTGAGATGTATTGTTGGATGAGACCAGCATTCTACAATGCTGTATCTTGAGATAGTTGGTCAAATAGTAGTTGTGGTGGGACGTCAGTCTCCGCTTCACTGCCACAGAGACTGACGTCCTACCCAGGGCTAGTCAAATAGCAAACCTCTAAGGTAAATCCCCTTGTGAGTAAGGAAAGATTTGGTTCATCGGACCCTGTGTGTTCAGTAAATAAAATTGTGCATTCTTATAACTTAAATAAGAAATTAAAATTTTCTCTTTATGTGTTTTATTATTTTGGTTTCAAATTATTTTTGCTTGGTGGTGGACGGTATTATTTTTTTTCATTTTTTCATAGACACCTGTTCTTTAAATGTAGAATACAGGATTGGTATTCATCCAAATTTTAATTTATTAGTATCAATCTGAAAGCTTATTGGTTATGAAGTTCATATCAGTACAAATCTTCCATATAAATACTGTCAAAGTCGAGAAAATAGAATTTGAAAACCCTGATTTTAATTTTGATTAAGAACAATGAAATTATGATAACAATAAATGATGACCGAAATTAAGGACAATGCGTTTACATGCTGAAAAGTGTACACGGTTTTTCACTAATTTCTCCTGATTCAGGTGACAGATTGAGCCCAAATTGTCACAGGTTTTTTTCCATGTGTATATTGAATCACACAAAGTAAGAACATTGCACTATCAGCTTTACCAATCCTATATTTTACCGTTTTAGTTAAGATTAAGACCGTATCTCCGCGGTTATTACCAGAATCCTCCCTCAGTTTATTTCCACCATAATTGCCAAGAATTAAATCCCCAAACTGAGGCTATGATTTGCAAGCCTGGTGTCATGCCAATTAAGAGTAGTTTGGTACTGACATAATAGTCTTACAATGTAAACTTGATGACGGTGAAGTTAGATCCCAATTCCTTGTTCGCTAATGCTATACTTTTGTGGACAAAGCGAGCATGATGCGTGTCACAATTCTTTCACAGCTAACATGTAGAGAGGTTGGGCAGTAGTTAAGCCGAGAACGGGAACTAACTCAGTCCACTGTCATGTAAGTTTTTTTGGGTTTTTATAGGTGGAGTTAGCCTTTGCGAATGTCACCACCTTAACCCCTCACCAGCACTCCTAACCTCCATCAACATCACAGATTAGGCTAATGAAATCAAGTCGTTATAATATTACCCAAAGAACAAGAACAACAACAACTAACAAGTAATCAAACCAGGAAATACAGAAACTATTGCACAATTTTCTAAAATACAAGATAGCTTCGATCAGACATAAAATTTGTCTCAAGACGATTTCCCCTTGTCAAAATTATTTATGAATTGATATGATGAGTCGGTGCATGCAATGACAGAGTCACAACAATGTCCCAAATACAGTGCAAATGATGTGGCGTTGTGTCTGATTGTCTATTTTATGACACCTACAAAAAAAAACTGTTCACCTAAAAAAAAAAAACAGTTCAATAAAAAATAAGTGTCACAATTTTATGGCGCTGCTTACCACACAATGTTTTATGGTGCTCTGCAAGCCGCGTGATTCTATGGGTCGTAAGCGCTGGATTCCTCGGTAATAAAGTGTCATGAAATAAAGCCCCCGTGTTTCGGAAAACACACTCGTTCAAAAAGCACTCGGATTTTTTTTATATATAAATATAGCATTGTGTGGACGGAGAGTTGGCTATTATATATTGTAATCATAATTATCTACTCCATATTCCATTCACTAGTTTAGAAAGTTTGCATTATATTTGTAGCAATATCAAACCTGAGGCCCCCCCCCCCCCGCCCCTCCTTCGAAAGCAGTATGCCTACCGCTAATGGATGATGCATGTTGCCAGTCTATGGTTTAATCTCCGATTGCAATTGACGTGTTATACGATGATCTATTGACAGCCACTAAAATGACAGCGATAACTAGAAGCAGTCAAACCCTTTGAAATGTAAATAAAGGTTTTCGAGTGCCATTCATTGTGTATCCATGGACCCTACGTGGTCTTTTTTTGTTGTAGTGGCTAGACAACAATGTCAAAGGAGCATGGGGCCCGTTTCATACGACACCACACCAACGTGTGTAACTGTTTGCCTTAGCCGTGGACCAGATAACTTGATTCGCCGGAGCAATATCGCCTATAAACCCTCTGCTTGATGTAATTTGATAAATTTTGTTTTCGACTGTCGTCATGCAACAATAACAGCCTTTAAGGGAGAAAGGTTGGGTTGGAGAATGAGGTTCAACCGTGGCCCAGCATTAGTTCAAACTGAGCTACTGTTCGATTGATGACATTAACTTCGACCTGACGCGGAAGTGTTCAGAGTCGCTTCTCTCGTCTGCACAGGCTAAATTGAAACCCCAGCTTTACAGAGCAAAAGTCTGAACCATGGTGAGTTGTCATTCTTTTATTCTTTTCATTAAAACAATTACATCAAAACTGAGGCATAACATGAATATCCTTCAATGCCTAGTCGATATTTATATTGAATTGTCATTTTAGTTGGAGTCTGTACAAGTTGATACGACAGAGAACCCTTTCTCTATGTTGATTAAAACATACTGTTTACTTATTAAACACAAGTGTAGTTAAGTGATGTTTGAAGCTTTGCATGGTGTGAAGAATAATAAGGAACTATAATTAAATAGTAAACTTGTGGGTACAACCATGTAATTCAACTCTTTTAGGAAGGAGTGGTGGCCCTGAGAAGAGTCGTTGTGGTCTCGACGTTTCGAACAGTATGCTCTGTTCGTTTTCAGGAGAATGCAAGTGCATTAACTACAAGTGTAGTTAATGTCAATTTAGACTATATTATACTTATATTAACATCAGTTGTAATTAATCACAAAGTTTTACCAAAATGTTAATATATGTTTTATGGACAATAATTACTAATTATAATAAGTGTCATCCTGTGGCTAATAATGGCCGAATGACTAATGGTGAGTTACA
Source organism: Marthasterias glacialis (assembly GCA_911728455.2). Taxonomy (NCBI): domain Eukaryota; kingdom Metazoa; phylum Echinodermata; class Asteroidea; order Forcipulatida; family Asteriidae; genus Marthasterias; species Marthasterias glacialis. The sequence goes on along the minus strand of OU452222.1, from coordinate 19,971,829 downwards.
CTTCGATGCAAGTATGTTGTACATTAGTGTGCAACGGTTAATACGTCCGTTTTAAAATTCAGTCTAATCCAACTCCAATCCATTTGTGAATGTAGACTTTAAAAGGGGTTTTCTTTTTTACGGTGCCATTTTTGCAGGGAAACAAAATAGTGTGGGATATATCTCGATCCATCCGGGAACTTAAAATAATCTGATTTGGAATATGGGCATATTGGTGTAAAACACCATTAACTTTGCGCTCTGTGTTCCTGGTTGAAGTCGCACAATCATGCTATCTATTCTCTCTCTAAATAACGACTATAATTATTCATTAATAGATGAATAAATAAAGTTCACGCTAGAAGTGATATGCCTGAATTATTTTGTAGATAATTCCATCAGGACATCAGTCATTGTCAATGGGTGCGAATGGGCAGCCTTATAAAAACATAACCTTATGACCTTGGGTGTTCACGCCTCATCCATTGATTAGATGGTCATTTATTTTCTCATAATGTTTAATCAACGGAGTCAATTTCATAATGGCATAGCGCCTACAGTCCGAGATAAAATACATAAAATAGCGGAGTTTCTAAAGAGACGGGTGACAAATAATCGTTAATAATTAATCGTGCTAACGAAGCACCTTTTTCTGTGCGAATCGTGCAGTGCCGTGCAGATGTTATAGTTATTTTGGCCAGCAAACACACGAGCAGTTCGTTCAATAAAATTGGGTAAAGTATAAAACAAACTCCGAGGATCAGTTTTTTATTTTAAACAATCAATAACTCATGGATATCTTATGTTGTTTTCTTGTATTATTTTCATGTACAAAAGTCATCCATTAAACAGTTTGACTACAGTATGTGGTCCTACTGGCCAAAATGTATTCTAAACGACTGGTCGATTTCGTCTTGATATCGATTGATTTTGATCCCCTGCGGCGAAAATGTCTGGCGATGAAAGACATGCTCGTTTTAAAGGGGGTGTGTTGATTCCAAGCTGGAATTTTGATTTTAAACCTTACCGGGCTTTTTCGCAAACATACTATTATCTTGGTTGTTTTTTCCTTGTTTTGTTATTACTCTTATTATTATCTTATTGTGATCCCGTTCAGGCCGAGATCGTTTAGTAAATGCTTATAATGCAAGCTAAGTTCTCAAAATTGTTTTTGCCATTGCAGATGATCTTTATTTCTTGAAGTTCTTGTTAATTCTTTCCTTGTGTCAGTAACGATGTTGTTTAGTAACAAATTGTGGGAAGTGGTGCTTCTGAGAAAAACCGGACTTGATAAATGTCTACCGGTACGTGTCGAACATTGTAGTCATCTTCCGGTAGCTACACTGGTAGAAACGTCGAGACTTTCTCAGAAGTTAAGAACCGCAATTTCTTCCAATAGGACATTTTACCCAAACACAATGGTTGTCACCCTCAAACTGTTTCCTTATTGTACTTACACCATGTGCTTCACATCTTACTGATGTTGTGCAACTTCCCCATCTTCATCTTCTTGTTTATCCTTTGTCTTTCCACACTTCTCAGTTGACGCTCATGTTGCTGCCCCAATATTAAACTCTATTGATATTCTAAAGGTTTAACAAGGTGCAGACTGGACTGTTGTATATTCACCCATTTTCGATGTATTGTGATTTTTTTCCAGGGTTTTGAAGAAACTCGCCATTCTCTCGTTGTTAGGTAACATCGTTTTCTGCATCTTCAGCTGTCATCACAAGTAGGCTATGGCCCAGGTAGGGGTCCGAGATGCCACGGGCCGCTTCACCGAGACATTTGAGATTTTTGCCAAGCTCCCAGGCCCGGGGTCGCTCACCTCAATCAACGTACGCCACACCACCACCGTAGCAGAGCTCAAGTCCCTGATTGAACTAGTGTGTGGCATCCCCTCTGACTTACAACTGCTGTCATGTCGTCACCACTCTGTACTCACCGACGGGGATACCTTAGGCAGGTTGTGTGTCCTACCGGGGGCGCGCCTACCCGTAAAAGTTACGTATGGATTCGATGGGTTGGTAGATGCCTCATTGAGAGGCGATTTGAAAGAAGTGTTGAGAAAAGTTGCAATGACGATGGATGTTGGTGGGATGTCGCGGAGGCGGTTTGTTGCCATGTTTATTGCTGCACACAAGGGCTTTCACTACCTCGTCGACAGGTGAGTTTTTCCAAATATTTTATCCATTACAGTAATTACACACCTACTTAAACAACTTGAATATTAATGTGCGTTGAGATTTTCACAAATCCCAAGGGCCGGAGACTTAAATGAAAATAGTCATAACAAGGTGAGGCTTGTTTTTTATGCAATCATTATATTTATAGGCCTATCATCTGCCATGTTCGATAACTTCCAGAGAATACCAACTTGGTATTTTCACTGTCCACTGATAATCGTTTTCAACTTTCATGACACAACGAGAACTAAGCATCTTAGACATAAATGTCTTATCTTCCCCCATCCTTTCAGAATGCTCTGTGATGGTGCTCATCCGAATTCCCAAACTCCAACCGGCAGGACAGCCCTGCACGTTGCCTGTGCCATGGGCAACAGTGGCTGCATCGACAGCCTCCTTCAACACGGTGCATTGCTGGACATTAAAGATGCTTCCCAGCAGACACCTGCTGATGCTGCCGCGTCCTGCGGGCAGCAGGGAGCACAGCGACGGGTCGTGCTCTACGCCAGGATCCTTGCCAACAAGGCCACCAAAGAAAAAACTTGCACTTGGTCCACCTCTCCGAGATTCCCCAAGTCCAAACTTGGGAGTAGCGTAGCGCCCACCATATCACTGAAGGACCTGGCCATCACGCCCGGTCCCGAGCTCATGATAACCGCATGGAAGGGTCGAGAGCATCATCATCATTACTTCGAGAGGACCCGGAGGCCGCTGTCCTCAAAATCGGCTCGCACTTCTTTATTTCAGAATGACAGTGCTACGTCAAGCACCGAGAGCTGGGGTTCTCTCCGAGATCTTGCTGTTAGAGGCAGTCAACAACAAGCACCATCCGAGACAGAGGTATGACGTAGGTTCTTGTATTAAGCAGGGTCCAATTTCATAGAGCTGCTTAAGTAGGGAATATTGCCCAACATTTTCCTGCTAAGCGCAAATGATCAGGATACCAGTCACATATGGCACACGTGACATGGTATTTTAGCTGCTTACCTTAACCTGATAGCATTTGTGTTTAGCTACTTTAAAAAGCTCTTTAAACTGGGCTGAACGTTTGTGAAAAACACTTATGCTTACGCACATTTTCTTGCTGTATAGTTGACACAAAAATTGTTTATACTTTCATAATATTCACCGATATTACATTTTGACTGTTCAAAACAGGATTCTTCTCCACACGAAGCCAAGATTACGACCGATAGAGAATCGATCGCTCACTCAGTTCATCTCCACGAGCGTCCCAGTTCAGCTCTCACATCAACAGCTGGGCGTAGACCCAAAAGCGCTTCCTCCAAATCAGTCAAGTTTTCACCTGACGAATCACAGAGAACGCCCACAAACATGGACAAGTATTCCAGTTACTACACCATCCGGAATAGTGTTCCAGTACCATCGGATTCATATAGGTTAGTCTCTGAAATGGGAATGGGATTATACAATTTTTGAATAAATTAATGCAACCCTTCATTCATTGATGTTATTGTTGATATCTTACGGGTTTTTAAAAATCTATATAATGTTTTCATCTTTCAAGGTCACCTGCACAAATGCCGGTTCACCCATCATTGGAATCAGGAGAACAAACTGATGCTACAAAAAGTTGTCTTCGTAAAGTCATCGACACCAACGAAAATGAAAGGAACAACTCAAGGCATAATCTCAGATCATTTGAAACCAGCAATGTCAGCGGACAGGCACCTTATAGAATCGATCATGGAGACGGAAATAAACCATGTGCTGGAAATCAGGTCAATGAATCGTCTTCAAACAGCAGTGACCAGTCCTCGGAACAGTTAGACTTAAGAGAAATCAATGATATGAGAATCAACTATCTAAACGATAAACTCCGACATTTAATAGACTTACCTGTGGAACACCCTCAACGCCTGCACTCTATGAAGGAAGAGGAAAATAGACACAGTAGGACCCCATCCCCGCATAAGGTCTCAAGAAGGAAACCAACTCCTGAAGAAAACGAACAAGCTTTCAACGACTGGCTTGCCTCCAAGTCACAAGACGCTCGAGATCGGAAGCTCGTCAACAAGGTCCATAGAATGCTGAATGATGCATTCGGCAAGAAAGATGAAACTTTGGTCGTCGATTACGATGACCAGGTCCAGATAAAAACTCCGCTTACGTTTGAAGCTTGGGCCGAAAAAAAATCCACCCAGGAGAGACTTCGCGCCGACAGGCTGGCAGCTGAGTCGGTCAAACAGGACCGAGGGGTGGAAATTAAAGCCGCGACAAGACTAAACAGTGGTAAATCGGTTGAAACCTGGCTAGCCGAGAAAGTGGAAAAACAAAAGCAGGAGAGGCAAGCTGCAAAGCAAAAGGAGAATGAGAAACAACAGGCGAAAGCGGAGCACGAAAGAGCAGCGCAGGACGTCTTTAAGAAGTGGTGCATGCAGAAACAGTGGGAGGAGCTCCAGATGCTCAAGGAGAAACCACGTGGCGGTACGAAGAGGCGTCCCAAATCGGGGACCAAAAGGAAGACACTGAGTGCTCATCACATGGCTTCGACTAGACGAGCGCGATCACATTCTGCGCCACCTCGACGGCAACGGGTTGGGATTACACCGTCATGATGATGAAACTGACATTCTAAAATTGACTTTTATTGTGACAAGTTATACGATGGATTCTTGCCCTTTAGCATGCTGCCTATATCCAATAAATTTATCCCATCTTTGGACAGAAACATCAAAGAATGGACCCAGGGGAAGCTAAGCTGGTTAGGGTTTCGTGTGATCAACCTACATATTGGATATTACGCACTCGTTCTTTGATATGATTACTTACATGACTTTACCAAAAACAATACCGTATAGATAATCCGAAGTTGAAATCCCATCTTTGGGATTTAAAGTAAACGTACAATGTGTATGTCCACTCAAACGTTTAGAGTGGCAATTTCTATAATTATCTGACGTCAAATTTAAACCAATGAAACAAATTGGGTGAACTATTTAGCTTTCGGCACTGATCGAGTTTGCCGTTCTGAGCATATTTCATAATTCTCCTGGCGATGAGATAGGCCTAAAATTCGTCTGGTGGGGAAAAGTACATTTTTAACGAAATATATTTGAGATTAATAACCCGCTACAATTCGGATTTGACAAAACCTCGCCAGGATTGTTATCAACTACTGTACAAATGGGGCGTTTGTTTGTTTGTTTGTTTGTCTGTTTGTTTGTCTGTTTGTTTGTTTGTTTGTTTGTTTGTTTGTTTGCCTTTGTTTCTTCCAGGAATTTGTTCACCGATTCAGTAGATTTGTAAATAAAATTGCACAACCAAGAAGTTGAGAAGAACAAATTCTTGAATAGTTAGTGATTGATACCTTTAGTTTGATATTATTTAGCCTCGAAAAATTGCCGGTTATTAAATTATAACTTCTTCTTTCTTTCATTTATTTTTTATGATTAATGTGGGTTTTTTTTAAATTGTTTTGTAGCAGATAGGTTGTCTCATAACAAGTGCTATTTTTCATATTACTCCATAATAATTTGCTTTTAAACAACCCGCGTCGTTAACAACCACAGATTTGGGATTTTTTTTCGCAACAATGGCTTTCCATACGTTAGACCTTTCTTTTGCAACGTCACAGAAACTACGGAGAGCCATCAATGCAGAGCAAAAACAGTTAATCATAGTTTGTAAAAATGTTACAAAATTGTTCAAATTGTGTTCAATTTGTTCGAAAAAAAAAACAATAATAGGGTGTATTTTCCTTCAAGTAGAAAATTTGCAGAAATGTTGATTTTGGTGACAACGTCTGTCAACAAAATATAAATGTTTTGCTAACATTTGGCCGTTCATACCAACCAGCGCGGTTTGTTTATCAACAAAAAAGTGGGTCGGAGGTCAGTTAGACTGGTACCCCATTATTTACTTACTTTAAAATTGCGTAACGACGTCTAGAAAGAGTTAATTTGCATATTGGTAACATTCAACCAATCGGAGCACTCACCATTTGTTGATTTTTGAGGTCGTTTACGTTGTGGACGTGCATCAAAAATTGTCTCTCTTTGACGAGAAAATACATGCGAATTATAGCTTTTGATGAGAGTTTTTGAAGAAATTATTCATGGGGAGTAAACATTCAAAGAAAACCGGTGTCTTAGGTAAGTAAAAGTAAATGTCAATACACATTTTTTGGCCATTTAATTCATGTCGACGGTGTGAGACTTGGTTGCTGGGGGAAGAAATAGCCCAGGTTGGATTTCTCCGTTGCATATGCCAAAGGGAAAACGACATACCCAGGACGTCAGTACAGCAGGGCAACGGAGCCTGACTGCTGACGTCCTACCACAACCACAGGGGCAGAAAGTTCGTACATTCGGAATTTGTAGTTTTAGCCTACACTCATAAAGTGCTAGTTACATTCAACTATTCAACTGCTTTTAAAAAAGTTGTAACGTCCCGGCGGGTAGATCGAAGGTCACGGTGATCTCTGACTGTCTGTGTGTGTGTGTGTGTGTGTGTGTGTGTGTGTGTGTGTGTGTGTGTGTGTGTGGATTTCATTGAAACAAAAGTTTTTTATTGTTAAACTTGTTGTATTGAAACTTGTTAATAAATAGGCCCTATATGGGTTTTTTTTACACCATAGTTTCAGGATCTGGGAAAAAATTTGATCCTGAAGCAAAACAGTATCTTTCATGACCTAGACCTATAATAATAACATTAATTAAAATTAATTATACAATTCAATTCAATTCATATGGTCTTTATTCAAACAAAGCATTCACAAAACTATAGGTATTTAGTGAGACAGACTACATTAAAAAGTACCTAAAATAAACATTATATTAATTAATTCAATTACCTACTTTCTAGTCATTAATCAACAACCTAGGCCTATGTTACAAATTTCAACAGTTCAAAATAATTTGCTTGAAACAAAAATAATCAGTTGTATTCCACCCCGTTTCAGACCCTTAAGCCCGGTTCATACGCGAATGGTGAAAGCGAAGCGATTATTTTTGCGTTGTGATTGAAAAACAGCACGTACTGAATTGTTGCATCACCAAAATTCGCTTCGCCTTTGCTTTCCCATGAAGTATGAACCGGGCTTTAGTCTTTTTTTTGTAAAATAAAATACAAACTAGATTTTCCAACTAGTTTCCAGTAGTCAACAACACTGTGTTTTGACAGATTTTTTTGATCAGGCTTTGTTTAATTATTCAGGCAATCTAAACAAACAGTGCCGGATGGAGTCTTTAAAGGCTATTACTTTTATTGACTGACAGTATCCAGACAGAAATATTTAGTACTGATGAATTTTGTGAAGTTAACATCCAGTCAGCTTTCAGACTAAAAGTAAGCTTCTTTTTCTTTACTGAATTATCATCTTCCTGTTTTTTGTCTTTAACCAAGATCGTCTAACTGGTGTGCCTGTAGAGTTGCCCAAAAATCCAGGCAAGAAACTGAAGAAAAGATCAAAACTCAGGTTCTGGGTAAGTTGGAATGCTACAATACAAACTAGCACAGACACAAGTTTGTTTGTAATTAAGAAAGATGTATGTTGATTATTAACTTAAAATCGAAAAACATTGTAGACTTTATGAGAGCTGTTTTCAGACCTTGTGCACATCTTACAGTGTATATCATAGGGATATGGAATTCACGGAGGTAATCTGTTGCCGTGCTTGGCCTTGGTGCTCCTTCAAAAGTTAGCCATCAACTTTAAGACTTTCCATTGGCAAAGTCAAAATGGCCTTGCCCTCTCAAATATGAAATTCCATTAAAACTGCCTCTAATGCGTCCATGGAAAATAATATTTGATATACCTTGGCAACTGACATAGAAACCAGGAGAAAAATCTATTAGTAGCAGTTCTCAAACAGCAGTCTATTCTCTTTGCACTGCACCTATAAATCTACAGGTGCAAAAAACCTGAAATTTTCATTGATTCACCACAATATACAGGAAAAGTGGGTGTATTTTAGTACATCATGAAACATTACAACTGACACATAATGACTTTGAATCATGTGCTGCTTTAATGAGACAAATTATGGAACCTATGAAGGATGTTGAGTGGTCTGTCAAATATTGTTCTATTATTGATAAGTATAAGTGCAAGGCAAAGTGACCCAAGAAGTTCCATAAACATCCAGTGGTGTATAGCCAGCATCTTTTTTGCATGGGGGCACAGACGAGGGGCGGGGGAGATGTTTGTAGAGGGGGCAATTTCAGGGGAAACTGCCTGATTATACTTTTATAGCAAATTTTACAGCATCCAGAGGCTGCGTTTACACAGACTTCCAGGTTTTTTAATTTCCAAACTCAGTATTTTTTGCGTGATTCTGCATTTTTTCTGTCTGATGTCACATGTAAAATTACAAGTCCATCCCGATATTACTAACGCTTTCTCCATGCTGACAGTGGATTGTGAGAACCAGAGCCTCCAGTTTATAAAAACAACTCGCTGTGCCTGTATCACTATGGATTTGGGGCAGGGTAATTGGGGACCAGACTTGCCTGGAGGAGTGACTTCATTGCAGGGTTAAACTTAATGCACAAAGATACACAGATCACTGTGTGTGCGGTAACCAATGAATGTATTTTGGGGTAGCGAGGTGAATGCGACATTAGACGACTCATCTCATGAAGTCTTGATGCATGATTAACTTTGCAGTTTCAATCAGCATACCGATGGTTGACTTTATCAATGGTCGAGTTGTCACGAGTCGAGTTGGTCAATGAAAGTTTGAGTTATCGGGCCATCATATACGCGTATTGCAAGTTTTATAAAAGGAACATTTTCTGCTTTCAATCCAAATCATCTGCTGATTACAAACATTTATACTGACTAATATTAAAACAGATGTCCTGCAGGATAAACTATAGCAACCAGTATCGCAATTTTGTGGAAACTGGCTTGACACACTTCACACACACTCCACACAAACTACACGACAAAAATATTTTTTGTTATTTTTCACTGACCACTCACATGCCCGATAAAGCTCCGTGATAATACTAAGAACAAATAAAGACTTTTGATGTAGGCTCCCCCTCCACCGTACTATAAAATTTAACTTGACTCCAGCTTACAAATAGATAATGCATCAACCTATGAAGATGGGGAATACCTCATCTTGCATTTGAATAGTACAAATTAACCGATATACTCAAGGTATACTTTTGGTCTTTAAGCAACTCGCATTATGTCAACGATACAGTCTTTAATGTACATGACAGCGAGATTTGAAATATATTTGTCAGTGTGTCAGTAATTGAAAGTCTATAATCAATAGACAATTGTTTTTATCAAATTTGACCGAATTGCAGAAATGCAGAAACCACAATGAAAATGACATCTCTAACTTACACATAGGTTTCCGTGAATTTTTCTTGTCGAAACTTGGAGCACAGGAACCTCTTAAGTTAAAAAATATTAATGCAAGACCACTCCTAATTTGCTGAAAAGACATCCTGCCAATGAATAGGTAGACAAAATTCAGATTATTTCATTTAAGTTTACCTTTCAAAAACATACTTTATGATCAGCTTTTAACAAAATGTCTTTAACAGGCAAAGAAAACCAGAGTGATCACCATTTCAAGTACCAACCTTGAAAATGATGACAGTGGTGCCATTATTGAAATCCAGTCAGGTCAGTCATAAAAAAATCCTACATTTCATCCTTTTGGGATTTTGATGATTTCAAACTTCAACATTCCGTTTGATGTGTAATATATTTTCAGCCAACTTTAAAATATGAATGCATAGTAAACCTTCTTTCTTTCTTTTTATGAACAATGGCTTCAGTTAATTCTTTTAGCACCAACAAAAGAAAACAAACCTACCAAATCTATGAAATGCTAAATGAAAAAAGGTACACACTACCCTTTGGTTAGTTTTAGTTTAATTAACTTGAACAACAAATGATGCAATTCTTTTAATTAGTTTATTTTTTTTTTGCCTGTCACTGTGTGAAAACTGTTATGTAATTATCAGCTGGCTTGACCTATCATCACTGAACAAACCAGGTGGCCAAGGAGCCAAATATTATGCAGATGGTTTGAATTCGAAACCAAGACTTCTGTTTTGTATTCAGAAATCACTGACAAGGTGCTTGGATCTCAATATGGAAAGAACAAAGATGAAGAGATCCTAGGACTGGTGGATAAAGACCTTACTGTCTCCATCTTGACTGTGGTTAAAGAGGAGTCTGCAGAAATCAGTGCGGAAGACCTTGGATCTGATGATGAGGCCAAAAAGGAAGAGATCCTACAACTCGCAGCTAAAAATCTTGTTGTCTCCATCTTGACTGTGGTTAAGAAGGAGTTTGCTAAAGTTAGCGAGAAGGTTATTGGATCTGATGAGGGGAAGACCAAGGAAGTAGACATCCAGGGAACCCAGGCTCAAGAAATTACTGCCTCCATCTTGACTACGGTTAAGGAAGAGTCTGCAGAAATCGGCGAGGAGGATGTTGGATCTGGTGATTGGAAGACCAAGGAGGGTGAGATCCAAGGAGATGAGGCTAAAGAACTTACTGCCCCAATCTTGACTGTGGTTAAGGAGGAGCCTGCCTCAGTCTTGACTGAGGTTAAGGAGGAGCCTGCAGAAATTAGCCAGGAGGTGAGTGTTTGTTATGATGACAAGAACAAAGATGAAGAGATCCTCGGAGGGGTGGCTAAAGACCTTACTGCCTTCATTGTGGCTGCGGCTAAGAAGGAGCTTGCAAAAATCAGTGAGGAAAGTATTGAATCTGATGATTGCAAGACCAAGGAAGAGATCAATATCCGGGGAACCAAGGCTGAAGACCTAACTGCCTCCATCTTGACTGAGGTTAAGGAGGAGCCTGCAGAAATAAGCCTGGAGGATATTTGCTCTCATGATGGCAAGACCAAGCAAGAAGGGATCCTAAGAGGCATGGCTAAAGAACTTACTGCTTCTGTGGTGACTGCGGCTAAGAAGGAGCTTGCAAAAATCAGTGAGGAGGATATTGCATCCGATGATTGCAAGACCAAGGAAGAAGAGATCAATATCCAGGGAAGCGAGGCTGAAGACCTAACTGCCTCCATCTTGACTGAAGTTAAGGAGGAGCCTGCAGAAATAAGCCTGGAGGATATTGGATCTATTGATGACAAGACCAAACAAGAAGGAATCCTTGGAGGGGTGGTTAAAGAACTTACTGCCTCTGTGGTGACTGCAGCTAAGCAGGAGCTTGCAAAAATCAGTGAGGAGGATATTGAATGTGATGATTGCAAGACCAAGGAAGAAGAGATCAATATCCAGGGAACTGAGGCTGAAGACCTTACTGCCTCCATCTTGACTGAAGTTAAGGAGGAGCCTGCAGAAATTAGCCTGGAGGATATTGGATCTATTGATGACAAGACCAAGCAAGAAGGAATCCTTGGAGGGGTGGTTAAAGAACTTACTGCCTCTGTGGTGACTGCAGCTAAGCAGGAGCTTGCAAAAATCAGTGAGGAGGATATTGAATCTGATGATTGCAAGACCAAGGAAGAAGAGATCAATATCCAGGGAACTGAGGCTGAAGACCTTACTGTCTCTATCTTGACTGAGGTTAAGGAGGAGCCTGCAGAAATTAGCCTGGAGGATATTGGATCTACTGAAGACAAGACCAAGCAAGAAGGAATCCTTGGAGGGGTGGTTAAAGAACTTACTGCCTCTGTGGTGACTGCGGCTAAGAAGGAGCTTGCAAAAATCAGTGAGGAGGATATTGCATCCGATGATTGCAAGACCAAGGAAGAAGAGATCAATATCCAGAGAAGCGAGGCTGAAGACCTAACTGCCTCCATCTTGACTGAAGTTAAGGAGGAGCATGCAGAAATAAGCCTGGAGGATATTGGATCTATTGATGACAAGACCAAACAAGAAGGAATCCTTGGAGGGGTGGCTAAAGAACTTACTGCCTCTGTGGTGACTGTGGCTAAGAAGGAGCTTGCAAAAATCAGTGAGGAGGATATTGAATCTGATGATTGCAAGAACAAGGAAGAAGAGATCAATATCCAGGGAACCAAGGCTGAAGACCTAACTGCCTCCATCTTGACTGAGGTTAAGGAGGAGCCTGCAGAAATTAGCCTGGAGGATATTGGACCTATTGATGACAAGACCAAACAAGAAGGAATCCTCGGAGGGGTGGTTAAAGAACTTACTGCCTCTGTGGTGACTGTGGCTAAGAACGAGCTTGCACAAATTAGCCTGGAGGATATTGGATCTATTGATGACAAGACCAAGCAAGAAGGAATCCTTGGAGGGGTGGTTAAAGAACTTACTGCCTCTGTGGTGACTGCAGCTAAGAACGAGCTTGCACAAATCAGTGAGGATATTGGATCTGATGATGGCAAGGCAAAGGGGGCCGAGGGAACTGAGGCTAAAGAAAATAATGCCTCCATCTTGACTGAGAAAAAGATCAAGAAGATTCCAAAACCTCCCACCTTTCCTTGTAAGTACTAGCCTACACATCTCAAAAGTCTAGTTTTATTTGTTGCAGGGTTGGTTGTATGAAGCCATAAAACTCAGTACATTTAAATGTGTATGCAAAACTGTTTTAATGAGATAATTCCAAAATAATTTCAAACATGACTAAAGATGCAAACGGTCCTTATATTTGACATAACTGTACGTTATCCTTGAAAAGGTGGAATACCATGATGCATTTTAAACATCATTATTTAAAATGTTATTTTAGTATAAAACACATTGGAGAGTGAAGCAAACACAAAAAGAGAATTCTTTATTGAAAATGCACTTTGTTGTTCATTGCTTAAATAGATTTACATTTTGCTATGTAAAAACAATTTTCCTTTGTACCTTTTTGTCAAAAAATTGTTTAACAGAATCTGTCAAGTGGTTTAGATTATCTTATCCTTTTGGAGTAGAACCATTACGGTACACACTTTAATTAGAATAACAGAGATGTTCATCAATTTCTTGCAATGCTTTCTTTTACAGGCCCATATCATATTGATGTGTCACAAGTGGACAAGTGGATAGAACAAATTGTAAGTCATTACTACTATACACTGAATAAATTAGTATTCAAATACATCTTTAATGGAGCAAATATTCAGTTTGTTTTTATGGGTTCTAATCTTTGTAAATATTTGCTAAAGTTCATCGTATGCTTCACTTCTAATTTGATAAGATACAACTTTATTTTGGCAGACTGTTGAGCTAGGTTGTAGCTGGTTCTTCCCTTCAACCTTTGGGTTGACATGGTTTGATGTACCAAAAGATACCATACAAATACTGAGTGGCTCAGAGTGCAGTGGGAGGTTGGAACAGTCCAAATTTTACAGAGCAATAATATTCCTCCCATTTCATGAATTAAAGCCACTCAATATTTGTTTTATATAACTGACATATAGATCCTTGTCATGTGATTTTTTTTTCACAATACTAAATCAAAATAGACATGGCTCATCAGCCACCCAACACTCTGAAAATTCTAAAATCTCTTCTATCTAAAAAAAAAAAAAGGTGGACGACATGTAGACACTAACCTTGTGACACAGACGCGCTATATATTTCTGCACTCAATGCACACGTGATAACGAATTTATCTTCAAGCTAACTTGACACGCAGCTTAAAATAGCAAAATACGCAGGGTAGAACAACGTAGAACGCAGGGTGTGATAATATTACAACCTTTTGTACAGGTGCTCATTTGCTTTAGCGGCTGCGCCCTACAGTTCAAAAACATTGGGAACAAGGATGATCCTGTTGAAGAATCGTAAATACTATTCCCCGTGTATGGGACTTTTTGATGCGGATGGGAGTAATAGAGAATGTCAGGTGATGTAAGTTCCACCAATCAAATGACAAGGAGCAGTATGTCAGTTATATAATCTGAATTAATCTTGGTGCAAAGGGTTTTGCATGTTGTAAAGATGACATGAGAAATTAAAAGAAAGAAACTGAGAAACAAATGTTGGGATCCTGTACAGGAGATTGAAACAGAAGATGACTGGGATCCGGTCATCCAGAAGCTGGATGAGTGGAGCGTAGAACGTGAACAATTCCTGGCTACCTGTGGTGTCTATTCATCAATGATGGGCTTCTTGGATCAAAAGAGTCATGATGAAGCCATTGCATCCTCCTCTACAAGTAAGGGGAATCTTCTCATCTCATCACAATTCAAATCCAATCATTTTTTAAAAGCATTGCTGTTTTCCTTGTAAATGTTTAATAAGAGAGAACTGAGTTTACAGTCTTTATAAATTAATTTTTCTTAAAGCTCAGTTCATGTTTTTTTGCAACCATGATTAAATAGCATGGAAAATCATTCAAATGTTTTGGTGTCTCTGTACATTTCCATTTTACCTATTTCTCATCCATTTGTAAGGCCAAGTTCGCATAATATTCTTTTTACTTGCCTTTTCATAATTCCAGAACCTGAGGTGATGAATGCAGGCAAGAAATGCAAGTTGATTCAGGAAGAAGTGAGTAACAATTGAGTTTACCTTATTTACATCTTATACCAACAGGATAATGTCACCCCTGGAAAATACTGGCCCATTTCCATCATCCAAATCTGTCTTTAAATGACATAATTGTATTGACTCAAAACACTTTTCCATATTATTAGCACACTGCTTGTGGTGTTCTGTTAACAAACACAATTAATGGTTGTGCAGATGCTTAAAATTTATCATATACCTTTGTTGTAAAATCACAGTTCCTGTAGCTGAACACTTTATCATCTGGTGAGCTTTTTGAAAACTAACTTTAATTTTTCTAACACTTGTATGTCCAGAGTGGGAAAAACAGGTTTAAAAAAAAGTATTAAAACAAATGGAAATTTGCAGTTGAAGACAACTTTAAAACAAGGAAGATTTACATTGCACATCAGACATGAAAGAAATACAAGTCTGAACATGCCAATCATTGATAAAGTTCTTCCTATAAGAAGTAATGGTGGCTAAAGTCTCCATGCTGGTTCTGTTCAAAGATTCATGAAAAAAAAAACTCATTCAAAAAACTTGTCTTTGCAAACGTTTTTTTAAACAGTCAATTGTTGAGATGAAAGTTGAGGATAAGGAGCAAGACAAGAAAAATGATGATGTGGATGACATCATTAAGATCCTGGACCAGAAGAACAGTGAACATCTTGTTACTATGGCTAGTAATAAGTCCTTGAAATCCATGATTTCCTTTATGGATGATGACACCGATGACGATGATGATGATGGTGATGAAGAAAGTGATTGTTCATCAATTGGTAAGTAGCAGACAGAGTTGCTTTATTGGCTTGAAAGGATTCCTTACAAAACATTGTGATCATAAATTATAGAATCTAGAACATGTGACCACCAGGTATAATGATAAATGAAAGTTTTTTAAAATACTTTATTAGCTACTGAACAGATGGATGAGGCAACTATTACCATGACAACCCTAACTACACAATCATCAGATCTGACTGACATCATCTCTGAGATTACGGATTCTGGAAATAAGACTCAAGAACCACCTCCTCAAGTTACTGTGCAGTCCAGTGACCTGGTCAAGACTTCCAAGTCTACTGAGGTGGTATCCGCTGGCAAGACCTTGGCCATCACTAAAGACTTAGCTCTCAGCCAGTCTACTGACTTCACCATGCAGTATATTAACATGGCCGCTGAACTCAATGACCTGGCGACCAAGATTAATGAACTAGCCACAGAATCCCAACAAGTGGCTGGCAAATTGTCTTCCTTTTTGGTTAGCTATGCATCAGGTAGTGGGGTCATGGAGTCAACATTGGCCAAGTCTCTTGAGTGTGTTAAGGATACTCCGATCATCAAAATTGCTCTCTCAACTCCTGAAATGGCAACTCAGACAGATAAAGTAAGTATACAAGAGTGTATTTGATAAAAATCTCTTTATTGCATTCCTCAATCATTTCAAGCATTTCAAGTTTCCATCGGTGATGGATCTCATGAAATAGATGAATTTTTCTTTTACATTATGGCATGTTTGATTTCCCTCCAATACAGTACGTGTATTTCAATGTGTTATTTATCTTTGAAATTGTCCATACCATTGTACCTGTTTAGCTTTTATTAACCAGTGTGCATTTTTCACCTTTGTTTCATTGTGTTAAGCACCTAGAACATGCCTGCATGATAAGGGCACTTTATAAACATTGGTATTATTATTATTATCGTTATTATTATTTTATGCTGTAATATTATATACATTACTAAAAGAGGCATGCAATTTGAGAACATCCACCTGTTCGTTATGTCTGAATCCGACAATCAATATTTGGAAATCTTTGTCAACAGATGATCATTCAGATGAGGAGAGAAGCTACCAAAGGTCGTGTGAGGTCCCTCTATTCCACCCCTGATGACAAATCTGGCAGAGATTGCCAGGACCATCCTCGTGACAAGATGGAATCCATGGGAGATGGTGAACATGGACCTTGCAATATACTCCAAGATGGAGTTATTGATACTGAGAAGGAAATCTCAGATGATGGATCAACAGATGATATTGGTGTCTTGGTCAGAAGCAGCAATCAGCCAGCGCAAAGAACCCAGCTGATTGATCAGGCACCCTCCGACAAGGAAAGCCAAGACCACCCTTGCAGCAAGATGGAATCCATGGGAGATGGTGAACATGGACCTTGCAACATACTCCAAGATGGAATATTTGATTCTGAGAAGGAAATCTCAGATGATGGATCAACAGATGATATTGGTCTCTTGGTAAAAAGCAGACTTCAACCAGCAGGAAGATCTAAGCTGATTGAGCAGGTACCCTTTGACAAGGATGTCCAAGACCACCCTAGCAGCAAGATGGAGTCCATGGGAGATGGAGAACATGGCCCTTGCAACATACTTCATGATGGAGCAAACAAGAAGAAAGATTCAGCTGATGAAGTAAAAGATGACATCAGTGTCCTGGTCAGACAACTGGGCCTATTAGAATCTAGAATCAAGCAGCTACTTGACCAGGTACCCTTTGACAAGATTGTCCGAGACCATCCTCGTGACAAGATGGAATCCTTGGGGGATGGAGAGCATGGACCTTGCAACATACTCCAAGATGGAGCTAGTATGAGGGCAGATTCAAATGATGAATCTACAGACAACATGGGCCTCCCTATCAGAAAACTAGGCCATCAACTAGCAAGAAGCAGCCAACAGACCACCAACCAGAGACCTGCTACTCATTATCCACGGTCAAAAACTGCTGCAGAAATCCTGGACTGTTTCTTGGTACTCTTTGGTCTCTGTGTCTTGTATTTCTACCTCTCCCTCTAGGCGACCATGCAGTAAACTTTCATTCATTCCAAAAGGGTCATTCCAGTCACTAACATGAAGTTGGAAAGCATTTGATCGGGAGTGCATAGTTCATAACACATACAAAAGAACTGCTGATGATTTCATCATATTTTTCAACTTGTATTTTCCTTCTTTGATTTCCATTAAGCCAAGCTTGACTGGAAAGACCCTTTTTCCATAAGTTCAAGTAAATTCATTGGTTGCAAAATAAAGTGATCAAAACATGTTTTAAAAATGAACAAGTTTGGATAATAATACAGTAGAACAGTAGACATAAATTTGAAAATCTATATTTTCATTAAGCAAAACTCAGAAATGGAAATCGGGACTGCACTGCATAGTCAATTCAACAACCACCTGCTAAATTGTGCCAAGATACTGTATCGGATTAGAATCAGTGTGAAACCACTGACTTGCCAATGATTTATAGATGTTTAAAATAACAGTTGTTATTTGGATTTTGAAATGTTTTGAATATTACAAAAATGTAAAAAAAAATGTAAAAAAAACCCAAAAAACAAACAAAAAATTTAAAATGATAAGACTGGCTTAACCATTTTCAGAAACAGGGCAAAGATTAGTTTATTACTGCTAAAACAAGCAGAATCTAAAATGATTTTCAAAGCAAACTATATTTTGCTAATGCACCATCTAAATCAAGACTGGAAAAATCGGTACTAAACAAACAAATTAAACACTGATATCAAGGTACTTCATGAAAAACCATGTTATCCAAAATTTGAGAAGTATTTTTTGAGGATTAGAACTATATGACTTCAATTTTATGAAAATCAAGAAAGCGGAATAATTATATTTAAATTTGAGAAACATGTTCAGCCTGTATTTCTGGCACTTTTAACAACAGCAATCGATGACTCCATTTGAGCAGATGAATGTATTTCATAATTTAAGAAATGTATTCTGAAACCTATAACATTGTAGCACATTTGTCAAAAGCAAAATGACGATTTCAATATTATCCAGATCAGGAAAGCAGAATACTGAAACTATAATTTGAGAGACTGAATCTAAAGCCTACTTTAATGGCACTTTTATTTATTAAAAAACTATGAATTCAAGGAAGTAGAATAATGTTACACAAAATTTTTAAATTGTTTTTTTAAGCCTATATTAATGGCACTTTGTCAACAGCAAAACTACATAACTGCAATGTGATTTAGACCAGGAAAGCAGAATAGTGTATCATTATTTTGTGAAATTAACTCTAAAGCCTATATTTATGGCACTTTTATCAAAAGCAAAACTATAACTTAATCTATATTATCAAGGAAACTCAATCATGTCATCTGTAATTTAGGAAACTTTAAAGTTGAAATGAAAGTGCTTTATATAAATTTGTATTGCACACAAAAGCTCCACACAATGAGCCTCAAATTCATTAAGGAAAAAGAAATTAAAACCAAAACAATCAATTTATTCAGTTCATGGTCAGACTTATTTTAGAAACCCAACCATGTTTGTTATTAATATGAATAAAAAAGTATGTATAAAATACATTGTTAAATTTACTTTGTCTTACTTTGTATTGTTTGGTGACCCCTCCCTCACCCCATACCTTGCAAATACTCAGTTATGCACATTCTGTCTTCTTGAAATAATCACCTTAAAGGGGCTGTGTTGTCATGATTATAGCAGTAAATGGAATGACCCAGTTACAACGAGCGTCTGCACGCCAGCAGTCACATCACAGTTTGACAAAGATGTCACCTTTTGTGATTTGACCACACACAAGCACGCACGCACATGTGCAGTATCAAAATTTAGATGCCAGATTGTTAACTGTTGTGCTTTATCAAAATCACTAATTCAAAGTCAATCATGCTAATGACTCTTGTTGAACTACTCATTTTCCTGATAACTGGTCCTCTTAGAATTGTAATATTTGATCGGCTGGTTGCGAATTGTTGACGAGACTAGTCCAACCATTGACGACTAGCATGTTGGAATTGGGCGAGCAACGGTTAACTATGGTTCTTGATCAAACAAGCTCACTGATGAAGAAATCCTACAAATACCCTGGTTGTGGTGAAGACTGATTTGGACTACTCATTCTACTTCACACAAATTTACACTGCAAGAACTTATTAATACAAGAAGCCGTTTTTTATTTAAAATATCAGTTAAAACTTTCTTTATTCTCAATCTGAAAATAACGCCCTGAGGCAAGTTGTATACATCAGTTTCATTTCAAGTTTTTGCATAATTTACAAAAGGAGTTAAAATGTCAGTTTACACCTAGCTGGACGAGAAGGGAAATTTGACACATTGTTTTAGAATCCATTCAGGGAATCTCCATGTTTGATGTTACCATTTGTTTTACAAATAATTATGTTTTCATAGCTTCTTCATGGCCACAAAATACTTTGTGATTCATAACTTTTTCTCCTACATTAGGTATTGCCATAAATGACATCAAGGTTTGTCAACATCAGTTAACAATGATATGAAAATGCAAATTTTGGTTCGATGTCTTGTTCATTTTAAGCATGGCAATTTAAATGACCTTTTCTGATAAAAACTTTTACAATCATTAGTTTTTAAAATATACTTTTTTACATGGCATCATTCATGTTAATTATACTTAAAACAATGAATCATGCTTATTCCTTAAAAACAAATCATGCAAATACATTAATTTCAGGTAAAAGTTTAAAACATTTCTCGAAATGTAGAGTGAACAATACCTTAAAACTGCCATTTTAAACCCAACAAGAAGCCCCCATAAAATAACAAACGTAAAAGATAAGGTTGAGCACAGATTACTTAAAAGGGGGACTGTGGTCTTGATCATAGCAGGCCGGTGGCTGTACACGGAACCATGTACTCTAATTATCCAGATACTGCCCTCGCGCACTGGCCACTGGCCGTCACATCACAAAGGGAGCCGTCATTATGATATTGCGATGTGATGGCCAGAGTGTATGCGCATACAGTAACCAGGTTAGAGTTCATAATTCCATGTACAGCCACATGCAGGCCTGCTATGATCATGAAGACAGTCCCTCTTTAAGGAGTTTGTTCTGTAAACCATGCAGGTTACAATAACTTGAACGTATGTAATTCTTACTTTTCATTTTGACCAGCAAAATGCATGAGGTGATAAGCAAATCTTTTTGTGTTGGAGCCAAAGAGTCCAAATATCGTTTAGTCCAACTTGCTCAACCTTTCTATCAGCGAAATAGCAAATAATGACTTCTTATTATCATTGGCAATAAAGTCTGAAAAGAGGCGCCAAAATCCCTAAAATATGTGTGTTGTGCAAACACACTTAAAAAGAAGGATATAATATTGTAGTTTCACAAAAGATATAATTTATAACTGCAATGTAATTGTAACCCCCCCCCCCTCCCAATGCCCGATGTATGTTTTCTAATTTTAAAAACACATGCTTGCTCATAAAAAATATGTCTTAATGTGCACCCATGGTGCAATGGAAGACTTTGGAACAATAGGTGGCAGCAGACTTACGTAGTTATGAGCACGCACACATTTCCGGGATACACCTGTAAAGTCTGCTGCCATCTGGCGACCTCAAAAGTCTCCCATTTACCTGTTAAAAGTGTTCAGCTTTTTTTCTTCCTGATGTGCCTGAATCAAATTGTTTTATTGTCTGTATCAATGGCCTTTTTGGTCAATTTTAATGTCTGATCAATATTGATACAGTAGCTGTATGAATTGATGAAAATCACTGTACTACATTGTGTGTAAATTCAAGCAGGAATACTAAACTTCCTGCAAACTACATGTACTAAAATGCAGTTAAAAGGGTGTGCACAACATTGGTAGGGTTGAACAAATAAATGTTCACAAATATGCATACAACCAAAGATTATAGAGCGCCGTAGGCGCAAGATGGGGAACTCTGGCTGAAATGTGAAATCTCACTGGACGCCATTTCAGCAAGTGAACTCCATTGATACAGCACTGAAACGTGTGGACCAGTGTAGACAACGACAATTGCTATCAGTGGCAAACATAGGCATTCACTTGCCGAAATGGCGCCCATGCGAATTTCACTTTCTAACAGTAGATAAAGGCCCAGTTCCCCATCTTGCGCCTACGGCGCTCTATAATCTTTGATATAACCTACATGGTATAAAGATGGTCATGGTGGAAAACTTCTCCTGAAATAATTCTGCCTGAAATGTTGCAGTCTTTGAGAAACGAGTAAAACACATCATTCTGATCTCGGGGGGACCAAAACTCAATGTTTTAAACCAGTGAAAACATTTTTTCCCACTATTTTCTCGTTAATCTGACGACCGACTGAGCTTAAATTTTCACAGGTTCGTTATTTCATGCATACATTTTCATAGGTTTGTTATTTCATGCATACATTTTCATAGGTTTGTTATTTCATGCATACATTTTCATAGGTTTGTTATTTCATGCATACATTTAAATAGGTTTGTTATTTCATGCCTATGTTGGTTCACATAAAGTGCAGATACTGGTCTTTGATTATAACCAATGTTGTAGATTTGCTTTAAAGCAATTTTGTTTTTAACTGGTGAGGCCCATTATTAGCCCATAAACATACACAAATTAAAAAACCCAAAGCATGAAAATACAGATCATTGAAAATGGGTTTGGCATTGCGTAGGCTCTGCCTAGGCAAGAACA
Organism: Marthasterias glacialis; assembly: GCA_911728455.2. Lineage (NCBI taxonomy): Eukaryota > Metazoa > Echinodermata > Asteroidea > Forcipulatida > Asteriidae > Marthasterias > Marthasterias glacialis. The sequence continues at coordinate 19,949,777 of OU452222.1, read as the reverse complement.
ATTCATGTGGGTGGGGGTCAATTAAACTGCAAGGCCTGCCTTATTCAAAGGGCAATTGGCCATATTTTTGACCACATGAGGCGCTTTCAACAGTTAATTTCCTTGCATCACAGTTACCGTTTTATCTTATTTTTAATGCCTGTATGTTGTATTCTTGTAACAATGGCCAAATAAATAATAAACAATAACAACGGAAAAACCAGTTCATTTTACTTGTTTTGCATCAAGTAAGTTTAGTTCACACCCGCCCTCACACAGTCAAAAATACTTTGATTGAGGTGTTGAACTATGCTTGCACATCAAAACAACATATGAAAAGGTACAAATGTTTAACATGAGTTCAAAAAACGTAAACATAAAACTTGAAAACAAATTTAAAATTGGAAACATGAAGTAAGGAAAACATTTAAAACTTCTTTGAGATTAAAAAATGTTTTGAATATTTTCAAGCTTTACTTTTTTGCATTCAAAGAGAAATTTAGAATTACATTCAATATAATAGGGAAAAAGTTTCCATAATCAGGGAGATTTTCAAAATTGTTCATCAGAACACGGCCAGATTGGTTTATTTTTAGGAAACTTTCTGCAGAATCAGGGAAAGTTGGCAGCTCTGTACAAGACCTGTAATAGACCAATCCATTAACCTTTGTCCCTTTATCTGTTTATGCAAGTTAAAAAATCACAATCTCATTTGCACTCAAAAAAATCTGGCAGTGACACATTAAAATTCTATTTTAAATAAGCTGCTGTCATTTAGATTGCTGTGATTGATATTTTCTGGATACACATTATGATAAACCCCTTTTATCATGCCCCAAGCTAAACCAGCGCCCTCACTGAGGTCAAAGGACGATCTCTTATTGGCAGATACTTTTGAGTGGTGTAAAAAACCTGTGTCATTGCCATTGTTTGTCCTCAACGATGACGACATATGCTATGGGTCTGTAATAATAATAAGACATTTAAACCAAGTCATATCAAAGTTCCTTACATTATTACTACCCCTATTCATTAGGACTTCATAAGTTATCACGTCAGCGCGAGTTGAATACAGAAAAATATAGCGCTTCTTGCATCCCATATCCCACAACTCTGCAGGCCGAGTGGGATATGCGATGCATACGCGCTATATTTTCCTGTATTCCACAAGCGACTTGTGATCACGAATTTATCTTCCAGCCAACTGGAACAATTTTAATTAATTTTAACATGATTGCAAACATCCTGTTCAAATTTCAGATTTTTAGCTGTTTTACTTGTTTATGAGACAAGTGTGGAAAGGTAATCAACATGTAGTTTTGTGTGTTTACATTCCATTTGAGACTGTGCAAGATCCCTAGCATAAATTTCATTCTGATGTGAAACCAGTGTGTGTCACGGCCGAGCGGTCTATTGCTCTCATGTTCTGGTGGTCTAGTCTAGTGTGTGGGCGTTCGAATTTCAGTCATGACACTTGTGTCCTTGAGCAAGATGCTTTACTATAATTGTTTCTCTTCACCCAGGGGTACAAATGGGTACCTCCGAGGGTAGAGGGTGATGTGTTTGAAAAAGCCCTTGGAGCGCCACGGCAGCACGGGGCTGCATACTTCTCAGGTAGCTGAGAAATATTACAGGAATGTTATTGGCCCAATGACCAGGGCACTTATGTAAAGTGATTGTGACATTTTTGTGGAAATGCGCTTTTTAAGAACTAGTTATTATTTTGTTATTATTTTTATTATCATGTCTTTAGAAAACTGAGAACCATATGTAATCATTCTTCAATGTCAGTGATAACCTCGAGGTTGCCCCGGAAACTATTAAAAACACCACAATTTAAACCAGTGTGCACCAACAAATGCAACCTACAGATTAAGGCTTGCATGTAATACAATGTAGTCTGTAGTTCTTAGTATTTCAGATGATTTTGATGTCAAGGAGAGATGTTTGCAACGAGATATGAACTCTACCTTTGAGAATATAGTGTAAACCACATGCATTATATTTCATTCAGCCATAGCTAGAGGCCCAAACCTACTTGTTACTTCAATGTTATACTTCACTCTATCATTTACACTCACTTCAGTCCTTACAGCTTGACTAGAGGCGCTAGATTGTGGTCTGTGGGTATCTCTTGGAGGTGGCCTCTTTCTCCTCCTTTCCCTCTTGGGTTTCTGCTGTCTCGGTGTCAGGAGTGGCCAGGATGGTTCCAGGAGTCGATCAAACAAGGCACGAACTCTTCGCTGTGTTCCATGCAGCAGCTCGCTTATCACCAGCTGATACTGCTCTGTCATGCGCAGTGGATGAAGAACAGAGCAGATACTGTGTATCAATGGACCATTGTACAACACGGCCACGTCAGGGTTAGGGAATGGTTCCAACAGGACTTTATTCAAGTTGACGACATCCAGCAAGCACTGCTGCCACTGTGCCATTTTGTGCGTCACTTCTAGGTCCAAGTCAAACTTCTTGCATTTCTTGTACTTGTTGGCATGCGGCTTACAGTTATGCATTATAGCATACACATCAGAGTGGACCAGACCAACTTGTAGAAGACTAGGTGTACTTTGGCGTCTGCTGATGAACTCTTTGGTTGTTGATGCCACTCCCTGAAGCCAACTTACAGTTAAAGCCAAAATGTGATTAGATTTAACCAATGGATCTGCATGATGTATTAAGTATATGGTCACGCAGGCAGCCAGTTGGAATGATTCTGGAATACCTTCAATAAATGAATTGTTAATTCCAAGAGTATTTAGAAGAAACTGTCTACGTTCAGAAATGGTCATAGCTGGAATATCTCCGAGGGCAGGTACAGCCAATTTCATTCCATCACCCCTATCAATCTCATAGAATG